>JAWNPK010000019.1:0-386413 GCA_035047565.1 Drosophila mulleri | reverse complement strand
GGGCCACCCGAGCTCTATACTCGGCCTTGTGCAGTACTCTGCGAATCGTAATCGGGTGCACTTCTTTGCCCATTTCTGTTTTAACCTCGGCTGCAATCTGGGTAGACGATATTTTGGGATTTACTTGCACCTTTCTGACGATTTTTCTGCATTCATGGCCGTTCAGCAACATTGGGCGACCTGTATGTTTCGAAGTTTGCAGGTTGCGAGCTCCCTTGAAGCGTTGGACGATGCTTCGAATGGTAAATCGGCTTCTTTCCATTATTTCTCCTATTTCTGCATAAGATTGGCCTTGGTTGTGCAAATGAAGGATAATTTTCCGCTCAGCTATCGAAGTTTCTTTTAGCTCAGGTGTCATTATTAATAAAAAGTAAAAAAAATATGCTCAATTGCTAGAAACGATCTATATTAGAATTTAAATTTGCGTAGTTTTAAATAACGGAACATAAAATATGGTGACATTTCCAAAACAATGTTGTCAATTTACTAAATGTCGGTCAAATTGTTAAAAAAAAAAAAACAAAAAATATTAAGTGTGCCAATAATTTTGTTCAGCAAAATTTAGGGTTTTTTTATTTGGTTATTGAATTTTAAAAAATCGTACGTTGAAGTTTTTCGCAATGTTTTTGTTGTATTATTTAATAATAATAATAATATAATAATAGTAATAAAAATAAAATAATAATAACATACTCTATTCTATTTGGTTAATATTTGTTTAATTAAAAAAACTTTTCAAAATACTTAAAAAATAGCTATAAAGTTGAAAAGCCTTGCTGTGCCAATAATTTAGTTCGTTACTGTATGCGTATATTGTATGAGGGCTATTAATCCTATAAACTTGTTCCATTAAGAAAAAGAAAAGTATTAAGTGCCCTTCATTAAAGCTCGCACCTTTCCAATAAAATATCGCAATTTTAACACTTTATAAATCGGAGTTATACATGAGTATGTGTTCCCAATTTCAAGTCTCTAGCTTAAATAGCGGCGAAATGAACTGCGTTCATACGGACAGACGGACGGACAGCAAGACGGACATTGCGCAAAACCAATATACTAATTCACTTCGTGAATGAGTATAATAAAACTCTTGCTACTCTTGCTAGCAAGTAAAATATTTTTAACTTCACGAAAATAAAATAACTTTCACTAGTCCTTCAAACATTTCATTTGTTTATTCAAACAACTTAATGCGAACAATAACTAGCAAATTAAAACATTATGTTAAACTATAATTATTTAAAGTCATTTATTTTTATGTGTTGTGCTGCCGCTTTGCGACTCTTTTTTTTGAACCAGGGCTGCCACCTATCGATAACTACTAGGGCAACAGAACAAATATTCTAATTATGTATTCAATTCACAACAGGCGCTTCCGAATTATTCACTTAGTCGGGCATTTCGAATACCTCGGTCGCTTGGCCACGCGTGCACCAATTGTGTTAGCCGGCGAAGACACGGCGATGACCTTACGTTTGCGCTGACGTGGAGCAGATTTCTTCGGTGGTGCCGAATACTTGCTTGGGTTGGCACGGGAGGCCAAACGCAGAGAGTGACGACGATGAGGTGGCGACGAATCTGGCAATGAACGCGTTGCATTGCAGCTCTCTTCTTCTGGCGAACTAGGCACAATCATCAACTCTAATTTAATCTCAGTAGTTACTGTTTCTGATATTTCTGAGGCATCTATAGAATCGGAGATAGCTGAAGTATGCAGGGTACTTTCGGGCTCGTCTACTCCAGAATTTGTAATCGCTGGCTAAGTCAATGATGATATAGAAAAGGCAAACTTACGGAGTGCGAAATATGTAAGAGATGCTGTTAGACCAATCCTCCTCCTCCTCTTACCCCTCTTCCGACTCCACAGCTGAGCTATTAGAATCCTCTTCGCTACATTTAGGAATTAGTCTTTAAATCAAATTAGCATTTCTTCTAAATACTCACTATGAATCACTACCGTCGTAATCCGAAGATTCTGAGCGTTCCGAAGAGGACGATTTACTCTCTTGTGCTTGGTCATCCATATCACTCATTTCGTCGTCGTCCCCAACAATGTGCGGCACCTTCGGCTTCAACGGCCTAAAATTAATTTAATACGTGTTTTGATTTTTTTCAACTATTAACTATTTCCAATTTACACTCACATGACTTTTGAACAGAGAAAAACTGTAGACAAAACTCTAGTCGAGAGTGCTCGACTAGATACTACCCTGAACCAAACTAATAAAAATGTACATTTAGTGTGGTTAATTTTCAATTTAAATGTATTTAAAAATATAATAGAAATAGAAGACTCATTTAATTAAATAACTTGAATATTTTAAAACAATTAAAAAAGTTAACATAAATTGCGCCCGCTCTGGGATTCGAACCCGAGACTTCTCGATCGTGCGGCACGCTGCTTTCCACAACGCCACTTCACTTGTTGACAGACTAATGGTAAAACAGCAATAGATTCACTGCTGCAGCGCCATCTAGCAAATCTAAACTAAACTAATTGTTTATTTTAATGTGTGTGTGCACACGTATAGGAAAACTGCTGTGACTGCTTCACGTGCGTTTGTTAATTGGCCAAACATTTGATGATTTTTAAAAAATTGATAGAACTAACGGAATTTAATGAAACTTTCAGCATATGATCTACATATTCCATTAAATATGTGACAAATTTAAAAAAATGAAAAATCATTCACAATTGGCTATACTGGCGTCTGATTTGAACTTGAATGTTTTTATTCGATAAAAATATAACGGGATGATTTATCGATTTTTAGTGATAAACTCGACGTCCGCGCTGTATATACGGTCATTTAAAAAAAATTCAAGTCTCTAGCTCTTATATCTTCTGAAATCGACGCGTTCAAACATACGGACAGATGGACAGGGCTAAATCGACACAGCTCGTCGCCCTGATCAAGAATATATATACTTTGTGGGGTCTGCCACGCCTCCTTCTGCCTGTTACATACATTTCAACAAAACCATTATACCCTGATTTCCCATTTTCAATGGGTTCAGGGTATAAAAAGCCGCGTTAGTACCCAGCAGCCCGTGAAACGGCAATAAGAAATGGTTCAAGGATTGATTTGAATCGAGCAGCCTTTCGATTTGATTGCACCATTGACTACGGCTTGAATCATTTAGTTTGCATTGGTCCAATGGACGTTGTTTGACAGCATTGTGGCGCATTGAAATTTGCTGGTGAAACGCCCGGTTTGTGCTGCCTTAGTGGTAAAGTGATATTGCCATTAGTGGTCCCAATACCAGAGCCATTGCGTTCCCTTTATGGCGGAAACACTAGAATCACGACATTTTCTAGCGAGCACTCAAAAACACAATGCCTGTTTCCAAATGACTTCATTTGGGGCGGACATTATTGCGTTTCACTTGGTCTTTTATCTGCTCTGATTACTAATAGTCATCACTTGACATGCGCTCCAAAGCAGTTTTGAACAGCTTGACCAATGCATGATGTTCATGAAGCATTTGCTGCAAATCTTGACGAATTGCTCTTTTCATAGCTGTGTTGATTTCTTGACGCCGGTCAAGTTGTTCTTCCATATTGCCCATGAAGTATATTTTCAAGAATTTGTGCAGTGCATCTTCAATAGGTTGCAATGATTCAAGGCGATGACAAATCTGGCCTTGACTCTTTAAATTCAAAGCCATAGGTTTAGTTAGATTTAAAAACACTTGTTTCAGAAATCTAACAAACTACATTATTCCAATTTTTATACTCATTCACGAAGTGAATTATTATACTCATTCACGAAGTGAATTATTATACTCATTCACGAAGTGAATTATTATACTCATTCACGAAGTGAATTATTATACTCATTCACGAAGTGAATTAGTATATTGGTTTTGTGCAATGTCCGACTTACTGTCCGTCTGTCCGTATGAACGCAGTTCATTTCGCCGCTATTGAAGCTAAAGACATTTTGAAATTTGGAACACATACTTGTGTATAACTCCGATTTATAAAGTGTTAAAATTTTCCTGATCCGCCCACTAGGGGCGTGGAAAATCGGAAAATGCATTTTCCGATATTCCAGAAACCATATTAGTGAAGAGCTGGCAAGCTGAAATTTAGTATGTAGGTCCGCGTCGACCATCCAAGTCCATCAAGCTATGGCGGATATATCTACGCCCATTGGGGGCGTGGCAAATCGGATAAAACTGTATCTCCGGAAGTCATAAAGCTAAAAAGTTGAAATTTTGCACGTGAGCTAATGTTATGATTCTATAATGACTGATGAAAAAATTTTATGTTTACGCCCACTAGGGGCGTGGCAAATCGGACCTGAAGATACAGTGATTTTTCAAATTTTGCTATATTTTAGGCACTATTGATGCTAGAGACCTGAAAGCGGTATAGTAGAATTTTAAAGCCGTATTCCCGCTAAACCAGTAAAGATATCCAAAAAATTTAAATGGGGTCTTATTTATCAGTCATTCATTATGTATTAACGCACTTCATTATTTTTCTTTGCTAAAAACTAACGTTTAAAACCAAAGAAAACTAAAATAACTGGCTATTTCCATGTCACAACTTATTTCGTGCTCTTTCTTTTCAATGAGTTTATTGCCCAAAAATTCTTTAAAAAAATTGTTTAAAAAAAAAAAAAACAAAAAAATATTAAGTGTGCCAATAATTTTGTTCAGCAAAATTTAGGGTTTTATTTGGTTATTGAATTTTAAAAAATCGTACGTTGAAGTTTTTCGCAATGTTTTTGTTGTATTATTTAATAATAATAATAATATAATAATAATAATAAAAATAAAATTATAATAAAATACTCTATTCTATTTGGTTAATTTTTTGTTCAATTAAAAAAACTTTTCAAAATACTTAAAAAATAGCTATAAAGTTGAAAAGCCTTGCTGTGCCAATAATTTAGTTCGTTACTGTATGCGTATATTGTATGAGGGCTATTAATCTTATAAACTTTTTCCATTAAGAAAAAGAAAAGTATTAAGTGCCCTTCATTAAAGCTCGAACCTTTCCAATAAAATATCGCAATTTTAACACTTTATAAATCGGAGTTATACATGAGTATGTGTTCCAAATTTCAAGTCTCTAGCTTAAATAGCGGCGAAATGAGCTGCGTTCATACGGACAGACGGACGGACAGCAAGGCGGACATTGCGCAAAACCAATATACTAATTCACTTCGTGAATGAGTATAATAATTCACTTCGTGAATGAGTATAATAATTCACTTCGTGAATAAGTATAATAAAACTCTTGCTACTCTTGCTAGCAAGTAAAATATTTTTAACTTCACGAAAATAGAATAACTTTCATTAGTCCTTCAAACATTTCATTTGTTTATTCAAACAACTTAATGCGAACAATAACTAGCAAATAAAATATTATGTTAAACTATAATTATTTAAAGTCATTTATTTTTATGTGTTGTGCTGCCGCTTTGCGACTCTTTTTTTGAACCAGGGCTGCCACCTATCGATAACTACTAGGGCAACAGAACAAATATTCTAATTATGTATTCAATTCACAACAGGCGCTTCCGAATTCTTCACTTAGTCGGGCATTTCGAATACCTCGGTCGCTTGGCCACGCGTGCACCAATTGTGTTAGCCGGCGAAGACACGGCGATGACCTTACGTTTGCGCTGACGTGGAGCAGATTTCTTCGGTGGTGCCGAATACTTGCTTGGGTTGGCACGGGAGGCCAAACGCAGAGAGCGACGACGATGAGGTGGCGACGAATCTGGCAATGAACGTGTTGCATTGCAGCTCTCTTCTTCTGGCGAACTAGGCACAATCATCAACTCTAATTTAATCTCAGTAGTTACTGTTTCTGATATTTCTGAGGCATCTATAGAATCGGAGATAGCTGAAGTATGCAGGGTACTTTCGGGCTCGTGTACTCTAGAATTTGTAGTCGTTGGCTAAGTCAATGATGATATAGAAAAGGCAAACTTACGGAGTGCGAAATATGTAAGAGATGCTGTTAGACCAGTCCTCCTCCTCCTCTTCCCCCTCTTCCGACTCCACAGCTGAGCTATTAGAATCCTCTTCGCTACATTTAGGAATTATTCTTTAAATCAAATTAGCATTTCTTCTAAATACTCACTATGAATCACTACCGTCATCATCCGAAGATTCTGTGTGTTTCGAAGAGGACGATTTACTCTCTTGTGCTTGGTCATCCACATCGCTCATTTCGTCATCGTCCCCAACAATGTGCGGCACTTTCGACTTCAACGGCCTAAAATTAATTTAATACGTGTTTTTATTTTTTTCAACTATTAATTATTTCGCTTATGCGCTTACATGATTTTTGAACAGAGAAAAACTGTAGACAAAAAGGCGACAGATTAAACGTTAGTTTTCACCAAGGATTTCAACCGGGTTGCTCAGCAAAGTATACAAATAGTGATGAGAAACGTACTTTTTTTTTGGCGTTTGGTTGTTCTTAAAAGGCGTTCCTAGTCTTAGGATTTAGGTTTGGTCGTGCTGTTTTGTGAAATGTAAATGAATTCTCGTTTTTCTTAATTTTCTTTAGCTTTTATACTTTAAACTCAACACTGCCAATCTGTTTCTTCTTTTTTTACCGTTACTCATAATCACAATCACCCCAACTATCGACAGCCTCAGCCATCGATATGGTTAACTAAGATGTGTATCTATCGATGGTTCACCAAAGTCGATGACCTGCTACAAGTATAAAGCGGTGTATCCACAGTCGAATTTGTTACACGAACATCTTGTGTTCGTCAAATATTTGTAGTAGTTCGTACTTGTGTATGAATGAAACAGTGCTACATTCGTATGCTCACATATACATATACATATATATACATATATACATATATACATATATACATATATACATATATACATATATACATATATACATATATACATATATACATATATACATATATACATAGATACATATATACATATATATGTATGTCAAAGCTGAAAACAAAACACAGTAGTACTTAGCGCAGCGAGTTTCGGTGGCCGTCCACTTCTCAAAAGATTCTTTGTCTTTTTCATTTCTTGTGCCTACCACCGAACCACACTCGACGACAGCTACAAACGCTGTCGTCCCGCTAAAACGGGACTTTTCCAGCCTACAAAACATAATCGACCATTACAGCAGTCGCAACACACAAAATAGAAAAACCATACGCATTCACATGCTGCACTCTAAATACTCTTCACAACTTTACCATGCATGCTGCGCTCGTGTCAGACCAAAACAATCACCATACCCTGTCACAGTTTTCATTCTTTGTTCAAGGGAATCGAACACACACACGCACATGTATGAAGACATGCAAAGAGGGAAATAGGCAAGTAGGTAGAAAGCACAATTACAGTGCGCGCCAATATATTAATACTACTTGCGCTTCGACACGGCCATCCTGACCTTAACACGGCCTCGTGTAACTCTTACAAGAAAAAGCTTTACTCAATCAATTTATTCAAAAATTATCAACCATATTTCAATCCCGTTTCATCTCGTAAATTCGTTTAATACGACTATTTTCCATGCAGAATATTATCTTCAGACTTTAGTTTCATTCTTGAACTTACATAATTCATCTTGTTTAATTTCAACTTCCTTTATAATTATTTACATTATCATACTTCTGATCTAAATCAAATTATCTTATGAACCACACGTCATCATCAAAACATTTGTTCTTTACTTGTGCACTATGACAAATTATTCTTTCAAGCATACAGTCCCTTTCGACCGTTTTACCTTCACTCATTTCATTGCTGTCTTGCTCAACCATTCCATCTTCAATCATTTCATTGCTGACTCTTTCAACAATTTCTCTTCCATTCAGCTCATTACTGACTCTTTCAACCATTTTTCGTTCATTCAACACATTACTGTCTCTCTCAACAGTTTCTCTATCATTCAACTCATTACTGTCTCTTGCAACAGTTACTCTCACTTACAACAGTTTCTCAAAATATTACTGTCTCTTGCAACAGTTCTCAAAACATTACTCTCTCTTACAACAGTTTCTCAAAACATTACTGTCTCTTCCAACAGCTTCTCAAAACATTACTGTCTCTTCCAACAGCTTCTCAATACATTAATGTCTCTTGCAACAGCTTCTCAAAACATTACTGTCTCTTCCAACAGCTTCTCAATACATTACTGTCTCTTCCAACAGCTTCTCAATACAATACTGTCTCTTCCAACAGCTTCACTTTCAGTATCATTCATATCTTCATCACAACTTTCCAAATTCAACTGATATACATACAACACTTCATCTGGCAACTTCCTCATATCATCATGAGTATGATTGTATTTTCTATTATTTGACTATTTGTTCCTATTATTCATTTTCTAACAATTCAGATGCTTACAATTGTCCTCTGAACTTTAAATTAAACTTTGTTCGATAGCTTTCGTAATTTTTCAAAAACTCACAAGAGGGACCTTTCAAAAATAAAGCTCATAGTACTTATAACTTGTACATTTGCTCTAAAAATATATTTTTTTTTCTTTTTTTGTTTATTGTTTATTTATTTATTTTTTTTTTTGAAACAAATCTCACTACGGCCATTCTGACATTTACACGTCCTCGTGAGTACAAAGTATAAATGAACAAATCAAACTAAGTCATTTCAACATAAAAGAACTATAGCAAAAGCCATTTTACTAACTGGCGACTCTGACGTGAAGATTACTTAGATCATCAGGACAACAGCACACCTAAAATCTTACTGTCAGTGACTACCAGCAACTCGATAGGATAACACATTAACTCGTGTCCCTAATAGCGCTAGCAAACCAATGACATGTTTATCAGTAAGACTCTCAGGTATAGTGTCTGATATCCACAGTGTATCTCACATGTTACGTTCCACTATTCTTCCTAATCACTACTGACGTCTCTTTCAACGCCTTCATTTCTTTCTTTTCAACTCTCCTCACCCTTTAAGACTTTCTTTCCCTGTACTCATTTACCAAAATAAATTACAAGTAAAATACAAAAAGCTGATTCACATCAACATTTAACTCCAGGCAATCAAAGCAAGGATTGATCCTCGGCCAAAGAATTGCAACTTATTCACAATACGGACTCCTTGTGCTGTTCAGCCACAAGACAATCACAAATGCATGCGAGACTTCTGGAAACGATGTCAACATGATCCATTCTTCAAATAAAATAAGCACACCATCTTTGTGCTCTGTAAAAACAACAAATCTCTATCCGTCAAAAAGTAATGATGAAATGCATATAGCGTATAGCAACACAGCATAGAATTTGAAACTAGTTTACTAAAGAAAAACTCAACGACAAGAGGCTTTTTGAAATCGTATGCAGTAAAATGAGCACTCGCATCAGTATGAAACTCGACAAACAAACTCAAGAAACAATTATTATTATTATTTTTTTTTTTTTTCATGGGCTTCATCGAAAGATTTTAAATTTTCGCACATTACATATGTATTCCAGTACTACCACTGGCCTTCAACATATCAAATGTATTACCAACAAATTTTGTACTTAGCTTTTATTTCAAGGAACATTCTGGAACATCCTAGAATCTCATTCTTCGCATTCAAGCGTCCACACGGCGGCGGCGCTGCACTGGTCCAAAAACTTTTTTTTTTTTTTTTTTGTCTTTTCTAATTTGTATGCCACTTTTCGCATCTCTCGCTCACTCTCGATTTCATTGCCAAGCAAGAAAAAAAAACACACCGCAGGCCACATGAACATGCACGAACATGATCCTTCTCGCTGCGCTATTAATTTCTGTGAAGTTTAACCAACTCCCACTGACCTCGTCAGATGCCGGCTTTTACAAGTTAATCAAATTTTAATTTTATTGCTTTACTTCTCATGTAGAGTCGCGAGCCAGATCCCACTTCTGATGTCAAAGCTGAACACAAAACACAGTATCCCTTAGCGCTGCGAGTTTCGGTGGCCGTCCACTTCTCAAACGATTCTTTGTCTTTTTAATTTCTTGTGCCTACCACCGAACCACACTCGACGACAGCTACAAACGCTGTCGTCCCGCTAAAACGGGACTTTTCCAGCCTACAAAACATAATCTTCACAACTTTACCATGCATGCTGCGCTCGTGTCAGACCAAATCAATCACCATACCCTGTCACAGTACTCGCATTCTTTGTTCAAGGGAATCGAACACACGCACATGTATGAAGACATGCGTGTATATATGCGCCAATATACATACTTCGACATATACATACATATATAATTACATTTTTAAACAATGCGGTTAGTTAAATATAAAGATAACTTTATTTTAATAGCATTGGAGTTGAACAAGTTTATTCTCGTAATGCAGATTTACAACTGAAACTAATTCTAAGCTTACTATGCAATGCGTCGGCGTTGGCAGCTTTAAAGCTCCAGCATCGGATGACATTGCCGTTACAAAGCTCTAGGTGGCCTGATCATGCAGTTACCTTTCTTGTAAATGCTTTAAGTGGCGTGATTCTGCCGTAACTTCGCTTGCGAGCTTTGAGAGTCGTAAGATTAAACTACAGAGTGGCTTAAGAGAGATTATAAGAGAAATTATGTATGCATACCAAATACTCTAATTTGTTGGAGTATGATGAATACGTAACTCCTCCAACCCGAGAATGTAGCCTGTCCTCAGGCGGTACACTTGAAGTATTACCATTCTACAACCTTTTTGTATCTTGAATTAGTTAACATTTAAGTGGACTTAATTCTAACAATTCATCTTTTTTAGTATTAAATTTATGATTTTTTTTCAATATTGATTAACATACTTATTACAAATATAGTGTGACTAACAATTCGTTCTTTTTCACTATTTGATTTTTTCTTTGCTATTTTTCTAATATTAGGTATTAATATTTCGGATTATTTTAGATGTTCAAATATCAATTCTGAAAAGGTGATGTTAGGTTAAATAAATTGTTCAAAATGTTTTAATGATAGTAATAGCTCAAAAATGTTGGTGGGTTTATTTTATCTATTTATTTATTTATTTATTTTTTTTTATTGATATGTGGAGTAGGGATATGTGGAATCAATCTTCATCAGTATGAGTCATACAAACAAGTTCAGGAGTCATTAATAACCTTCTTACGCATAAATTGATTTTTATGATGAATAAACTCCCTTCCTCTGTTTAATTCGCTAAAGTGTTTCTCGTCAACAGCCTTAATTTTGAAAGTTTTCTTGAATGGGTTTTGAAGTTTGCCTTTCAATATTGGTGCTTTTTTATATTTTGTATTGACTTCAAAAGATTTTCTATTTTCGTTGACTTTATTAATTTTTTGTGTTTTTAAGATTTGATTACTGTATGCAGGGGTACCTGCAAAAATAAACAAATGGGCTGGTGTTCTACCTGTGCTATTGTGTTTAATTTTATGATTATAAATGAATAGGATAGTTTCGATTTTCATCTGCTTTTCTTCAACGTAAGTATCAGTATTTATTATTCTAATACGCTCGTTTAAGGTTTTGTGAAATCGTTCAATGTCCGCAACCCCTGTCTTTGTTGATGCTAATTCTAATTTAACCTCCTCCGAAGTCAACCATTGTTTAATTGCGTTACTTGTGAAAGCTGAGTCTCTGTCTGCTTTGAGTGTTACCGGCTTGCCCATTTGAGTAAATACTTGTAATAGTGCACGTTTGGCTTCCAGCCAGTCACGGCTTTTCACTTGTACTAACATGACAAATTTTGAATAAATGTCGATACATGTTAGATTAGTTTTATTCTCTGAAATATAAAAGTCTATCTCTATAAATATTTCGCGAGGGTTGAATACTTCTGGTGTTAATTCAAATGGGGCGTTTGTATTTCTGTGTTCTGTTTTCGACAATTGGCAAACATCGCATTGATTAATAATGTTTTGTATCAATTTACCAGAATCTGGGAAATAATAACTTTCTTTGAAAAGTCTTAACATTTTTTCTATGCCAGGGTGGATAAGCTTAATATGCTGTTTTAATATTAATTCTTTAAATTCAGCGTAACTTTCTATATCTTTCAAATATAATAATGCTCTTACAATGGAAGTTTTTTACCCTTTACTTTTTGATAGAGAAAGTCGGGATCACTTTCAATATAGAGTGCACTGGATTTATCAAAAAAGTGGTATATTAATAACTGCTTTGCAGATTCGAAAGTTATCTCTTTATAATTTATTAAAATTTTTTGTTTTTTGAAATATTGTTCTACTTTAAAATATTTCTGTTTTAACCATGATTACTTGTCGAGAGTAGTGATTTAGAGGCTTTTCCGTTAAAGGGATTAAGAATGAACTATCCTCTTCCGCACTATGTACAGTTGCACAAGTACTTCCTAACATTACTTCTTCGTGTTGTGATTGAATACGTGAAAGCGCATCGGCTACATAATTGGTTTTTCCTTGGATGTATTTTATTGTAAAATCGTATTCTGATAGGCGAATTTTCCACCTTTGGAGTTTCATATTGGGATCTTGTATTGAGTGAAGCCAAACCAATGGCTTATGATCACTTAATATCTCGAAAGTCCTACCAAATAAATAGGGCCGAAAGTATTTTGTTGCCCAAACAATGGCCAATAATTCCCTCTCAATGGTGCTATAGTTTTGTTCGTGATCGTTTAGTGTTCGACTAGCGAAACAAATAGCTTTACCTTCTTGTGACAAAACAGCACCCATTGCTACACTACTAGCGTCAGTTGTGATTTGAAATAATTTTTTGAAATCAGGGCAAACAAGTATTGGGTCACTTGAAATTAGAATTTTTAATTTTTCAAAGGCCTGGAGATAAGCTTCGTTTCTTAAATCAATTTTATTTCCTTTTTTAAGACAATTGGTAATAGGTTTGGCAATTTGTGCGAAATTTGGGATAAATTTCCTATAGTAGCCGCATAATCCAAGAAATGATTTTATTTCTTTTGGACTCTTGGGAAGAGGAAAATATTTAATTGATTTTATTTTATCTTCATTGGGCTTGATGCCATATGGGCCTATAATATGACCTAAAAACTTTGTTTCCCTTTTAAGGAATTCGCACTTATCAAGCTGCAACTTTAGGTTGGCTTCTCTTAATTTGCTAAACACCTTTCTCAACGAGTCCAAGTGTTCAGTTAATGATGTCGAGAATACAATGACATCATCGAGATATACTAAACAACATTTATTTATTACCTCTTTCAAAACATTATTCATGCAACGCTGAAAAGTTGCTGGTGCGTTTTTCAACCCAAATGGCATTCGTGTATATTCATAATGTCCATTTTTGGTTGAAAATGCAGTTTTGGTGATGGAATCTGGATCCATTTCTATCTGGTGGAAGCCTTTTGCAAGATCGATTGTCGTAAAATACTGACACCTGCCTAACTTACTAAGAATTTCGTTAATATTTGGGATGGGGAATTTATCGCTTATAGTGATTTCGTTCAATCCTCGATAATCGACGACAACTCGATATTTTTGCTTCCGTGAAGCGTCTAGTTTTTTGGGCACAACCCATAAGGGGCTGCAATATGATGAATTACTTTCCCTGATAATCCCTTGCTGAAGCATTTCCTCAACTTGAGCGTCTATTTCTTGCTCGGCGGCGAACGGATAACTGTAAGGTTTTTTTATAAACTTCCCAAAAATTTTTTTTTTTTTGTAAACGGGATTATTGTGAATGGTTTCAATTCTATGTTTGGTTTGATTAGTAAAGCTTAATATTTGGCCTTCGCGATACTGAATGTCAATAAACTGTTTTAAAAGCTTCAGCAAATTTGCCCGTTCTTCTTTATTGAGGTGATCGAGTCGGCATTGATGTTGCTCGTCTATTGGATTTTCAATTGCGTAAGTAAGCTCTGGAGTAGTTGTGAAATCTTTATTGTTGTCAGGAAAATAAAGTTTGTGAAAAAATGTTTTATTGTTTATTATAATTTGATCTCTGGAATAATCGATAATTGAATTAGTTGCCTTTAGAAAACTGCGTCCTAATAATATGTCATAATAGTGTGAAAATGGAAATATGTAAAAATGTTGTTCTACTGGGAAAAGTTCATTAGGTTGAACAGTAATTATTTTGTTCAAATTCACCACTCCTTGCAATGCACGAACTACTGTAGGCTTTGATGTTATGGGTAGGTTAAAGAAATTTTGGCTCATAATATTAATTGAACTACCTGTATCAATTAGACAACGACAGAGTTTATTATTAAATTTTAAGGCAATATAGTGGTGTGTTGGGAGGCTGATAAACGAAAATTTTCGCCATTATCTTCATCTGGTTGTTGGTATGGATGATTAAGATTCTGATGGTCGGTTTCGCAATAAGGTTCGTCACTATTATTTTGATATTCGCAACTTTGATGATAGTATTGATCAATCGGCATTTCTATATGATGGTAATCATCAATTTCCATCTTTTGATGGCCACTTGTACTTTCACGTTGGCGCTTTTGAGGTTGAGTTAAATTTGGTATCGAATAACCTTGACTTGACTTTCTATGGGCATCACTTTGTTGAGCTTGTACGAGTTTTTGTTGAAATTCTTTAAATATTTGTGGGTTTGGTGATGGTAAAGAGGATGGTAAAGAAGGTCGTCCCTGATTAAATGTGTTCTGTCGGACATGGTGCGGTATGAGATATTGATTGCTGACAATTTCGTTAGTTTTTTGCTGGGATGGACTGTTATTGTATGAAGTCATTTTAGTATTATTTATTTTTTTATTAGAAGGCCTATCAGGATTGATATTTGAATTTGATTTCCTACTATTTTGTACGAGAATTAAGTTTACATTATCTTCATACATGCCTTCTTGTTGGGCAACACATTTTAACTTAGAAATACTAGATATATCATGACGTGCTAAAATCATGAACATACGATCAAGCAATTTTTTATTTATTACATTTTTTACTGTTTCGTTCATAGCTTGTGTATAATAAAAGTTGTTTACTTCGTCATTTTCTAATGATAATTTGTTTACAATTATGCTGGCTTTGATTTCGAGCTCTTCTACAAACTTACGCAAGCTACCCTGGAAATTAGTATTATAGAGACGGCGAAGCAGCTCCTCAAAAGATATGTGCGTTGTACCGTACTCGTTGATTAAAGCTGCCCTTAAGGATTTCCAGTTGCTGACACCTTGAAGTCCTACTGCCCTTTGTGCTTGGATACCCAGCAACACTTCTGTCGCTCCAAAGATTATGCTTTGCTGCCTGAGATCATGTGTTGGATAGAGAGCAAGTAGATAATCCAGTCGACGAATAAACGGCCCCAGAGTATCTTCTTGACCCTCGAATGTTGCAATTTGTTTTAATTGCATTAACAATTGATTGAGTTGACCTTCAGTAAGCATATTTGTGTTACTCCCAGTTGGAGGTAGTTGGTTATGGTTTTCAGTAGCGACATAATTTATTTATTTTTTTTGTTACGTGGTCAAATTTTCACTCACGATTTAAATTAGGTTCTTATGCGGATACGGTGGTTTCCACTCAATAATTTTTGTTTGAAATGTTTGGGGCAGTTGATTATAACTTAACTGACGCACTTTTTCACTGTCTTTTATTGATTCCGCACAATTGGGTGATGGTACTAGTATTTGACCAATCAAATAAAATGACTTTATAGAGTTTATGTTTACCGCGCGTATCCTACCGGCTGCGCCAATTACATTTTTAAACAATGCGGTTAGTTAAATATAAAGATAACTTTATTTTAATAGCATTGGAGTTGCACAAGTTTATTCTGGTGATGCAGATTTACAACTGAAACTAATTCTAAGCTTACTATGCAATGCGTCGGCGTTGGCAGCTATAAAGCTCCAGCATCGGATGACATTGCCGTTACAAAGCTCTAGGTGGCCTGATCATGCAGTTACCTTTCTTGTAAATGCTTTAAGTGGCGTGATTCTGCCGTACTTCGCTTGCGAGCTTTGAGAGTCGTAAGATTAAACTACAGAGTGGCTTAAGAGAGATTATAAGAGAAATTATGTATGCATACCAAATACTCTAATTTGTTGGAGTATGATGAATACGTAACTATATACATATATACATATATACATATATACATATATACATATATACATATATACATATATACATATATACATATATACATATATAAATACATATATACATATATACATATATACATATATACATATATACATATATACATATATACATATATACATATATACATATATACATATATACATATATACATATATACATATATACATATATACATATATACATATATACATATATACATATATACATATATACATATATACATATATACATATATACATATATACATATATACATATATACACATATACATATATATACATATATACATATATACATATATACACATATACATATATACATATATACATATATACACATATACATATATACACATATATCTACTCACATACATGCATACATACATAAATATAAACACAAACATACACAAGACGTGGCTCGGGTAATGGCGGGCGGAATCTTCTGGTTTCCATTAGCTCTGTCGGCGGGGGAGTTTATCTACGAAATAGTAGTGGGAAAACAAATAAACTAAAAATTATTCTCGGCGCTGCTTAAAAGAAAAAAAAAAAACAAGTAAGCACGTTGCAGTCAGGCGATACCAATTGCAGAATACTCATTCACAGCCCAAACGTTGATACCATTATATTTAAAAACATGTAAGAACGTAGCCGTCGGGCGATACCGATTGTAGAATACTCATTCACAGCACAAACGTTGATCCCATTATATCTAGTACATCTTTAGAACTAGGATCTTCAAATCAATTTTATACAATTTTGATTTTTGTATATTTTGGACACCGGTTCCAAGCTAGCAGCAGATCGAAGCGATTTTCTAATGCATGTGCACACACTCATCGTTTATTCTATGCGTATAGACGAAAGCGCGCATTTTTGCATATTTTAAGAATTGCGATTGATTTCTGGATTTTCTAGCTGTTACTGTAGTTTTGTCAGATGACGCTCTGTTATTACGTTATTGTATTTTTCTACCAATCAAGGCAATAGGGTTGGTGCTAAAGGCGACGCGAGATATGTTAAAATAGCGGAGGTTCAAAGCCCCTTCAATGTTATGTTTTTTTTTATACCCATTGAAAATAGGAAATCAGGGTATAATGGTTTTGTTAAAAGTGTGTAACAGGGAGAAGGAGGCGTGGCAGACCCCACAAAGTATATATGTTCTTGATCAGGGCGACGAACTGAGTCGATTTAGCCCTGTCCGTCTGACCACACTGCAGCCCATGCGTGCACGCCTATGTGTGTCTATGTATGTGTGTTTGCGTGTGTATGTGTGTGTTTGTGTAAGCAGAGAGGCGCTAAAAATGATTGAAATGGCTGTTGCTTGAAGGGTTCAGGGGATCCCGTAGTCGAGCACTCTCGACTAGAGTTTTCTTACTTGTTATATTTTTTAATTTTATAAAAATGTTGAATTCCGTGTTATCAATGCCTATGTACATACATGTACATACATAGATGGCTCACGCATATAAATGTCGCAATTTGATACTACAAATGCCGATTGCCACGCCCCTAGTGGCCGTAGACGCCTCAGTTCTAAGAACGAGCTAACGGTAACGTAAATACCAAATTTGAATGCTTACGCTCCAAAAATGTGAAAAGTTCAGGGTATTTTTCGATATGCCACGCCCCCAAAGAGGCGTAACTATTATTTTTGGGACATAGATAGAAGATGTTACCAGTAACTCAACTATCCAAATTAGAAGCTTCTAGCTCTTAAACTGTAGGAGATATAAGCTTTTGCGGTTTGCCACGCCCCCTTTGTGCGGACATGTATCCATCATAGCTCGTTGGACTTGGGTTGTCACCCCGCGTATATATATAAAATTTCAGGTCTCTTGCATCAATAGTGCCTAAAATATAGCAAAACTTGAAAAATCACTATATCTTCAGGTCCGATTTGCCACGCCCCTAGTGGGCGTAAACATAAAAATTTTCATCAGTCGTTATAGAATCATAACATTAGCTCACTTGCAAAATTTCAACTTTCTAGCTTTATGACTTCCGGAGATGATGACATCCAATGTTTGCAATTTACCAATTCATGATACCGATCGTCTTATTCAAACCAGCAATGGACCATTAACTATCACAAAAAAAGTAAATGTCCTTTCCAACAACCTATTCAAGAGTAATAATGAATTTCTTCTGCATCAATTTTCACCAGATTATGATCTATTAATTGGTAGAAAACTTCTCTCAGAAGCACAAGCCGTCATAAATTATAAAACCCAAACTGTAAATTTATACAATCGAACGTATATATTAATTAACGATATTCCGATCACTAACCAAAATCATTTCGTTGTTCAATCAAATTCGGAATCTAATCAACATTTCAAAAATCCAATCAGAGATAACTCTAAAAATGAAGAATTTATGTACTCAAGCCATTACCGACTAGAACACTTAAATACAGAAGAAAAATTTAATTTAATGAGCTTGCTGAAACAATATCAACACATTCAGTTCAGAGAAGGCGACAAACTTAGCTTCAGTAATCAAGAAAAGCATGTTATTAACACTACTCACAATTCACCTTTGTACACAAAACCATACAGTTATCCACAAGCATACGAACAGGAAGTTGAACAACAAATTCAGAACATGTTAGATCAAGGCATTATACACCCCAGCAATTCCCCTTATTGTAGTCCTATATGGATTTGTAAACATTCATTCAGAGAGACTCTTGATTGAGACTAAACAAAGCACTGACTTGGCTTTGTTTTTCGGTCGCAAGGCAGATAAGCGGGATCTTCTAGTACCGTTGCTCATCGGGAGTGTGGGGGGGTTAATAAATTTTAATTTTTAAGATCCCTAAGTGAACTATCGGTGGAGCTATACTCCACGAAACAAAAACAAATCATACCGGGCAAGTAGGGGGAGGACTGGCACAAATTTACAACAAGAACACCGACACAACTAAACGTGGCCATAGATGGCATTCGGCACACGCGCTCTTTACCCACCCAACCATAGTTTTTCTTAAACAATTTTAACAGAAAAACCCCAAAGAAACTCCAACACAAACTAGCCTACCCCATTATCTCAACCCTTCTTCCAAATTAACGACTCATATTATTCTTGGTTTCATTCCTATTATTCATATTATTCATTTTCATTCATTTAAATAATATCTAGACATTGGGATACTAAAATAACAATCTATTTTTTTCTTAGACTAACAGTGTTGTTATTATTTTAATACCCTGAACCCATTGAAAATGGGAATTCAGGGTATAATGTTTTTGTTGAAATGTATGTAACAGGCAGAAGGAGGCGTGGCAGACCCCATAAAGTATATATATTCTTGATCAGGGCGACGAACTGAGTCGATTTAGCCCTGTCCGTCTGTCCGTCCGTCTGTCTCTGTCCGTCTGTCCGTATGTTTGAACGCGTCGATTTCAGAAGATATAGAAGCTAGAGACTTCAACTGTTTTTTAAAATGCTCGTATATAGCACGCGGATATCGAGTTTATCACTAAAAATCGATAACTCATCCCGTTATTTTTTTATCGATCAAAAACCTTATCGAAATGCAGTTATAAAATTATATCTCCTACATCTTTTAGAGCTAAAGTCTCCAAATTTTAAATGTAGACTCGACTACACGTGATAGAATTTCGATTTTTGTTATAATTCACCCCCCACCCCTATATCCACCCCCTTACCCTCATCTCTGTAAAAGGCGTATTTCAAATACTAGAGACTTGAGCTTTGGCAATTATACGCATAGTAATGATAAAACCACAATCTGAAAGTTTCATGAAGAACGTACGTCCAGAAAAAAAAGTTATTAAACAATTAAGTTCCCATAGTAAGCCCACACTGCAGCCCATGCCTGTTAATGCGTGCGTGCCTATGGGTGTCTATGTATATGTTTGCGTGTGTGTGTGTGTTTGTTTAAGCTGAATGACACTAAAAATTATTGAAATGGCTGTTGCTCGGAGGGTTCAGGGTATCTCGTAGTCGAGCACGTCTCGACTAGAGCTTTCTTACTTGTTATACCCTGAACCCATTGAAAATGGGAAATCAGGGTATAATGGTTTTGTTAAAAGTATGTAACAGGGAGAAGGAGGCGTGGCAGACCCCACAAAGTATATATATTCTTGATCAGGGCGACAAACTGAATCGATTTAGCCATGTCCGTCTGTCCGTCTGTCCGTCTGTCCGTCTGTCCGTCTGTCCGTATGTATGAACGCGTCGATTTCCGAAGATATAGAAGCTAGAGACTTCAACTTTTTTTTAAAATGCTCGTATATAGCGCGCGCATATCGAGTTTATCACAAAAGATCGATAACTCATCCCGTTATTTTTTTATCGATCAAAAACCTTATCGAAAACCAGTTATAAAATTATATCTCCTACACCTTTAGAGCTAAAGTCTCCAAATTTTAAATGTAGACTCGACTACACGTGATAGAATTTCGATTTTTGTTATAATTCACCCCCCACCCCTATATCCACCCCCTTACCCTCATCTCTGTAAAAGGCGTATTTCAAATACTAGAGACTTGAGCTTTGGCAATTATACGCATAGTAATGATAAAACCACAATCTGAAAGTTTCATGAAGAACGTACGTCCAGAAAAAAAGTTATTAAACAATTAAGTTCCCATAGTAAGCCCACACTGCAGCCCATGCCTGTTAATGCGTGCGTGCCTATGGGTGTCTATGTATATGTTTGCGTGTGTGTGTGCGTTTGTTTAAGCTGAATGACACTAAAAATTATTGAAATGGCTGTTGCTCGGAGGGTTCAGGGTATCTCGTAGTCGAGCAGTCTCGACTAGAGCTTTCTTACTTGTTCCTAATATATATTATAACAACCCCGTATCAAAAAAAAAAAAAAATTAAAAAACAAAAAAAATTTTTCAGACCACCTAAAATATTTTGTCTTAAGAATACAACATAACGTATAACTATATATAAACAAAAAAAAATTTTTTATTTTAAATAACTACATTATATTACGTTATTTTTTTTAAAAAGGGGAGGTGTAGTATGTTGTATGTCATATAAGCATATGCTTACAGTATTGTAGTGTATATAATATATTGTAGTGGCGCTGGAATAGAGAAAAAAAAAAGAAGCAGCCTAAAAGTAGGCAATACGCTGAGCTTGAAGTGGCTTAGAAAAGTTGATCACGCGATCACGGATGTGGCAATCCCAAATCTGGATTAATAACAGGAGAAATTGTCACTCTCACCTAGGCCATAAAAAAACTGTTCCCAAGCGATGACTTGCCGCTTCATGGGATCGGCCATATTTTCCTCTTTTTTTCCAATCTCAACCACCGACTGAAAAGGTTGTTGCTAAATCACGCTGTGCATAGTGAATAGATACTGTGAAACTTAAAGAAATTTTTTTTTTTTAATTGAAGTACTATTTCTTTTGTGCAAGTGCCAAACTATTCGTTGCGGCGCACAACTAAATCTTGGCATCGGCGCACAACTAAATCTTTGCATCGGCGCACAACTAAATCTTTACATCGGCGCACAACTAAATCTTTACATCGGCGCACAACTAAATCTTTACATCGGCGCACAACCAAATCTTATAAGCAGTGCTGCAGAATACCGCATCATACATATATCTCCGCACCTGCACCTGTTGCACAATAAACATTGTTTTTTTTAAGAAGTCCAACTTTTAGCGAATAGTGATGTACTAATTTGTATTATAGGCACCGAGTTCATTTTTTTTCTTTTTTGCACTGCGCCATGAATATAGTATAATAGTTAAATAGTAGAATAATTTAAAAATAACATTAGTAATTAAGCTTAACCTCCCCCGATGAACATTTCCCCATTCGTATTTTATGCATTATATTTTTTTTTTTAGTTGCATATACATTTGTTTTTTTTTTTTTGTTAGCACAGCTTGCCGCCCAACCGAAATGGAAGCGCTTTCATCGCGGGACAGCACAGTAAGTGGAGCTGCATTATAAATTTAACAAAATTCCATATTTATTTTTTTTGTAACCGTCAGCGTTTTTTTTTTCTTTTTAACACCCGCTGCATTAAAAAGAAAGAACATAATGCATAAATTTTAATCTCTCTATCCTCTTCTACCTTCCTCATTTCGATCAGCTGGTTTAAGGCTGAGAGAAAAAGCTCCCCGAAAGCTTTCATTTGCGTCTGTTTATATTCTCGCATTCTCTATGCCCAAAGCCACTATTTACCTATGTACGATTATTTTGTTAATAATATATCTAATGAAGTTTAACTAAGTTTCCTTATTTTGGGGCCATGCGGTGCGTTCCTATAGGGTTTTAGCTCTCCAAGCTGGGTATGGGGTCGCTGATAATATATGCAGGTAGCCAGCGACCAAGGTAGGGTGGGCACGGTCGGTCGCCTTAATATCAAAGGCCGACGTTCGCTGAGCAAGCACTTATTTGCTTGCGCAGCGGACCCAGCTTGGACAGGTATGTTTGTGTGTGTATAAATCTGTTCTATCTCTCTCTCTCTCTCTCTCTCTCTCTCTTCTTTTCTCTCTTCGAAGCAAGTGGTCGAAGACAATCGTTCGCACGCGATTTTTATTAATAAATATATTTTGGCAGCGCTAGGAGTCGCAGTTCCCCTCTTCTTACCCCTTCCCTTCTCCCGATGACCCATTGGCCGGATCCAGCGCGTGCACTGCTCTAATCCTCCTATTCCACCATCAGCGCTTGATAATGTAACTCGTTACAGAATTAATTTTAACAAGTAAGAAAGCTCTAGTCGAGACTGCTCGACTACGAGATACCCTGAACCCTCCGAGCAACAGCCATTTCAATAATTTTTAGTGTCATTCAGCTTAAACAAACGCACACACACACGCAAACATATACATAGACACCCATAGGCACGCACGCATTAACAGGCATGGGCTGCAGTGTGGGCTTACTATGGGAACTTAATTGTTTAATAACTTTTTTTTCTGGACGTACGTTCTTCATGAAACTTTCAGATTGTGGTTTTATCATTACTATGCGTATAATTGCCAAAGCTCAAGTCTCTAGTATTTGAAATACGCCTTTTACAGAGATGAGGGTAAGGGGGTGGATATAGGGGTGGGGGGTGAATTATAATAAAAATCGAAATTCTATCACGTGTAGTCGAGTCTACATTTAAAATTTGGAGACTTTAGCTCTAAAGGTGTAGGAGATATAATTTTATAACTGGTTTTCGATAAGGTTTTTGATCGATAAAAAAATAACGGGATGAGTTATCGATCTTTTGTGATAAACTCGATATGCGCGCGCTATATACGAGCATTTTAAAAAAAAGTTGAAGTCTCTAGCTTCTATATCTTCGGAAATCGACGCGTTCATACATACGGACAGACGGACAGACGGACAGACGGACAGACGGACATGGCTAAATCGATTCAGTTTGTCGCCCTGATCAAGAATATATATACTTTGTGGGGTCTGCCACGCCTCCTTCTCCCTGTTACATACTTTTAACAAAACCATTATACCCTGATTTCCCATTTTCAATGGGTTCAGGGTATAAAAACAAGTAAGAAAGCTCTAGTCGAGACTGCTCGACTACGAGATACCCTGAACCCTCCGAGCAACAGCCATTTCAATAATTTTTAGTGTCATTCAGCTTAAACAAACGCACACACACACGCAAACATATACATAGACACCCATAGGCACGCACGCATTAACAGGCATGGGCTGCAGTGTGGGCTTACTATGGGAACTTAATTGTTTAATAACTTTTTTTCTGGACGTACGTTCTTCATGAAACTTTCAGATTGTGGTTTTATCATTACTATGCGTATAATTGCCAAAGCTCAAGTCTCTAGTATTTGAAATACGCCTTTTACAGAGATGAGGGTAAGGGGGGTGGATATAGGGGTGGGGGGTGAATTATAACAAAAATCGAAATTCTATCACGTGTAGTCGAGTCTACATTTAAAATTTGGAGACTTTAGCTCTAAAGGTGTAGGAGATATAATTTTATAACTGGTTTTCGATAAGGTTTTTGATCGATAAAAAAATAACGGGATGAGTTATCGATCTTTTGTGATAAACTCGATATGCGCGCGCTATATACGAGCATTTTAAAAAAAAGTTGAAGTCTCTAGCTTCTATATCTTCGGAAATCGACGCGTTCATACATACGGACAGACGGACAGACGGACAGACGGACAGACGGACAGACGGACATGGCTAAATCGATTCAGTTTGTCGCCCTGATCAAGAATATATATACTTTGTGGGGTCTGCCACGCCTCCTTCTCCCTGTTACATACTTTTAACAAAACCATTATACCCTGATTTCCCATTTTCAATGGGTTCAGGGTATAACAAGTAAGAAAGCTCTAGTCGAGACTGCTCGACTACGAGATACCCTGAACCCTCCGAGCAACAGCCATTTCAATAATTTTTAGTGTCATTCAGCTTAAACAAACGCACACACACACGCAAACATATACATAGACACCCATAGGCACGCACGCATTAACAGGCATGGGCTGCAGTGTGGGCTTACTATGGGAACTTAATTGTTTAATAACTTTTTTTCTGGACGTACGTTCTTCATGAAACTTTCAGATTGTGGTTTTATCATTACTATGCGTATAATTGCCAAAGCTCAAGTCTCTAGTATTTGAAATACGCCTTTTACAGAGATGAGGGTAAGGGGGTGGATATAGGGGTGGGGGGTGAATTATAACAAAAATCGAAATTCTATCACGTGTAGTCGAGTCTACATTTAAAATTTGGAGACTTTAGCTCTAAAGGTGTAGGAGATATAATTTTATAACTGGTTTTCGATAAGGTTTTTGATCGATAAAAAAATAACGGGATGAGTTATCGATCTTTTGTGATAAACTCGATATGCGCGCGCTATATACGAGCATTTTAAAAAAAAGTTGAAGTCTCTAGCTTCTATATCTTCGGAAATCGACGCGTTCATACATACGGACAGACGGACAGACGGACAGACGGACAGACGGACAGACGGACAGACGGACAGACGGACATGGCTAAATCGATTCAGTTTGTCGCCCTGATCAAGAATATATATACTTTGTGGGGTCTGCCACGCCTCCTTCTCCCTGTTACATACTTTTAACAAAACCATTATACCCTGATTTCCCATTTTCAATGGGTTCAGGGTATAAAAATCATATATTTATTTGGCGCCCAACGTGGGGCCAGACAGTCCGGCAGCCCCGACAACAATCGATTCAAGTCATTATCAGCTGACTTATTTTCACTTGCAAAAGCAATTATGTATTCCAGTTTATTAAATGGGACGTGTGTACCTAATATTACATATTCTTGTAGCTGGATGTGGATTTCAATGGACACGATCTATTATCCTCCGCGCAATGAATTGTGGTATCGCCGCCTCAATGACTATAATTTTAGTCATGAATATGGTTTATGTCATTTTTGCTTCTGTTTCGTTTTGTACTCTTCACTAAAATTTTATACTTTCTTAGCACCTTTGTACCCGTCTAAATTTATCTATTGGATGTGTTCGCATGGTACCCCAAAATCGTATGTAATTTGGTTTACTTATTATTTTTTTTTTTTTTTGCAGTTACTGTTTTGCAGATTTAATTTTGTTTGGGAATTATCAATTATCAATTAGTTGATTTATTGTGTTCCTTTTCTTTTTTTAATTTTTTATTATACCCTGAACCCATTGAAAATGGGAAATCAGGGTATAATGGTTTTGTTAAAAGTATGTAACAGGGAGAAGGAGGCGTGGCAGACCCCACAAAGTATATATATTCTTGATCAGGGCGACAAACTGAATCGATTTAGCCATGTCCGTCTGTCCGTCTGTCCGTCTGTCCGTCTGTCCGTCTGTCCGTCTGTCCGTATGTATGAACGCGTCGATTTCCGAAGATATAGAAGCTAGAGACTTCAACTTTTTTTAAAATGCTCGTATATAGCGCGCGCATATCGAGTTTATCACAAAAGATCGATAACTCATCCCGTTATTTTTTTATCGATCAAAAACCTTATCGAAAACCAGTTATAAAATTATATCTCCTACACCTTTAGAGCTAAAGTCTCCAAATTTTAAATGTAGACTCGACTACACGTGATAGAATTTCGATTTTTGTTATAATTCACCCCCCACCCCTATATCCACCCCCTTACCCTCATCTCTGTAAAAGGCGTATTTCAAATACTAGAGACTTGAGCTTTGGCAATTATACGCATAGTAATGATAAAACCACAATCTGAAAGTTTCATGAAGAACGTACGTCCAGAAAAAAAGTTATTAAACAATTAAGTTCCCATAGTAAGCCCACACTGCAGCCCATGCCTGTTAATGCGTGCGTGCCTATGGGTGTCTATGTATATGTTTGCGTGTGTGTGTGCGTTTGTTTAAGCTGAATGACACTAAAAATTATTGAAATGGCTGTTGCTCGGAGGGTTCAGGGTATCTCGTAGTCGAGCAGTCTCGACTAGAGCTTTCTTACTTGTTTTTATACCCTGAACCCATTGAAAATGGGAAATCAGGGTATAATGGTTTTGTTAAAAGTATGTAACAGGGAGAAGGAGGCGTGGCAGACCCCACAAAGTATATATATTCTTGATCAGGGCGACAAACTGAATCGATTTAGCCATGTCCGTCTGTCCGTCTGTCCGTCTGTCCGTCTGTCCGTATGTATGAACGCGTCGATTTCCGAAGATATAGAAGCTAGAGACTTCAACTTTTTTTAAAATGCTCGTATATAGCGCGCGCATATCGAGTTTATCACAAAAGATCGATAACTCATCCCGTTATTTTTTTATCGATCAAAAACCTTATCGAAAACCAGTTATAAAATTATATCTCCTACACCTTTAGAGCTAAAGTCTCCAAATTTTAAATGTAGACTCGACTACACGTGATAGAATTTCGATTTTTGTTATAATTCACCCCCCACCCCTATATCCACCCCCTTACCCTCATCTCTGTAAAAGGCGTATTTCAAATACTAGAGACTTGAGCTTTGGCAATTATACGCATAGTAATGATAAAACCACAATCTGAAAGTTTCATGAAGAACGTACGTCCAGAAAAAAAGTTATTAAACAATTAAGTTCCCATAGTAAGCCCACACTGCAGCCCATGCCTGTTAATGCGTGCGTGCCTATGGGTGTCTATGTATATGTTTGCGTGTGTGTGTGCGTTTGTTTAAGCTGAATGACACTAAAAATTATTGAAATGGCTGTTGCTCGGAGGGTTCAGGGTATCTCGTAGTCGAGCAGTCTCGACTAGAGCTTTCTTACTTGTTTTAGTTAGTTTAACTGAATTATTTAATCCTTTATTATTCGTACTTATTAATAGTCAGTTAAGTTTTATTCTGACTTACTTGCCATTTCCTTACAATATAGTTGCCAATTATATCGATTCAAAAATGCCTTTAACGCGTAGTAGCGAAAATTTATCCCGGCCTGACGAGCCTATCATAAACTGTTTTATTTGTACAGAATCTATTATTAATGAAAGCCAGCTATTTAAAACAAGTTGTGGCCATACCTTTCATCAATCGTGTTTTAACATCAAGATAGCTAATAAGACAGTCTGTCCAGTGTGTAAACAGTCGCTGCGATTACCGAGTGTTGCCGTCAGTACAGAATCTTTAATGGATAAGCCATCAGGGTCGAATGTAGCAACTAAAACTAGATCCCAGGCAAGAAAGACAGCAACCTCCAATATGTCTGAAGGCGATATTTCGTCACCAGCCTTGGTTTCTTCAGTGGCGCCCCCTCTTACTCCAGACTTGGCTACAATAATAGCTGATGCCATTTCTGCCGCTTCACTTCGGCAAACAGAATTGATAGCTCAGATTTCTATGAGGCAAAGTGAGACGTTGTCGCAGGTGATAGAGAGTGGCTTCCAGAAACTGCTTTCATCATCCGCAGAGCCGCATACAAGTCGCAGTCCCATACTGCCAGTGCAAGATAATACCAGCAATCTTGGCCAACAAGAGTTTCAACCAGCTTCAACTGTATCTGGCACCCATTCAAACAATAGATTCACGTCATTAGGAACGGATTTGCGACCAGATCGCATCAGCCAAATTATTTCAAATTGGAAGGTACGTTTCAATGGCAAAACGGCCTTGTCAGTAGAAGATTTCATCTATCGAACTGAAGCTCTTACGCATCAGACTCTAGAAGGCAATTTTGAGCTGTTGTCTAGATACGTTAGCAACCTCTTTGATGGTAGTGCGAGTGATTGGTTTTGGCGCTATCACAAAAGTGTGCCTGGGATTCGCTGGCAAGAACTTTGTTTTGCACTTAGAGAGCAATTTAATGATGATAGAACTGACCTTCATATCCGAGCTGCTATAGATAGGCGTAAGCAAAAGATAGGCGAACCCTTCGATGAGTTCCATGAGGCCATCGTATCACTTGCGGACAAACTTTCGAGTCCCTTGCGTGAGTTATCTCTACTCCAAATTCTCCGTAATAATTTGCTCCCTGAAATTCAGCATGAACTTCTTTATGAGAGAATTGAAAGAGTTGCTCAGTTACGACATTTGGTGCGCACGCGCGAAATTTTCTTGCAAACGATTGGCAAGCCATTAGTGAATAGGCCGCATCCTATACCTATGCCACGTCGCTCAGTAAATGGAATCGCAATAGAGCACGAGTCTTCGGATGAGGACGTCGACAGTCCAGAAGTATCAGCAGTAAATTTACTGTGCTGGAACTGTAATGCGACAGGGCACAGGTACCAAGATTGTACTGCGGAACGTCGAGTATTTTGTTATGGTTGTGGCAAACCCGACACGTATAAGCCTTCGTGCATGAAATGCAACAAGCATTCAAAAAACTTGTCAGCCCGTGCACCGTCGACCAGTGCACGCAAACAAATGAAGTCGACATCAACCAACACATAGATTTTCAATCCGTTGACTATACCAACGACCCAATTACGACCTCACAACTTTATGATGCCCATTCCGAAACAATACACACACAATTAAGCTCCAAATCTCGCTCTCAACTACGTCGCATCTCAGCAAAAAAACGTCATAAGATAGAGCAGAAGCAGCTAATGTTAGCTGTGATAGCAAACGCTCAAGATATTAGGCCATATGCAAATGTTAGGTTATTAGGAAAGAGTATTACTGGCCTAATGGACACAGGCGCTTCCATAAGCTGTATTGGTGGTGAATTTTGTAACCATGTTCTTAATTCAAATATCGTATTTAAGCCTCTGAATTCAGCTGCACGTACTGCAGATGGCAAGGCGCAGAATATAATAGGCAAAATCACTACAGAAATCAAATTTAAAAATGAAGCTAGAATGTTGACATTTTATATAGTACCCTCCTTATCTCAAGATTTATATTTAGGGATAGATTTTTGGACCCAATTTAATCTTCTTCCACTGGAGGTGGTGCCCACAGTTAATAATTTGTCTTCTTTAGAGGACCGCAACCTAAAGCCACTTACAGTCACGCAGCATCAATTGCTACTGCAACACGTTAACATGTTCCCTTCTTTTGCTAAACTGGGCTTGGGACGAACAACTCTTCTTTCGCATGAGATTAATGTCGCCGGAGCCACTCCAATTAAGCAACGTCATTATCCAGTTTCACCAGCAGTAGAAAAGTTAATGTATGAAGAGCTGGACAGAATGCTTAAATTAGGCGTGATAGAAGAGTCACAAAGCGCTTGGTCTTCTCCAGTTGTGTTAGTTCGCAAAACAGGAAAGGTTCGTTTGTGTTTAGATATCAGGCGTGTTAATGCAGTTACCGTTAAGGATGCATATCCTATGCCGTTCATTGATGGTATTCTTAGTAGGCTACCAAAAGCTGAGTTCATAACCAGCTTAGATTTAAAAGATGCTTTCTGGCAAATTCCACTAGAGCCGAAGTCACGCGATAAAACCGCATTTAGCGTACCTGGTAGGCCATTGTATCAATACACTGTTATGCCTTTTGGGCTTTGTAATGCTCCACAGACAATGTCGAAGTTGATGGATAGAATAATACCCACTAATCTGCGTCGTGAAGTTTTTATCTATTTAGATGACTTGTTGGTAGTTTCAGATACTTTCGAACGGCATCTAAATGTTCTAAAAGAGTTGGCAAATCACATAAAAACAGCAGGTTTGACCATCAATATTGAGAAAAGTAATTTCTGTCTCAAAGAGGTAAAATATTTAGGTCATGTGATTGGCAATGGCACAGTTAGCACAGACCCAGATAAAATTGTATCTATTACAGAATTCCCAGTTCCGAGGTCAGTCAAACAAGTTAGGCGGTTTTTAGGTATGACGGGATGGTATAATAAATTTATTCAGAACTATGCCACCATTGCATCCCCTATAACAGACACGCTGAAACATAAACAAAAATTTGTATGGGGTGAATCAGCTCAAAAAGCGTTCGAAGAACTCAAGGAGAAGCTTACTACGGCTCCAGTTTTGCATAGTCAAGTTTTTATCTATTTAGATGACTTGTTGGTAGTTTCAGATACTTTCGAACGGCATCTAAATGTTCTAAAAGAGTTGGCAAATCACATAAAAACAGCAGGTTTGACCATCAATATTGAGAAAAGTAATTTCTGTCTCAAAGAGGTAAAATATTTAGGTCATGTGATTGGCAATGGCACAGTCAGTCAAACAAGTTAGGCGGTTTTTAGGTATGACGGGATGGTATAATAAATTTATTCAGAACTATGCCACCATTGCATCCCCTATAACAGACACGCTGAAACATAAACAAAAATTTGTATGGGGTGAATCAGCTCAAAAAGCGTTCGAAGAACTCAAGGAGAAGCTTACTACGGCTCCAGTTTTGCATAGTCCAAATTTTGACAGACCATTCTCTATACACTGCGATGCCAGCCATACAGGTGTTGGTGCTGTGTTAGTCCAGGTAACAGAGAATAATGAAGAGGTACCGGTGGCTTTTATGTCTCGTAAACTTAACCGTTGTCAAAGAAATTATTCCGTGACGGAAAAAGAATGTCTGGTAGCTATTTTAGCGATAAAAAAGTTTAGAGCTTATGTTGAAGGACAAGAATTTTCTGTAGTCACAGATCATGCTTCTCTAAAATGGCTCAGGTCTCAAACTGACTTGAGTTCTCGGTTAGCAAGGTGGGCTTTAAAACTCCAGGGCTATAATTTTAAAATAGTCCATAGAAAAGGCAGTCAAAACATTGTACCAGATGCTTTATCACGAGTGTACACAGAAGACGTGTCTGCAATTTCAACCGATTGTCTAGTGGATCTCGACTCGGTTCATTTTAAGACATCTGATTATCTAGAACTCAAAGCCAAAATATTAGCCAATCAATCTAGATCACCAGATGTGAAGGTAGTTGACGATTATATATATCGGAGAGCCGATCACGCGTCGGGTGAGAAAGTAGCCGATGATCTGTGTTGGAAACTTTGGGTTCCCCAATCGCTGGTTCCAGAAGTCCTTAAGAAGGCCCACGAGCCTCCACTAGCTTCTCATCCAGGCATAAACAAGATGCTAGATAAGCTACGCCGCTATCTTTATTGGCCGAAAATGGTAGTAGATGTAAAAAAAGTCGTTAATAATTGCGAGAGTTGCAAGTGCAACAAGCACCCAAATTACACACTACGTCAACCCTTAGGAAAATCGGGTTCAACGCAACGCGTATTCCAAAAACTTTATATTGACTTTCTAGGTCCATATCAGCGAAGTCGCACCGGGAATATAGGAGTCTTTGTTGTTTTAGACCATATGTCGAAATTTCCTTTTTTGAAACCCGTAAAAAATTTGACTGCCGACGCCATCACAGACTATTTAGAGCAGGATTTGTTTCATTGCTTCGGAGTTCCTGAAACTATAGTCTCTGACAACGGTGTACAGTTCAAGTCTCAGTTGTTCAACGTATTATTACAAAAGTATGGAGTTAATCATACATATACGGCCGTTTATTCCCCACAAGCAAATGCTTCGGAGCGAGTCAACCGATCGGTGATAGCAGCAATAAAGTCATATATTGCACCTGACCAAAAAGATTGGGACGCTCATCTAAGCTCCATCTGTTGCGCTCTGCGTTCAGACGTGCATTCGGCTATCGGCACAAGCCCTTATCGAATTGCCTTTGGCCAAAATATGGTGACCAATTTAAACTTCTTAGAAGATCGCGCTATTCAATTTAATCGTGACGATTCATTTGATCTTATACGCGACAGGGCAAAGGATTGCATGCAACAACAACGTAATCGAAACGAGAATATCTATAATATGCGTTGTCGTGATGTTTCGTTTGAGGTAGGTCAGGAAGTTTACAGACGTAATTTTCAACAGAGTAATTTTGTACGGGGCTTCAATGCGAAACTAGCTCCGAACTTCATAAAGGCAAGAATTAAGAAAAAACTTGGCAATAGTTATTATGAAATTGAAGACTTGCAGGGTCGCTTTATTGGTAAATACCATGCAAAAGACCTAAAACAATAATCGCAGAGTCCAGCGCGAATCACCCTATAGTGTGATTTTGGTGGGGGGGTCTTGTAGTGGCGCTGGAATAGAGAAAAAAAAAAAAGAAGCAGCCTAAAAGTAGGCAATACGCTGAGCTTGAAGTGGCTTAGAAAAGTTGATCACGCGATCACGGATGTGGCAATCCCAAATCTGGATTAATAACAGGAGAAATTGTCACTCTCACCTAGGCCATAAAAAAACTGTTCCCAAGCGATGACTTGCCGCTTCATGGGATCGGCCATATTTTCCTCTTTTTTTTCCAATCTCAACCACCGACTGAAAAGGTTGTTGCTAAATCACGCTGTGCATAGTGAAAAGATACTGTGAAACTTAAAGAAATTTTTTTTTTTTTAATTGAAGTACTATTTCTTTTGTGCAAGTGCCAAACTATTCGTTGCGGCGCACAACTAAAACTTGGCATCGGCGCACAACTAAATCTTTGCATCGGCGCACAACTAAATCTTTACATCGGCGCACAACTAAATCTTTACATCGGCGCACAACTAAATCTTTACATCGGCGCACAACCAAATCTTATAAGCAGTGCTGCAGAATACCGCATCATACATATATCTCCGCAACTGCACCTGTTGCACAATAAACATTGTTTTTTTTAAGAAGTCCAACTTTTAGCGAATAGTTATGTACTAATTTGTATTATAGGCACCGAGTTCATTTTTTTTTCTTTTTTGCACTGCGCCATGAATATAGTATAATAGTTAAATAGTAGAATAATTTAAAAATAACATTAGTCATTAAGCTTAACCTCCCCCGATGAACATTTCCCCATTCGTATTTTATGCATTATATTTTTTTTTTTAGTTGCATATACATTTGTTTTTTTTTTTTTGTTAGCACAGCTTGCCGCCCAACCGAAATGGAAGCGCTTTCATCGCGGGACAGCACAGTAAGTGGAGCTGCATTATAAATTTAACAAAATTCCATATTTTTTTGTAACCGTCAGCGTTTTTTTTTTTCTTTTAACACCCGCGGCATTAAAAAGAAAGAACATAATGCATAAATTTTAATCTCTCTATCCTCTTCTACCTTCCTCATTTCGATCAGCTGGTTTAAGGCTGAGAGAAAAAGCTCCCCGAAAGCTTTCATTTGCGTCTGTTTATATTCTCGCATTCTCTATGCCCAAAGCCACTATTTACCTATGTACGATTATTTTGTTAATAATATATCTAATGAAGTTTAACTAAGTTTCCTTATTTTGGGGCCATGCGGTGCGTTCCTATAGGGTTTTAGCTCTCCAAGCTGGGTATGGGGTCGCTGATAATATATGCAGGTAGCCAGCGACCAAGGTAGGGTGGGCACGGTCGGTCGCCTTAATATCAAAGGCCGACGTTCGCTGAGCAAGCACTTATTTGCTTGCGCAGCGAGACCCAGCTTGGACAGGTATGTTTGTGTGTGTATAAATCTGTTCTATCTCTCTCTCTCTCTCTCTTCTTTTCTCTCTTCGAAGCAAGTGGCCCAAGACAATCGTTCGCACGCGATTTTTATTAATAAATATATTTTGGCAGCGCTAGGAGTCGCAGTTCCCCTCTTCTTACCCCTTCCCTTCTCCCGATGACCCATTGGCCGGATCCAGCGCGTGCACTGCTCTAATCCTCCTATTCCACCATCAGCGCTTGATAATGTAACTCGTTACAATATGAAGTCGACATATGCCCGAAATACTTATATTTAGAGTATCATGCTCACAACATAGCAACACTTTGTTGCTTTATTTATATTATAACAGCTATACATAAGTGCCGTAATACGATCGGTCACTTATGTACAGACCAGCCTGCAGCGTGGGATCTGCAACGTAAGCATTGTTACGCTCTTGTCCACGCCGCAGCTTAGACGCTAAATGTATATGCTTTCTGCATATGCATACAAACATATATACACACACATACAGCATGCTATATACTCCCATTCTGCCGCTGCTATAAGCGACAGAATTCTTTATGTAAACTCTATGTATTTTAGGCTAAGACTTTATTTGAATAAAATACGGAGAGCATTCGCTATCCATCAACCAAACTGATTACACTAGATATATTCATACCATCAATTTTGAACACCCCTCTAAAAATAGAGTCAGGCAAAGAAACAAAAATCAATAGAGATAGATTCTGTGGAAGATGAAGATTCTGAATTTGAATCTGAAACCGAAATAAAAGAAAGAGATCTGAACGATCTTACGATTCCCGCACTAATAACATTATCGGGTCAAGATAATGAATTAGGACAGGAAGAAGAAACTATCTCTAATACAAGCATAGAAGAATCGAAAGAAAACATCATGACGGACATAAGTGCCCAGAGGGCTTATATAAAAGACATTTCGAATGCCATTCCAGAATTTAATACATCTTCAAATACATCTTCAAAGATTCATTAGACCTTTGAAGTCAGTTAATTTGATAACAGGCACATTCGAAGAAACAGCTGTTGAAGTTCAACAATATACAAAATCCAAGATGAAACGACAATTGATGCAATCATTAAGAAATTGCAAGATTCTATAGTTGGTGAAACATCCGATGTAGTAAAAGCATAAATTGTCGAAAACAATGCAAAAAGGAACAAGTAAGAAGACTACAGTCGACACTGCTCGACTAGGAGATACCCTGAACCGTCCATGCTGATGTTCCAATCATTCTGCACACATACATACACATGCATCCACCCGCACGCATAGGCCCACGCTCTGCTAACTGCGCAGTAAGCAGCGAATGCGCTTGGGCTGCGCTGCAGTGTGGGCAATATTATGAGAATTTATTTGTTGAATACTTTCGTTTGTAGACGTGGAAATGTGTGTACATTCCAAAGCACAAGTCTCTAGTACTTGATATACGTTTTTTACAAATAGGGGGCGAAGGGGGCGTGGTATCCAGAATCTGTCAATTACAAAATGTGTGTTTCCATTAAATGTATATACACAGTAAATCTGAAGTCTCCAGGTTTAATAGTGTTCAAATTAGGCTCAAAAAACCATATCAATTTCTCGATTATCCTCGATAAAAAAGATATCAAATGAGTTATCGAAAAAAATATGATTAACTTGTACTGCGTATGGTAACACGAGTCTACATGCAAAATTTCAGCTCTCTAGCTCTTATAACTTCTGAGATCCTTTTGCTCATAAGGACGGACGGACGAACAGACGGACAGGGCTATATCGACTCAGCTCGACACCCTGATCAAGAATATATATACCTTATGGGATCTGCGATGATTCCTTTGGAGGCTTCGTATATTGACGAAGGTCTACCAGCCGATAAATTCAGTACCAAGGAAGCCATTGACGCAATGGTTCAAAATTGTAAACATGGAAAATTAAAAACTATCCTTGAAGCAGGTAATTTCAAAACTATGAATGAAGCCGTCACTAAGTACATTCATGTGGTACTGAGATGAAAGGCAGTCCCAATTCGGTATTGTATGCCCAAAAATGCAGTGGTAATTATAATAACAACAAGTAAGAAAGCTCTGCTCGACTAGGAAATCCCCTGAACCCTTCGAAGAACTGATATTTATATAATACTTCGCGTCTTTCTGCTTACACGCACGCATAGACACGCATGGGTTGTAGTGTGGGCTTACTAGGGGAATATAATTGTTTAATAACTTTTCTTGTGGATGTACGCTCTTCGTGAAACTTTTAGATTATGATTATATTATTTCTTTGCATGTAATCGCCGAAGCTCAAGTCTCTAGTATTTGAAATACGCCTTTAACAAAGATGATGGTGAGGGGGTGAAATTTAACAAAAATCGAAATTCTATAAAGTACATATGAGTCTACATTTAAAATTTGGTGACTAGCTTATAAGATGTAGGAGATATAATAATATATTTGACGCTCGATAAAGTTTTTTATCGATAAAAAATAACGGGATGAGTTATCCATTTTTGGTGATAAACTCGATATGCGCGCTGTATATACGGCCATTTCAAAAAAAGATCAAGTCTCTAGCTCTTATATCTTATATATGCTACACGCCTCCTTCTGCCTGTTACATACATTTCAACAAAACCATTATACCCTGATTTTCCATTTTGAATGGGTTGAATGGGAGGCGTGGCAGACCCCATAAAGTATATATATTCTTGATCAGGGCGACGAGCTGAGTTGATTTAGCCCTGTCCGTCTGTCCGTATGTTTGAACGCGTCTATATCCACCCCCTCACCCTTAAATTTGTAAAACGCGTATTTCAAATACTAGAGACTTGAGCTTTGAAAAATACACGTATGATATAACCACAATCTGAAAGTTTCATGAAGTTTCATCCACAAGAAAGAATTAAATTCCCATGGTAAGCCCACACTGCAGCCCATGCGTGTTTATGCGTGCGTGCCTATGTGTGTCTATGTATGTGTGTCTATGTATGTGTGTCTATGCATGTGTGTGTGTGTGTGTTTCTTTCGTAAGCAGAGAGACGAGAAGAATTATTGAAATATCAGTTCTGCGAAGGATTCAGGGGATTTCCTTGTCGAGCAGTCTCGACTAGAGCTTTCTTACTTTTTAAAGCAGTTTATTTGTTCACACTCTATATTAAGATACCCTAACTTTGAAAAACCATTCACGCTTACAACTGACGCTTCAAATTATGCCATTGGATCGGTTCTTTCTCAAAAAGGGCATCCAATTTGTTTTGCGTCAAGAGCATTGAACGATCATGAAAAAAATTATTCAGCAACAGATAAAGAAATTTTAGCAATACTTTGGTGTGTAAACTATTTGAGACCATATCTCTACGTAAGAAAATTCAAAATATTAACCGATCACCAAGCGATAAAATTTTTATATTCAAAACACAAGGCATCAAAGATAGTTATTAAAACAAGTAAGAAAGCTCTAGTCGAGACTGCTCGACTACGAGATCCCCTGAACCTTTCGAGCAACAGCAAACACACATACACACACAAACACACATACATAGACACACATAGGAGAGCACGCATAAAGACGCATGGGCTGCAGTGTAGGCTTACTATGGGAACTTAATTGTTTAATAACTTTTTTTGTGAACGTACGTTCTCCATGAAACTTTCAGATTGTGTTTATATCATTAATATGCGTGTATGTGCCGAAGCTCAAGTCTCTAGTATTTGAAATACGCCTTTTACAAACTTATGGGTGAGGGGGTGGATATAGGGGTGGGGGGTGAAATTGAACAAAAATCGAAATTCCATAACGTACATATCAATCTACATTTAAAATTTGGATACTCTAGCCCTAAAGATGTAGGAGATATAATTTTATAACTGCATTTCGATAAGGTTTTTGATCGATAAAAAAATAACGGGATGAGTTATCGATTTTTAGTGATAAACTCGATATCCGCGCCGTATATACGGTCATTTAAAAAAAAAGTTCAAGTCTCTAGCTCTTATATCTTCTGAAATCGACGCGTTCATACATACGGACGGACGGACGGACGGACGGACGGACGGACGGACAGACAGACGGACAGGGTTAAATCGACTCAGTTCGTCACCCTGATCAAGAATATATATACTTTGTGGGGTCTGCCACGCCTCCTTCTCCCATTTTCAATGGGTTCAGGGTATAACTAGGGGAATATCAGATTGACATAGATTACTTAAAAAGAAAAGAAAACAAAGTAGCCGATTTCTTAAGCAGATTAAAAGATAACGATAATGACCCACACCAAGATAACAATGACAATATATCAGACATAAACATAATAACAAATATTGAAGACATAGAAAATAACTATTTAATAGCAGCAACCGTACATCCAGCAGAAGAAAATTTACAGGAACATTAAAGAAAGAAATAGTAAATAAATACTAAACACAAATTATAATAACAAATTCCAAAACAGAAGAGTATAAAACGATTCATGGGAAAAGAATAATTTTCACAATAAAACACGACTAAAAAAATCAAAATTAATTCAATTATACTGTAAAGTTACTTTATTTTCAGTCGGGGTCAGACTCTCAGCCTGCCCAGGGCCATAACTTACAAGAAATTTATTAGTGCGGGACTGTACGAAGTGAAAGAAATAAGAGAGGGGGAGTTGTTATAGGTTAAGTGACCACGCGGCCTGAACTCGCCGACCACGCTCACGTGTTTGCACGCGGTATGGCGGCAGCGATCGAGTGGCGCGATCAAGCGCACTCTAGATTGCTGGGGTCGGGGTATCGAAAGCGTGCTGTGGGGAGTTAGTGGGGCCACTACGATTGGTAGACCGTAGATCGAGGAACGCCCGGCGTTGCCGCCGGCGTTCACTCAAAGACCACACGATTTTCACTGCCAGAGTTTTAACCTTCTGGCGAACGGGTCGTGACATCGTTCCAACTACCTGTTAGCGTTATTATGTTTGGTTATGTTTAGTATCGTTAGACGAACTAACTACAAATAAATATGCAATCATCTCTACATGTGTGTTCTTACTTTATTAATCTTACACCAGCTAACCAGTATTATTTCTAAAAAAACGTCCACTCACATCGAGAGCTCAAAACTAACTAACTTTCGCACCCAGCTTTCAAAACCCTTTAGCCGCTGTGCAGATCTCACCAAGCGACCAGCAATGCAATTCACCATCGCGAGCTTTCGAGCTGCACGATTGCATTGCTGATCGCGCGCCCGCCCACTAATTTGAATTTTTACTTACGTTCTAAAAATAATCGCTACAACACTTACGCCTACTTATTGACTACTTAGCGCTATTTTACAAACTAATGCTTATTCTACTTATGGTCTAACTTACTCTTTACGAAAATAAAATGTGAACCAAAATATAAATCAATGACTTTAAAATATAACCTTAATCACTACAAAACCAAAGCCCATAACTAAAACTCTATTTCACTCCCATATGCTCAACTTAATCACTACCAAAATCAAAATATACCTCAAAATTCAAATCCTATTTGCCATAACAAAAAAACTCTATTTCACTTCAATATATTCACTTAATCACTAGAAACATGTAAGGTGGGAAAAAAAGCCGCCTTACTTATTACTACGTTCAGCTCGTTGCCGGCAGGGTGTACCCTTCAGCCAATAAGGATCAACGGCAGCATTCTCCTCGACTCCACATCCTCTTCGCCGAGCGCCTCCTCGAGGCTTGTCTCCCATCCGTCCAGTAACTCGGCTATGTCTGCCCGTAAATGCTTCTCCTCGCTCGAGTCGGTCTCCGCGCGCTCGTCCTTTCCCGGGCTTATCCTTCTTCCGACGCCGCCGGTGTGTGGTCGAACCCTCGGCGCCATCTGTCGCTAGCCCCTGGCCGCTGGGAACGCGGGAACCGGTCGTCCACGTCGCCGCCGACGACGACGCCTGCGCTCAGCCGCTTGTCCCGTCGGGCGCTCCGCGCTGGTGTGAGACTCGCGTAATAGGCGTCGGTTTTCGACCGTGCCCGGCGTGTATCGAAGCGTAATCCTGACGGCGTCCGGCTGGTAGTCCCCCTCGACGTCGACGCTAGCCCGACGCCGAGGAAGTGGGATTGCTGACGGAGGGAGAGTGCTCCCTGCCGCCGTCCCGCCCCCTTGACGGGGATCCCTTGTTTATCTTATCAATTGGTGCCTCCTCCTCCTCGGTCGTCGTCCATGGTGTCGGAGTCGTCCCGCCCCCGGGCACCTGGATGTATACAGTCGTATACCTGGCCTGTATCAGCTGTATGAGGCCGTCCATCCCGGTTGCCACGTTTACTGTCGAGCGCAGGACCGTGTGTACGTGCCGGGGTGGTGCCCGCTCCTCCTGGCGGCGGTAGTACTCCCTACCGAGACTCGGGTCTGAGAGAACGGATCCGTGCTGTCGCTGCTCGCGTCCTCGACTCGGACCAAGCCCTCGTCATCGCTGCTGATCTCGATGACTTCCTCCATCTTCTTACTTCCCTGTAAGTACAGAATTTTTTTTAGTCTTCTGTTTTTGTTCATGTTAATGACCGAAATGGCCCTCTAACTACTGCGTTAGTGTTAGCATTAATAGGGGGTCTCTAAGGGGAAGTTAGTGGTTTGTGAGACGTATAGACCTATCAAGGCCTTTCATCGCCATCGCCGGGGACAACGGGTTTTGCTCCTCGTTCCCCGGTCTCGGTTTCCGGGATCGTGTCGATTTCCTCATATCCTTGATGAAATGGCTTCAACTGCGCAATGTTGGCCACCCTTCTCTTGCGTTTGCGCTCCTTCGTCAGGCGCACCACGTTGGGGGATAGGAACTTAACGACCTTGTAAGGGCCGTCGAACTTGGTCGCCAGTTTCGCCGCGAATCCTTCCACCGCGTTCGACAGTTGATGTTGTCTCAACAAAACCGCCGAACCCAACGCTGGCCTCCAGTCTTTTGATGCTCGCTGCAAGTTACTGCGCACTATGTCGAAAACTTCCTTCATTTTAACTTCTTTGGCTTCGGGCTGGGTCTCTCTAGTCGCCGAACCGGGAGTGACTTCTTCGTTCAAAGCGGCGGGCAAGCGTGGCTCCCGCCCCAACATTAGAAATGCAGGAGTGAAACCTGTGGAATCGGCCACGCTAGAGTTGACGGCGAGCGCTATCATCGTCTTTACCGTGCGATTTGTCCTATCCGTCGTATTTTCCTGCGGCGAATAAGGTGCCAGGGGATTCCATGAACGCCTTGAAATTTCTGCTCGTAAATTGAACGCCATTGTCGCAGACGAATGTCCTGGGTACTCCAAATCTGCTGAATATACGTTGCCAGAACGCTAGCTGTAGCAGCGCGGTAGTGGCCCTCCTCAACGACACCAGCCCCACCCATTTAGCGAAACCGTCGTCGAACACCAACAACATTGTGTTCCCACGCTTGGAACGAGGCAAAGGTCCCACGAAATCTGCGCACAAGACCTTCTCCGTGGCCGAGTAGTTTAGGTCCGCCTTCAGTAACTTTCGGCTGGCGTATTTTATTACTCGCTCCTGCCACTCGACTTCTTGCGTCAGCACTGCACCGAGACCGTAGTCGCTGGCGTCGGTCTGCAGCACGAATTTGGCCGAGAAGTTGGGACAGGCCAGAACAGGCGCTTCGATTTCAGAAGATATAGAGGCTAGAGATTTCAATTTTTTTTTAAATGCTCGTATATACAGCGCGCATATCGAGTTTATCACCAAAAATCGATAACTCACCTCGTTATTTTTTATCGATAAAAAACCTTATCGAAAGTCAGTTATAAAATTATATCTCCTACATCTTGAAAGCTAGAGTCTCCAAATTTTAAATGTACATTCATATGCATTTTATAGAATTTCGATATTTGTTATAATTTACCCCCCGCCACAATATCCACCCCCTCACCATTAGCTTTGTAAAAAGAGTATTTCAAATACTAGAGACTTGAGCTTTGGCAAATATACGCATAGCAATGATAAAACCACAATCTAAAAGCTTCATAAAGAACGTACGTCCACAAAAAAAGTTATTAAACAATAAAGTTCCCATGGTAAGCCCATACTGCAGCCCATGCGTGTTTATTTGTGCGCGCCTATGTGTGTCTATGTGTATAATGGTTTTGTTGAAATGTATGTAACAGGCAGAAGGAGGCGTGGCAGACGCCACAAAGTATATATATTCTTGATCAGGGCACGAGCTGAGTTGATTTAGCCCTGTCCGTCCGTCTGTCCGTATGTATGAACGCGTCGATTTCAGAAGATATAAGAGCTAGAGACTACTTTTTTTTTAAATGGCCGTATATACAGCGCGCATATCAAGTTTATCACTAAAAATCGATAACTCAGGCCGTTATTTTTTTAATGATATAAACACAATCTGAATCTTTCATGAAGAACGTACGTCCACAAAAAAAGTTACTAAACAATTAAGTTCACATAGTAAGCCCACACTGCAGCCCATGCGTGCGAGTTATCGTTCTCACCAGGGATGCAAAACGATTGATGGTACTATCGATACTATCGATGTTTTTTTCATATATCTTTGGATATACAAGCACAATAAAAAACTGTAAATCACTGGAACAAAATTGTCTTTGGATATTTATATATGTTGAGTGATAGTTCAATAAAAACACTTAATATCTTTGGATATTATAATTTTTCTTTATTGATAATAAGAACTTCTGTTCTGTTCGGAGTGAATCTTAAGACTGACTGTAAAGTTTTTCTTGGCATATGCAAATGCCTTCTGTACACGCTCTGCTTTCGCTAATGCTTGCTTACATTTGTTGTTGCTAGCTGAGCATTCACAACGGAAGCGGCGGCGACGCTTACGTTGTTTATGCTTTGGTAATTTGGTTGCATAACTCCTCCCCCTTTTGATGAGGGATTCTCATGGATTCCTCTTTTAAATTTTGTATAGATATATATTCCTATGAAGAGGAGTACAAGAGCGATTGATATTATGCCAAAGCTGTTGGAAAATGTTGTTTGTGCTCTGTGATCTTTTATGGCTTTAGTGTTTTTTATTTCTTCTAATATGATTTCTTTGAATGTTTGTTTTTCTGTAAAGTTAAATAAATTTTCTTCTTCTCCATCATCAGAGAACGATTGTATGTATATTTCTTGATTTTTATACCCTGAACCCATTGAAAATGGGAAATCATGGTATAATGGCGTGGCAGACCCCACAAAGTATATATATTCTTGATCAGGGTGACGAGCTGAGTCTATTTAGCCATGTCCGTATGTCCGTCTGTCCGTATGTTTGAACGCGTTGGTTTCAGAAGATATAGAAGCTAGAGACTTCAACTTTTTTTAAAATGCTCGTATATAGCACGCGGATATCGAGTTTATCACCAAAAATCGATAACTCGTCCCGTTATTTTTTTATTGATCAAAAACCTTATCGAAAGTCAGTTATAAAATTATATCTCCTATATCTTTAGTGCTAGAGTCTCCAAATTTTAAATGTTGACTCACATGCATTTTATAAAATTTCGATTTTTGTTATAAATTACCCCCCAGCCCTATATCCACCCCATCACCCATAAGTTTGTAAAAGGCGTATTTCAAATACTAGAGACATGAGCTTTGGCAAATATACGCATAGTAATGATAAAACAACAATCTGAAAGTTTCATGGAGAACGTACATCCACAAGAAAAGTTATTAAACAATTAAGTTCCCATATTAAACCCAAACTGCAGCCCATGCGTATTTATGCGTGCGCGCTTATATGTGTCTGTGCATTTCTTCATTTATTAATTGCATCTTAATCTCTACATCTTCTATCATTTTAAAATTTTTATTCCCTGAACCCATTGAAAATGGGAAATCAGGATATAATGGTTTTGTTAAAAGTATGTAAAGGGTATAATGGTTTTGTTAAAAGTATGTAACAGGGAGAAGGAGGCGTGGCAGACCCCACAAAGTATATATATTCTTGATCAGGGCGACGAACTGAGTCTATTTAGCCCTGTCCGTCTGTCTGTCCGTCCGTCCGTCCGTATGTATGAACGCGTCGATTTCAGGAGATATAAGAGCTAGAAACTTGAACTTTTTTAAAAAATGACCGTATATACAGCGCGCATATCGAGTTTATCACCAAAAGTCGATAACTCGTCCCGTTATTTCTTATCGATAAAAAACCTTATCGAAAGTTAATTATAAAATTATATCTCCTACATCTTTAGAGCTAGAGTATCCAAATTTTAAATGTAGATTGATATGTACGTTAGAGAATTTCGATTTTTGTTTAATTTCAGCCCCACCCCTAAATCCACCCACTCACCACTAAGTTTCTAAAAGGCATATTTCAAATACTAGAGACTTGAGCTTCGGCACATACACGCATATTAATGATATAAACACAATCTAAAAGTTTCATGCAGAACGTACATCCACAAGTATAGTTATTAAACAATTAAGTTCCCATATTAAACCCAAACTGCAGCCGATGCGTATTTATGCGTGCGCGCCTATGTGTGACTATGTATGTGTGTTTGCGCGTGTATGTGTTTGTTTGTATAAGCAGAGAGACGCTAAAAGTTATTGAAATGACTGTTGCTCGAAGGGTTCAGGGTATCTCGTAGTCGAGCAGTCTCGACTAGAACTTTCTTACTTGTTTAAAATAAGTACATGTTGATACATACATATACATATTGCCTCCGGCAATATAGAAAGTATAGTTGGTTGATCGATGCCTAAGAGTAAAATAATGGCAATAATACTGATTAAAATAACATATAAAAAACAACATAAAACACTGTTTAGTAAATTTTTCACAAAATAATTTATTAAAGGAAATAGAACTACGAACGTATAAAAAGAGCATAAAAACCACTTGGACACACGACACAAACTTGAGAATTATAAAGCCCAACACTATACATACTTCACAAATTTTTTTTGTGCTTAACAGAAGCTTCATGCTTCTCTACGTCCCTCTTGCCAGAAGAGCATTTGAGATCTGCTTTGCAAGATTTGCAATTAAGAAAAAAAAGATTACCCGTACTGCTTCTTGTCAACCAGGAATACTTTTTTCCCAAGCTGCTGAGTAATTCACATCGTAGTGCACTTTCCTTTTCTTGTTAACATGTTAACAATTCCATTTTTTACATACACATTAATTTCTTTCCCTCCGATTCTAAAGTAAGCGATTCCACTTTTTGCAATTTAGCGCTGCTAACCCATTGAAAGCAGCATTCGTAAACATATCGAAATAATAATTTAGTGCTGTTTACCCAATATAAATCATATCATCTTTATTATTTTATTCATAAATATTGATATTACCCAAAATTTGCAGTTTAAGGATATTTTACATTATTTTTTAAAAGTACGTAGTTTTAGTCTCAAAATACGTAGGTACGTAGATCTCCTTTAAAATACGTAGATCTACGTATAAATACGGAGGGTTGGCACCGCTGACCACAACCCAGACACACACGACGCAAACCAAACGTGTTTGTCAGTCAAGTATAATCGTGGGAAGCCAATTCGGTGAACAACAACCAAGATAACCTATTCGGCTCGAAACCACAATTACGTTGCGTCACTTATAATTCTGGTTTCGAACCGAATAGGTTGCATTGTCAAATACTTGATGCAACCGTGAATACGGAAGTTGGTTGTATTGTTGCAATAAATCAAGACGGACAGCAAGCAGTTACAACTATGTTGCGACAACAAATACAAACAAATAAATAATAAATTTTTTTGTGTATATTATACAATGAAAGAAAGATGTAACATAATACAAACACGTTATTCTTGCAGATAAAAATCTGGAAATATACAAATATATGTATATAGAACACATGCAAAAAAAACACACATTTGGACAACGGCGGATTGAACATATATATACAACACACTTGGATCAAGGCGATCTAGAGAGCTACATTCTAATTACACATTGTAAGCTAAACACATATGTATATACTACACTACGTATATACTCTATATTACCGATATTATCTCATATAAGTACACAACACAAATGAACTACAATTAAATGTCGAATATCCATAGAGTGACAAAGCTTATACCAAACACCAGAAGTAAGACCAAGACAGAAACAACACCAAACAATACCATTAACTCCAATAATTACAGACGTTAGTATACTTAAAGGATCAACGTCTATTAACAGCAGGCCTTCCACGTCAAACTCCAACTTGCTATTAAGGAAAGAGATATTTTTTCCAAGAGAACAAAAGGAAACAGGAAAGGGACAGATCAAGCACTTAGAGACAGAACAATAATAGACGAGACTTTAAATCGGACCGATACGAAGAAAGAACTAAACGAGAATCAGACAGACAACAAATTTCGAATAGACCATTTGTTAGAAATACATCAGGAGGAAAGAGAGATATCTCAGCAATTATGCCTAGGGAGGACAGACAGACTTATAAACGAAAATATAACGATAATCTTAGGCAGGAAAAGACCCTGCATAACATCGAACGAGACAATGACAATGAACAAAACATAACATTGACGAAGAATACATTTTCGGAGGAAAGCCTCGAGAAACAGACATTAACGCTTGTTAATGAATATCATCTGTTAACAATGCGACACGATATATCGATAAACGCGTGTACCATATCGAAGTAATAGGTACCACCTCTAAGTTTTTAGTCACTAATAAACGTTTGTCACGAAAGCACACAAAGCACGGCTCGCTGCTGTTCGTTTCGTTTTTTACTATATTTCCACTTAAATATAACTTCCGTCAACTTGGATAGAGAAAAAGCTTCTATCCAACAGGTTATGGGCCCAGTTGCGGATATTTAATAGAATTATAGTGGTTTTGTTCTTAGTTACGAACTATTAACATCGGTGTGACTCAGGACTGTTTGATAATAAGCTATGAGCGGGATTTATCAAATAGAAAAGTTGGACGAAGGCAATTATGGCACTTGGCAGGTGCAGATGCGGAGTGTGTTGGTACACCAGGAGCTAAGGAGTGTAGCATCAGGTGAAGGGCTACCAAAGGATGCCCCGGAGAATGTGAATTGGCAGGCCAAAGATGAGAAGGCGCTGGCAGGGATCACATTGAGTGTGAACGCTTCACAATTGGGCTATTTGAAAGATTGCAAGTCGTCGTCGGAGGCATGGAATCGGCTAAGAAATGTCCATCAGCCAACTGGAGCAACACGCAAGGTACAGCTCCACAAGAAATTGCTTTTTAAGCGCATGGCGCCTGGGCAAAGCATTTCGGGCTACATAAATGAATTCATGGGAATTCTGGACGCTCTTGGTACAGTAGGCATTGAGCTGTGCGACGAATTGCGCAGTATTATTTTGCTGTCGAGTCTTCCAGAAAGTTTCGAAAATTTCGTTGTCGCCATAGAGACGCGCGACAGTCTGCCAGCCTTCAACGCTCTATGCATCAAAGTGAAGGAGGAGAGCGAGCGGAGGGAGAACGCAGAAGAAAAGAATGAATGCGAAAAAGCATTTAGTGCTACTTACAAGCCAGCCGCGCAGAGAGGCGCAAAAGCAGAGAAACAAAAATGTGATATGTTTCAAGTGTGGCGAGCGCGGGCATATGACGGCTGAGTGTAAGAGAGATAGCGTTAGTGAGAAAAAGGCAGGAAGAAGAGAGAACAAGCAGTGCAGTTTATTAAATGCGATGAGCGCAGATCATTTGAAAAAGAGTATGTGGTGTTTGGATAGTGGCGCTACATGCCATATGTGTTGTGATAAAAGGTTATTCACAAAGTTTGTAAAACACACAGAAATGATCAGTCTGGCTGACTCCGGTCTGCTTAGAGCAGAGGGGAGGGGTGAAGTAAAGCTAGAGACGGAATTATGCACGTTGCTGTTAAAAGATGTTCTCTATGTGCCAAAAATGAACGGTAATTTTTTTCTCAGTGTGCAGCGTTGTGAAACATAATTGCTTTGTTACTTTTGGGCAAGATTATGCAAAAGTAATGCAAAAGGGTGATTGCATTGTTAAAGCAAATAAATCTGGAGATCTGTATATGTTTCAAGAAAAGCGAAATAGCTGTTATGCTGCTGTTAAGGCAGATGGCGTGCTGTGGCACAAACGGTATGGCCATTTGAATGTCAATGGCTTGAAAGACCTGATCAACAAAGAAATGGTGCGCGGGATTGAAAATATTGTTTTCAATGATAACATGAGTTGTAAAACTTGCATGCTATGCAAAATTCATGTGCAGCCATTTCCTGCTGCAACTGCCAATAGAGCACAAGGCATATTGGAGTTGGTTCATGCGGATGTGTGCGGGCCTTTTAGCACACAGTCCCTGGCTGGATCGAGGTACTTCTTAACCTTTATTGATGACAAATCAAGGCGTATCTTCGTATATTTCCTTCGGAGGAAGGATGAAGTCTTCAAGAAGTTCGTCGAGTTCAAAACGTTGGTTGAACGGCAAACAGGAAGGGGTCTCAAATGTATCCGGAGCGACAATGGAGGTGAATTCGTCAATAAGCAGTTTGATGAATACCTGAAGAGTCAAGGGATCGAGAGACAGCTGGCAGTAGCATACACACCACAGCAAAACGGCGTGGCTGAGAGGGCAAACCGCACTCTGGTTGAGATGTCAAGGTGTATGCTGATGCAATCAGGATTGGGCGAATCGTTGTGGGCTGAAGCAGTCAACACAGCCGTATATATAAGAAATCGATCGCCAACCAGTGCTTTAGGCAGTATGACGCCTATGGAAACGTGGACTGGTAAGAAACCTTTTGTCGGCCATCTAAAAATGTTTGGTTCAATTGCAGTGGCTTTGGACAAGGGTCCAAGGAAGGGCAAACTGCAACCAAAAGGCAAAGAATATCGGATGGTTGGGTATTCGGTAGCAAGCAAAGGCTATCGTTTGTATGACCCAATATCTCACCAGGTGGTTGAGAGGCGAGATGTTCTTTTCGACGAGAGTCAAGATGACAAGGCGTCATTTGTATATGTGTTGCCCACTCCTAGCGTTACCATGCAGTTTGGTAATGGAAGTGATGACTCTGGCATCAACGATCGGGACAGCAGCGTTAGGCGCAGCGGCGATCGAGAGAGCAGCGAGAGTCGCAGCAGCGTAGGGCGCAGCAGCGATCGGGACGGTAGCGATGGAGGCAGCAGTGATCGGGACGGCAGCGATGGACGCAGCAGCGATCAAGATAGCAGCCATGGGCGCAGCAGCGATGGAGATCGCAAAGACAAAGTAAGCGAGGACGGTTCTGTGAAAGTCACTCGCATTGGTCCTGGTAGACCAAGGCTGATTCGAACCGGCAAGCTAGGCCGACCTCGAAAGCAGCACAACGTACTTGGGGCTCTGGTTGCCAGCAAGGTGAAGGTTCCATCATCCTATGAGGAGGCGTTAAAATGTGTTCATGCAGCAGATTGGTGCGATGCGATGAAACGGGAATATGACGCACTGATGGCCAACCAGACATGGCAATTGGCAGAATTGCCGGAAGGACAGCGAGCTGTCGGATGTAAATGGGTATACAGTTTAAAACGCGACAAAGATGGTCATGTAGAACGATTTAAGGCACGATTGGTGGCAAAAGGTTGCTCCCAGCAGTATGGCATAAACTATGCCGAAACTTTTTCTCCCGTATGCAGGCTGGAGAGCGTGCGATTCATTTTTGCTCTGGCAGCGAGATTAAAACTGTATGTACACCAAATGGATGTATGCACGGCATACCTCAACAGTGACCTGAGCGATACAGTGTACATGAAGCAACCACAAGGGTACATTGATCGGGCTCAACCAGGAAAGGCATTGTTGCTGAAGAAGGCAATATATGGATTGAAACAATCAGGAAGGGAATGGAATGCAAAACTAAATGATGTCCTAAGTAGTTTGGGTTTCGTGGCCTGCGAAAACGAGCCCTGTCTTTACCAACATATAGGGAAGGATAATTTGTCATTAATCCTGGTATATGTTGACGATTTACTTATAGCATGTCAATCCAAAGAGGACCTGGTTAGCATCAAATCGGCGATTTCGAATTCGTTTGAATGTGTCGACAAAGGCGTGCCTGAACTGTTTTTGGGCATGGAAGTGATGCGTGAAGATGAGCTTGGGCCTATTACCATAGGCCATTCGCAATACATCAAGGATTTATTGCAGACTCATGGTATGGACAATTGTAGACCAGCAGCAACTCCGTTGGATGCAGGATTCCAAGTAAATTGTGCCGATGGACAGTGTCAAAAGGTTGACCCTGTCAAATATCAATCGATGATTGGTGAGCTGATGTGGCTGGCACTCACGACCAGGCCAGATATTTTGCACTCAGTTGCAAAGTTGTCTCAGAGGAACCAAGATCCGCACGCCGAGCATTTGGCTGGCGTAAAGCACGTTTTGAGGTATTTGGCAGCGACGCTTAATTTTAAATTGCACTACACAGGAAGTCATCAGCCTCTCACTGGATATGTAGATGCGGATTCGGGTGGAGACCGAACAGATCGGAAGTCATATACTGGATATGTATATTTTCTGGCAGGTGGACCGATCTCTTGGCGGTCCGAGAAACAACGTAGCGTGGCACTTAGCAGCACAGAGGCAGAATATATGGCACTGTCTGCAGCTTGTAAGGAATCGGTATTCCTACGTCGACTCATTATCGAGATTGGTTGTGGAGATGAATCTATCTCAACTACTCTGTATGGTGATAATCTGAGCGCACAGGAGCTGGCCAGTAACCCTGTTCAACATTCCCGGACTAAGCATATTGATATTAGATATCATTTTATTCGTCAAGTAGTTGACGAGGGTCAAATTAACTTAAAGTATGCTTGTACAACAGATATGATTGCAGATATCATGACTAAGAATCTTTGTAAGAACAAGCATGTTAAATTTACTGAAATGAACGCGTCGATTTCAGAAGATATAGAAGCTAGATACTTAAACTTTTTTTTTAAATGCTCGTATATAGCACGCGGATATCGAGTTTATCACTAAAAATCGATAATTCATCCCGTTATTTTTTTATCGATCAAAAACCTTATCGAAATGCAGTTATAAAATTATATCTCCTACATCTTTAGAGCTAGAGTATCCAAATTTTAAATGTAGACTCGAATGTACTTTATAAAATTTCGATTTTTTTTTATATTTTACCCCCTCACCCGTAAATTTGTAAAACGCACATTTCAAATACTAGAGGCTTGAGCTTCGGCACACACACGCATAGTAATGATATATATACTCACAATCTAAAAGTTTCAAGAAAAGTTATTAAACAATTATTCGTATTTAAACGAGCGTGCCTATGTGTGTTTACGCGTGTGTGTCTGTGTGTAAGCAAAAAGACGCGAAGAATTATTGAAATATCAGTCCTCCGAAGGGTTCAGGGGATTTCCTAGTCGAGCAGTTTCAGCTTAGAGCTTTCTTACTTGTTTACCTTTTAATTGTTCTGTTAATGGTTTGCTTATTTTTGCGAAGTCTTTCATGAATTTCCTGTAATAATCCTAAGAATTAGGTTTGATACCATTGTCTGTGACAATGTGTGCTAAATATTCTATTTCTTTTCTTAAAAATTCGGATTTCTGGGTTGAAGTTTTAGTCTTGCCAGTGATAGTGAAGATCTTTTTTAGGTCAGTAATATGAGAACACTATAATGTCGTCCAAATAAATTAAACAACATTTGCCGTTATCTTCTGCCAATACATTGTCCATAACTCTCTGAAATGTGGCTGGAGCGTTAGTTAGGCCGAATGTCATTCTTACGACTTCGAAGTGAACATTGGCTGCAGAAAATGCAGTTTTAGGCTAGCCGGGTCTAAAGCGGAGAAATACCTAGCATGGGATATTTGTCTTTAATGGTATTCACATATAGTCTCTTCTATAGTCTACTACTAGTCTCCATTTTTTATATCCCTGAACCCATTGAAAATGGGAAATCAGGGTATAATGGTTTTGTGAAAAGTATGTAAGAAGCAGAAGGAATCATCGCAGACCCCATAAAGTATATATATTCTTGATCAGGGCGATGAGCTAAGTCGATATTACTATCCGTCTGTCCGTCCATCCGTCCGTCCGTCCGATATCGTTTTTATCGAGAATAATCGATAAATTGAGTAAGTTTCAGTAAGTTCAGATTTACTGTGTATATACATTTGATGGATACACACATTTTGTAATTTACAGTTTTTGGATACCACACCCACTTCGCCCACAATTTGTAAAAAACGTATATCAAGTACTAGAGACTTGTGCTTTTGAATGTACACACATTTACACATTATGATTACGTTCTGAAAGTTTCATTAAGATTGTACGTCTACAAACGAAATTATTCAACAAATAAATTCTCATAACATTGCCCTCACTGCAGCGCAGCCCAAGCGCAGTCGCTGCTTACTGCGCAGTTAGCAGAGCGTGGGCCTATGCGTGCGGGTGGATGCATGTGTATGTATGTGTCCAGAATGATTAGAATATCACCTTGGAGGGTTCAGGGTATCTCCTAGTCGAGCAGTCTCGACTAGAGCCTTCTTACTTGTTTTCCTTTGATGCGTCCAACTTTTTTGAAACACTGGTGCTCTCCAAGGAAAGTGACTGTGTCCAATTATATTTTCATTGCGCATCTTTGATATCTGTCTTTGAATTTCTAGTCGTTCTGTAGGCCTGTATCTGAAGGGTTTCGTGTATATTGGTATCTCGTCTGTAGTGTTGATTGTATGTTTAACATTATTTGAAAAATATAGTGTATCTTGTTCGTCGAAGAATAGATCTGAGAATTCTCGGCAAAGGTTGAGGAAAGCGGATATTTCTGTTTTATGAAACTTGCATCCTTCGGCGTAAAGGAATTTTTGAAATTCGTCATAAAATAAACGAGTATAAGGTCATTATCGTCAAATTTGTTTACTATTAGCTGAGAGTCGAGGTAAATTTTTTGTTCTATGTGGGAATAGTTAACAACCTCCATTGAACTGAAGTTGTCTTTAGCTAAGTAAATTTGTTTTAAGTGAAAATGTCCGTCTTTTAAGTTTACAGGGAGTTTGAAGATAGTTTTGGAATGTTCAACTGAATATATGTCAGATGTCTTGTTTCTTTCGAATTGCAATTGAATTGAAAAATGCGGTTTGTTTAAGTTGTTGGTATTCATGTTTGCAACTGCTTTCAATTGCTTTAAAATGTCCATTCCAATTAAACCATCGAAAAATGGGTGGAACTCAAATAGTAATAGCGAGAATATGGAACAAACTTTATGTTCTTTAAAAAGTGCGATGTTTGTTTGTTGTTCAGGTCGTGTACGTTTATTACGGTTTTGATAGAAATTGGCTTTTTTAATTTTAGTTGTGGTTTGATGAATGAGCGTTCAGCTCCAGTGTCAATTAAAAATGGATATGAATTTTGTGTGTGGAGTTTTAGTTCAATGTAGGGTAGAATAGCGCCGTTTGACTTGTTTCTGTATCTGTTTCTCGAGGCTTTCCTCCGAAAATTTATTCTTCGTCAATGTTATGTTTTGTTCATTGTCATTGTCTCGTTCGATGTTATGCAGAGTCTTTTCCTGTCTAAGATTATCGTTATATTTTCGTTTATAAGTCTGTCTGTCCTCCCTAGGCATAATTGCTGAGATATCTCTCTTTCCTCCTGATGTATTTCTAACAAATGGTCTATTCGAAATTTGTTGTCTGTCTGATTCTCGTTTAGTTCTTTCTTCGTATCGGTCCGATTTAAAGTCTCGTCTATTATTGTTCTGTCTCTAAGTGCTTGATCTGTCCCTTTCCTGTTTCCTTTTGTTCTCTTGGAAAAAATATCTCTTTCCTTAATAGCAAGTTGGAGTTTGACGTGGAAGGCCTGCTGTTAATAGACGTTGATCCTTTAAGTATACTAACGTCTGTAATTATTGGAGTTAATGGTATTGTTTGGTGTTGTTTCTGTCTTGGTCTTACTTCTGGTGTTTGGTATAAGCTTTGTCACTCTATGGATATTCGACATTTAATTGTAGTTCATTTGTGTTGTGTACTTATATGAGATAATATCGGTAATATAGAGTATATACGTAGTGTAGTATATACATATGTGTTTAGCTTACAATGTGTAATTAGAATGTAGCTCTCTAGATCGCCTTGATCCAAGTGTGTTGTATATATATGTTCAATCCGCCGTTGTCCAAATGTGTGTTTTTTTTGCATGTGTTCTATATACATATATTTGTATATTTCCAGATTTTTATCTGCAAGAATAACGTGTTTGTATTATGTTACATCTTTCTTTCATTGTATAATATACACAAAAAAATTTATTATTTATTTGTTTGTATTTGTTGTCGCAACATAGTTGTAACTGCTTGCTGTCCGTCTTGATTTATTGCAACAATACAACCAACTTCCGTATTCACGGTTGCATCAAGTATTTGACAATGCAACCTATTCGGTTCGAAACCAGAATTATAAGTGACGCAACGTAATTGTGGTTTCGAGCCGAATAGGTTATCTTGGTTGTTGTTCACCGAATTGGCTTCCCACGATTATACTTGACTGACAAACACGTTTGGTTTGCGTCGTGTGTGTCTGGGTTGTGGTCAGCGGTGCCAACCCTCCGTATTTATACGTAGATCTACGTATTTTAAAGGAGATCTACGTACCTACGTATTTTGAGACTAAAACTACGTACTTTTAAAAAATAATGTAAAATATCCTTAAACTGCAAATTTTGGGTAATATCAATATTTATGAATAAAATAATAAAGATGATATGATTTATATTGGGTAAACAGCACTAAATTATTATTTCGATATGATTACGAATGCTGCTTTCAATGGGTTAGCAGCGCTAAATTGCAAAAAGTGAAATCGCTTACTTTAGAATCGGAGGGAAAGAAATTAATGTGTATGTAAAAAATGGAATTGTTAACATGTTAACAAGAAAAGGAAAGTGCACTACGATGTGAATTACTCAGCAGCTTGGGAAAAAAGTATTCCTGGTTGACAAGAAGCAGTACGGGTAATCTTTTTTTTCTTAATTGCAAATCTTGCAAAGCAGATCTCAAATGCTCTTCTGGCAAGAGGGACGTAGAGAAGCATGAAGCTTCTGTTAAGCACAAAAAAAATTTGTGAAGTATGTATAGTGTTTGGTTTTATAATTCTCAAGTTTGTGTCGTGTGTCCAAGTGGTTTTTATGCTCTTTTTATACGTTCGTAGTTCTATTTCCTTTAATAAATTATTTTATGAAAAATTTACTAAACAGTGTTTTATGTTGTTTTTTATATGTTATTTTAATCAGTATTATTGCCATTATTTTACTCTTAGGCATCGATCAACCAACTATGCTTTCTATATTGCCGGAGGCGTCAACCTCTAATAAAAATATAGTCACACCAGAAGTGGAATAAAGGAAAACTTAGAGCCTTCTGACAAACACCTAAAATAGTTTAATCAAAAAATGTATACATTTTTGTAAAACATGTGCATAAATGAATATGTATAATTTGTATAATGCAATTTGCTTTCTAAAACGACAAATGAAATTAATAACAACGAATTATTATACAGTTAATTTACAAATTTAATGGTTTATTAATTTCTTTTTATTGTTTTTAAGCTTTTAAAAAAAGTACGCAAAATTGTGCTACGTAAAAATACTTCGAATTTGGAGCCTGGCTACGTAATTCTCAAATTTTGACTTGGCATCGCTGGATCCAGCAGTGAAAATAAGGCACGGCAAAATCAGTGAGCTACGAGCGCTGGCATGAAATAAACAGCTGCCCATATGAAGTACGGCTATGCGCTCTTTTTCCCTCACTCTCTTTAATTATTTTGACAAACATGCTATTTGGCTTGGGTTCAAGTTCAAATCCCGCGGACAATTTTTTTTTTTTTTTTTTTTTTTTTTGAAATTGTTAATTTTTGTTATTTTAACTTAATTTATATTCTTGAAATTTCATAAAAATATTTCCTTCCTTCTTATGAATATTAAGCTTGTCAAAAATTGCGTTCATTCGGACAGATAGACAGACGGACGGACATTCACAAAACCACTTTCACTTTCTTGAATGAGTAAAAACGTTATAGTCATTCACAGCCCAAACGCTGTCAACCCCAGTATATAGTGAAATTTTCAAGAGCGCTACAAAAATTGTGACCTGATCGCATTAAAATTAAAAAATCATTGGCAGCTATTCCCTTTTATATTTAGTACATTTTTGCAGCTAGGATCTTCGATATATAATACTAATTTATAGAATTTCGATTTTTGTTATATTTACGATACCGGCGGCTTCAAGCCAGCAGCAAAACAACGAAATTTTACCATACATGTTCAAACATTCATTATTTATTCTAAGCGTACAAACAAAAGCTCAGCTTCAAGCATGTTCTAGAAATTGCGATTGATTTCTGGTTTATTAAGCCGTTACTGTAATTTTGTCTGAAGACGCATATAAATTTCTTAGTTGGGAGCTAGATTTGCTGATTCGCCACGCCTCAAATGGGCATAGATTGTGGTGGCTCTAACCTCGGAGAAAACTTTTAATTCTTTTAGCACGTATATATATTCGCCACGCCTCTTATGGGCGTAGATTGAGATGGTTCGAACCCCGCAGAAAACAATTATTTGTTTTAAATGTTTTTTAAATTTGTTTTTTTTTCATTTTATAATTTTATAAATTCTATAAAAATGTGTCCTTCCGTGTTATTAATGCATATTAAGCCTATTTATATATGTATATAGATAGCACATGCATATAAATATCGCAATTTGACACTATAAATGCCCCTAGTGAACGGATCGGGAAAAATATAACACTTTAGGAAGTGGAGATATACACGAGTGTGTGTTCCAAAACCATAAAATTGCGCTCATACGGGCAGAAAGACAGTCGAAAGACAAGAACTTGAGAAATGACTAAATCTTCAGATTCCCAAGAGGGCGTGGACTTGACTCTAGGGAGTCTTATAGTCCTTATCGTCACAGATCCCATCTGTAGATAACGCTTGGCTATAGTTGTTATTATAAAGGATGAAGGATGATGATCAGTTAGTTAGAGCCCTCTTAAATAAATAGATCTGAACCAGTTAAATACCGCAATTTACAGCTTTGGGTTAAAGACTATCTTGTCGGTGCCGCACAAATAATGCAGCTATTTGTTCAACTACTTTAATGAGTGTCTTAAAAGATGAGGGCTTGGCAATTTTTCATATGAGCTAACCATTATTTAGTGATTATTTGATTCGATCTCAATGTGTACTAAACACATGTGTACATGTAATGTTCCTTGTGTAAGTAGAAAAGAAGCGAAGAATTATTAAAATATCAGTTCCTCAAACGGTTCAGGGAATCTGGTAACCGATCAGACTCAAATAGAGCTTTCTTACTTTTTAAAATATAATTTTCCAAATGAATATTTGTTAAAAATAGCTTACTTTTAAACTCCATACGTATTGATTTAATTTTCTCCAAAATAACGGGTTCTAGCTGATGTAATCGACGCTCCTCACCTCGATTTGTATCCTCTAAATAACAAGTTTCAATCAGAGTCCGATTAATAATCCCTGGCTCAATATCTGGATATATAATTTCCTCTAGCAATGGAATGTTGTGATCTTCAGAGTTCTGCATCATGAAATTTTATTTCTTATTAAGTTATTTTGATGTTTTGAAGAGTAAGAAAAAAGTAGTTTCATTACTTTATATTGAGTAGTTAATCTACGTGTACTTAGTGTATGAAGTGAAACAAATAAGAACATTGCATTTTGGCGATACCGATTGGAGAATACTCATTCACAGCCCAATCGCTGCCATCCATAGTGCAATTTTCAAGTCTAGTGCATTTTCCGATATACCAAAAACCATGTCAGAACTAGAAAGCTGAAATTTGGTACGTAGATCCGCGTCGACCAAACAAGATCACATGCTATGGCGGATATATCTACGCCCATTGGGGGCGTGGCAAATCGGAAACTGTATCTCCGATTTATAAACTGTTAAAATTTTCCCGATCCGCCCACTAGAGGCGTGGCAAATCGGATAATGCATTTTCCGATATACCAAAAACCATGTTAGTTGATGGGCTAGAAAGCTGAAATTTGGTACGTAGATCCGCGTCGTACGTGTACCTGCAAATAGAATAAGTTAATATTAAGTTAATGTTTAATGTTTTTATGTTAAATGTTAATTTATATTGTTCTTATTGTCAATAATTGTAATTGTCTTTGCCTTTACAAATTAAGTCTTACATGTGATCACTAACCAGAGAACACATAGACTAGACACGTAGAGCAATATTTTTCCACGCCGGGACCTGCTAGACCCATGTTGCGGCAGTCATCTTGGTCATCATCGCTGGAATCGTGCAGTTCGTCAGATTAGTGAACACCTTGGTGTCATCTGTTGCCGTTATTGGATTGTGGTCCTCTTCTTTGCAGTTAGCGGCTGGACTCGTCATCTTTCATATGTGTGCGTCCCGCGCAGGTCATTGGCCAGACTGACAGCCATTAAGCGTATGTGCGTGGCCAGTGTTGCCGCATGCGGACAGACAGGACCGGCTGGTTGTGTCTGGTGGGCATGGACACTGGCATCGTCGTCGTCGTTATTGGCTTGCATCAGCTGGCGCATACCCTTTGAACTATGTCAATGGTAAGTAGAAAGTTTTATTAGTAAAGCAAAATTGTGATGTGTTTTGTTTTACTAGTAGTGGACGTTTGTTTGTTTTCTTTAAACATTTTTTACTAATTTCTTCTTCTTTTTATACCCTGGACCCATTGAAAATCGGAAATCAGGAATTAATGGTTTTGTTGAAATGTATGTAACAGGCAGAAGGAGGCGTGGCAGACCCCACAAAGTATATATATTATTGATCAGGGCGACGAGCTGAGTCGATTTGGCCCTGTCCGCCTGTCTGTCTGTCCGTATGTTTGAGCACGTCGATTTCAGAAGATATAAAAGCTAGAGACTTGAACTTTTTTTTAAAATGACCGTAAATACAGCGCGCATTTCGAGTTTATCACCAAAAATCGATAACTCGCTCGTTATTTTTTTATCGATCAAAAACCTTATCGAAATGCAGTTATAAAATTATATCTCATACATCTTTAGAGCTAGAGTATCAAAATTTTAAATGTAGATCGATAAGTACGTTATAGAATTTCGATTTTTGTTCAATTTAACCCTCACCCCTATATCCACCCCCTTACCCATAAATTTGTAAAAGGCGTATTTCAAATACACGCATATTAATGATAAAACCACAATCTAAAAGTTTCATGAAGAACGTACGTCCAGAAAAAAAGTTATTAAACAATTAAGTTCCCATAGTAAGCCCACACTGCAGCCCATGCGTGAGCGCCTATGTGTGTCTATGTATGTGTGTTTGCGTGTGTCAGTTCACCGAAGGGTTCAGGGGATCTCGTAGTCGAGCAGTTTCGACTAGAGCTTTTTTACTTGTTATACCCTGGACCCATTGAAAATCGGAAATCAGGGTATAATGGTGTTGTTAAAATGTATGTAACAGCAGAAGGAGGCGTGGCACACCCCACAAAGTGTATATATTCTTGATCAGGGCGACAAGCTGAGTCGATTTAGCCCTGTCCGTCCGTTTGTCCGTATGTTTGAACGCGTCGATTTCAGAAGATATAAGATCTAGAGACTTCAATTTTTTTTTAAAATGACCGTAAATACAGCGTGCATATCGAGTTTATCACCAAAAATCGATAACTCACCTCGGTTTTTTATCGATAAAAAACCTTATCGAAAGTTAGTTATACAATTTTATCTCCTACATCTTTAAAGCTAGAGTCTCCAAATTTTAAATGTAGACTCATATGCATTTTAAAGAATTTCGATTTTTGTTATAATTTACCCCCAACCCTATATCCACCCCCTCACCCTTACCTTTGTAAAAGGCATATTTCAAATACTAGAGACTTGAGTTTCGGCACATACACGCATATTAATGATATAAACACAATCTAAAAGTTTCATGAAGAACGTACGTCCAGAAAAAAAGTTATTAAACAATTAAGTTCCCATAGTAAGCCCACACTGCAGCCCATGCGTGCGCGCCTATGCGTTTTTTTTTTTTTTATATCCTGAACCCATTGAAAATGGGAAATCAGGGTATAATGGTTTTGTTCAAATGTATGTACCAGGCAGAAGGAGGCGTGGCACACCTCACAAAGTATATATATTCTTGATCAGGGCGACGAGCTGAGTCGATTTAGCCCTGTCCGTCTGTCTGTCCGTCCGTCTGTCCGTATGTATGAACGCGATTTCAGAAGATATAAGAGCTAGAGACCTCAAATTTTTTTCTTCAAATTTCCGCACATAGCGCGCGGATATCGAGTTTATGGCAAAAAGTCGATAACTCATCCCGTTATTTTTTATCGATTAAAAACCTTATCGAAAATCTGTTATAAATTTATTTCTGCTACATCTTTAGAGCTAGAGTCTCCAAATTTTAAATATATATTCAAATGCATTTTATACAATTTCGGTGTTTGTTATATTTTGGATACCGGCTCCAAATTCGCTAGAATCCCCAATAAAGGTCTGATGCTAGTATAGCTAATTGTGAATGATTTGGCATTTTTTGAAAAATGCAAAATATTCAATAGAATATGTTGATCATATGCTGAAAGTTTCATTAAATTCGATTAAATCAATCGACGTTAATAAATTAACAAAACATTGGGCCAATTAACAAACTATAGGTGTGCACACATACACTCAAACTTATTCTAGCATATTCCTAGAATCACATTACACATGAAGTTTTAGAATTCTCAGCAGTTAGTTTAGTTTAGATTTGCTAGATGGCGCTGCAGCAGTGAACTTATTACAGTTTTGCTACGCAGTCTGCAAGAGGCTGTGTGGTGCTTTAATTGAAAGTCAGGCACTCGAGACAAGAAACCCTGGGTTCAAATCCACCTCCGGTTTGCAGAGCAAGGAGGGAGTTTTGTATTATATATTCCCAATTTTTTTTTTTTTTTTTTCAAGCTAATAAAAATTTTGAATAGCGGCTATATGAACAATTTTATTAAATATTTATATTTTTACCAAATTAACAGATATGAAATGACTTTGAAGTAATTAAATTAAGCACATGGAAATGGTTAACGCTTACGCAGTTTTCTTATGCATTCTTTACATATTGTATTCAAGAAATTGAAATCGCCTTTTTCAGCTTTTACCTTAGTATTATATATGCAACTTTTTTATCACATCTATCGGTGGTCTAATAGTTAATATGGTTGAGTGCGTGTGTCTTATGTATTGGAGTTTTTTTTTTTTTTTTTTTTTTTTGTATATAAGCAGACAAAAATATTTTTGTTTCAATAATTGATTTGATTTAAATCAAATATAATTTACATCATTTATAATGTTCTCTGTTGCAACTACTAAAAGGGCGTCATATCATCTATTATTTTTGTTTTGACAACACATGCATATATATATGTATGTATGTACACATTGTGTGCTACAATTTGCTTTACATATAAGTATGTCGGGTCTTCAATAACTATTTCGTCATCTGACGAAATCGGCGTCACTTTTCTATTGGTGTTTGCCGAGATTTTGTTCTTGGCACTGGAGCTACGTGAATTCCGCGCACGTGTGTCCATTTCGACAATTGCAAGTCGACTGACTCGAGCGGTCTTCTCACTATCTGGCAATTCTCTGCGTTACCACCTATCAACACTACGTGACACGGACTACACTCAGCAATCGGGAATTACTAAGCTTCCCTGATCGCCACTCACAGCATATGGCTATCGATATAACCAATCGATATCTATATTCAAATAATTCCCCGACACGGCCATACTGACAACAACACGTCCTCGTGTTATTTTCTCTTATTATCATTATCTTATCTCAGAACAAATTTTTTTTACATTATTCTATTACAAAAGACATTTAAGCCCTATGCCATCCAACACAACATATCACAACAGTCTAGAGATCCAACCTTTTGACATTCACCTCTCTGTTGCCTCAGCAATACATGGCATTCACATCTCTGATGCCCCAGCAACACAATCTTATGCCAGTCACATCTCTGATGCCTCAGCAACACAATCTTATGGCAGTCGCATCTCTGATGCCTCAGCAAGACAATCTTATGGCAGTCACATCTCTGATGCCCCAGCAACACAATCTTATGGCAGTCACATCTCTGATACCTCAGCAAGACAATCTTATGGCAGTCACATCTCTGATGCCTCAGCAACACAATCTTATGGCAGTCACATCTCTGACGCCTCAGCAACACAATCTTATGGCAGTCACATCTCTGATGCCTCAGCAACAACTTTCACAGCATCCCTTTCGACACTTTCATCATCATCTAGTTCTGCAGGATCTTGTTGTGTTGGCATAGCTATCAAACTATCATGAGCATACTTATAAGTGCTATTGCCTGTTAGTGACTTAAGTGTATACCTGTTAACCATCTAATACATCAATAATCAAAAACGGACCTTTGTATTTGGGGTCCAACTTAGTTTGATGCCTCTCTTGGGCCTTAAGTAGGACATGATCTCCTATCTTAAACTTTACAATTTTTGCCTTATCTTTATCGTATCTAGTTTTATCATATTGAGCATTGCATTTCATATTATCTATAGCTTGCACCCTGACTTGCTCTAAATCTACGTGATGCTCCTCATCGTCAATAGGCAAGAGACCAAGCGGTCGAGATACCTTTCCAATCAACAGTTCTAGCGGACTATACTTAGTGACACGATTGTTTGTGCTATTTATAGCTAATTGTATCTCTCCTAGAGCGTCCTGCCAGGAACGTTGACTAGTTTTCACTGCTGTCAGCATATCCTTTAGTACACCCATGATACGCTCTACTTGCCCATTAGCTTGACTGGCACCAGTCGCTATCAAATGCAAATTTATTTTCTGACCGTTACAAAACTCACGAAAGTTAGAGCTCGTAAAGCATCGGCCCTGATCTGCTATCAAGCGACTAGGCACTCCAAAAAGCGATACTGCAAACTTCATGGCCTCTATACAGCTCTGTGAGTCAATCTTAGTGGAATGATACAACAAAACATATTTAGTGAAGGAATCAATTAAGACGATTACATATTCCTTAACCTCGCTTTTCCCACTTAACTTTCCCGTTATATCAATATGTAGGGTATGCCACGGAATCTCTATTTTCGGTATAGAATGTAGTTCTGATTGAATTTTGCCAGACTTTGATTTGGATAATTTGCAAGTGACGCAATTTTCAACAAATTTTCGGACGTATTTCGACATATTGTTAAACCAATAATGGCAATAAGTCTTCTCTAGTGTCTTTTGCCATCCCAAATGCATAATCGCTTCATGCACGTGGTTTATGACCGACCACCTAAATGCCCTGGGTATTATTGGTAAACATAAATTTCTGCCATTCCTTTGAATTTTCCTATACAAAACACCCGCTCTAATTTCATAGGTATTCTCTTCCATGCCCATATCTCCCTTACGTATCTTTGCTACAATAGTGGACAACTCCGAATCACGCTGCTGTTCCGCTAGAAGCCAATGTTCAGATATCTCTGTCAAATTAATTCGTTTTTCTGTAGCTTTCACAAAGGACCGAGAGCTATCTGGAATCAAATTTCGAGAAAAGAAATCTACGTGAGACATGCGCTCTCCCTTTCGGTATTCAATTTCGAATTGAAAAGCCTGCAGATATGCCTACCACCTATGGACTCTTGGAGAAAGATTAACTTTCTTGAAGCTTGCCTTTAGCGAATTGCAGTCCGTGAATAGTACGAAATTATTGCCAAGTAAGTAATGGCGGAAATGCTTCACCGCATTAAAAACTGCCAATGTCTCTAACTCGTAAGAGTGATACTTTGATTCGGCAGGTGAAGTTCTTTTGCTGAAATACTCAACCACATGCCGCTTATTTTCAATTGTGTGCAGTAGAATTGCTCCATACCCATCAATACTGGCGTCTGTATGCAATTCAATAGGTTGGTTAGGGTCGAAAATAGTTAGTACAGGCTTACTTGTTAAGATTGTTATTACTTGTCGTCTAATTTCTTCATGTTGTTCATTCCATACAAATTCACTATTTTTAGTGAGAAGCTGGAACAAGGCTTCATTATTTCTGAAAACCTTAGAATGAATTGGCGAAAATAAGAGGCGAGTCCTATAAACTGTCTCACTTGTGTGACTGATTGCGGTGGAGGTAACCCCACAAGTGCTGCTATCTTTCGTTCATTAGGCCTAATCTGTCCACACCAAAAACGAACACTTAGAAATGTTGAAAGTGAACCCCGTTTTCGACAGAATGTCTATAACCGTTTGCAACCTTTCATATGCTTCTTCTTTTGTCTGTGCAATGATCAAAATATCATCAATATAAACGATGACGTATGAATAAGCTAGGTCACCTAATGCCTTAATGACGGCACGTTGAAACACTGACGGAGCATTCTTTAATCCGAATGGCATCACCAAAAACTCATACTGCCCATCCGGTGTTACAAAGGCTGTTCGCTCTATTGAGTCTGGATGTACTGGTATCTGATAAAATCCACTTGCCATATCTAAGCAAGAAAAGTACATTGACCCCTTTAATCTAGAAATCTGATCCGCAATTAATGGCAACGGATACCTATCAGAAACAGTATTCGAGTTCAATTCTCGGTAATCTACGCACAAGCGGTCGGTACCATTTTTCTTTCGCACCAGCAACATTGGGCTGGCAAATGGAGAGCAGCTTGGACGTATTATATTATTTGCTAACATCTCACTGATTTTGGAACGCACCAGCTCCCTTTCTGTCGGCCCGAGTCTATATGGCCGCCTTTGTACAATTTTATTCGCATCAATCAAACGAATCTCCATTTGGCCCGATGTTGGTTGCTTATTTGGAAACCCATCTAGAAACCAGTCTGAATATTGTCGTAGGATTCTTAATAGGCGATCCTTATCGGCATTACATAATACATTATCATTGTTAATATATGTCTTATAATTACTATGGTTAGTTAGATTATTGATGGTTTTAACTTTGTACATTTTGAGCTCATTTGGTTGAATCAATACTCCAACTCCCTGACTTAATATCTCTCGGCCAAGCATTATATCATGCTTCAAATAAGCATCATCTACAAGGTGAAACAATATTTCGATTGAGTATTCTTCAATCATAACCATAGATAGAATCTGAGTTGTACTACATATGGAACTATTTCCAATGCCTTTTTAAAACTACCATATTACAAAATCTTTTCCCTGCAAACTTCTTGCCTACGGAGTATTTTACCAAAGTGCACTCGGCACCAGTATCGAAACAAAATTGCACAGTCTCACCAGATACTCTTAATTGTCCAAGAGGCTCTACCACCGAACAGACAGCCACATGTTTCTCGCGAGCGCCATCATTTCCTTGCCTCCGTTTGCTGTTGGTACAGGACGACGCCAGATGACCTTGTTTTCCACAAGTATAGCATGTTATAGATGACCAGTCCCTTCCAGATGATGTGCCGCTTGTTTTGGATTGGCTTCCCTCCTTGATTTTCTTCCAACGGCATTCAGCGATCTTATGGCCACTTTTGCCACAGCCATGGCATTTCACCTGCATGCCTGAGATGAATTTCTTTGCTGGAACTGTCGAACCTGAATCATCTCCACGATCTTTACGTTTTCCAAATGCAAACTCTGCCAACTGCTGTTGAAGTTCGCCTCTGGTTTTAATCTCTTTGGTAAATAGCAGCTTACTTAAGTTTTTGTCGATTTGCGCAAGATGAGCCAAAACAACAGAAACTGCAATTTCTTCAACATCCGTAGACCTCCATTTGATTAACAGCGAAGTGACCAGACGACTGCTGTAAACGCATAAGTTTTCACCCTCCTTGGGGGCGCCATTGAAGAGATTTAAATCGAACTATTCCGAGATTGTTTTTCTTTTGGTTTATCCCAATCTGGGAAACTAAATAACGATAAGTATAACCCTTGGACGTAATCGCCACTAGAGTAACAAGGCATCACGATCGTTAACTGGCGCCCGAGCAGGACCCCTTCGTTTATAAAATTGTGCGGATAAAAAATAAAAATATATTGCCACGAGTATTCCCTAATTAAAAAATAAAAAATTAAATAATACGTGAAATTTTTTTTCAGTTGTTGCGCGCAAAACGATCTAATATAAGCGACTAAAAATAAAAAATACGTAAATAAAAAATTAAGATAATAATTATAATTTTAATATGAAGAAGTTTTAAAGAATTTTTTTTTTTTTTAAATCTTTTTTGTCGGTATTGCGCGAGTTACATATGTCTAGGCACCCGTCGATGTTCCCCCCAAAAGCAGACGCGTCTTGCCTTATAAGCAAATACTCGACTATTTTGCAGCGGCGACACTGACAGAGAAACTACCAAGAATTAGAATATAAACAGTTCTTGGAATCCTGTCAGCAGCGACGCAGACAACGAAACGACGGCGGCAAGTGATGCAAAAGCAGAGCTTGCAGTCAGTTCTATTTTTGACAATCAGTCGACTAGTCGAACAAAAACAGAGCTAATCAACTTAAAATAAAAAAGCCATAGACACCATAACTCGCGCGAATCAAAATAATAAAAATAAAGGTATTACAAAAATAGTAATAATAATATGATACGATACAACGCAATGAGAAAAAATTTCACTCAATAATACAGGAAACTTTGTGTTCAAGAATTAAAGGAATTTGTGCGTGTGCTAATAATATAAGAAAAAAGTCTGTGGAAAATGTGTACGTAATCTCTATTATAAGAGATGCGTGGGCCGACGGCAAATTTTTAGTGGGCAGTGCACTTGTGATGTGTGATGTCGGGGTTCGACTCCCTGCCGTGCGGTGATATTCAATTTGAATTATTAAAAATGTTATATAAAATCATGCAGCTAAGGTCGGTGGCTAAAAAATATTGGTGGGCAGTGCATGTCAGGGGTCCGACTCCCCGCCACCCGACCCGAAACCCCGCTGATAATTTGCGCACATTTTATAATCGAAAGTGGTCTCAGTTTTAATTTTAAGAGATAACCACTGTGGCAGCTTCGACCTGCAAGTGGCATTTACAAGCACAAAACGCAAAACAAAACGAAAAAGTAACATGCAGTGAGCGTGAGTGCAAGTGCGTTACGTGCTGATAGAGGTGTGTAGTTATACACTGTGTTCCGCTGGAAAGGCCTTGCAATCAAAAATAAAAGACAAAATACAAATATTGCGTTCGGCTGCCCAACGGTTCGTGGAGTCGTTCTTACCCCAGTAGGCTGTAACAGGCTAAAAAGGATAATAAGGACCTCCCGTTAAATGCCCACTCCTTGGCATACGATACGCTGCAACTCACGCGTGTGCGCAAATAAATTTTTTATTTTTCTCTTCCTTCTTTGAAATAAAAATAAAAATTGAACATGACGACATGAAGATACAATATGAAAAAAAATAAATAAATAAAAATAAAGATAAATACGATCAACCAAATAAAGGAAAAATGAAAAATTAACTTTTTTTTCTGTTTCTCTTAATTGCAACTTTTTTTTTTTAATAGTTTACTAATTCAAGTTTTTATCCCCGACAGATTAAAGAAGTCAGCATACTCATACGCACAGTAGCGCACACATATTGAGAACATCAACTAACATTTATTCTGAGTAAGTGATACATTGCCCTCCGTACTTGGCTATTTAAAAAATAATAATAAAAGGAATTTAAATAAAAACAAGTAAGAAAACTCTAGTCGAGAGTGCTCGACTACGAGATACCCTGAACCCTCCGAGCAACAGCCATTTCAATAATTTTTAGTGTCATTCAGCTTAAACAAACGCACACACACACGCAAACATATACATAGACACCCATAGGCACGCACGCATTAACAGGCATGGGCTGCAGTGTGGGCTTACTATGGGAACTTAATTGTTTAATAACTTTTTTTCTGGACGTACGTTCTTCATGAAACTTTCAGATTGTGGTTTTATCATTACTATGCGTATAATTGCCAAAGCTCAAGTCTCTAGTATTTGAAATACGCCTTTTACAGAGATGAGGGTAAGGGGGTGGATATAGGGGTGGGGGGTGAATTATGTTGGCGAGTATTGGTGCGCTAGTGGATAAGAAGAACTGCAACGTTTGGTTGTTCAAGTGAGACTGAGTTTATTATGCTTCTTAACATCTAAGTACATGATAGCGTTGCCACTAATGCAATATTAGAATTGCCATATCAACACTCTTCCTCAATTCTTATATTTACATTAGGCCGATCAACGCTGTGCATTTCATATGCTTTACTTTTGACAAATTCTTAGTTAATATATCGGCAACCATTTCATTTGATGGACAATAGGATAACTCAATTAACTTATCTTCATAACAATTTCGTATATGGTGATATTTAGTATCAATATGTTTGCTTCGTGCATGATATATAGGATTCTTCACAAGATTTAACGCGCTTACATTATCTTCATAGATTTTAATACAGTTTATCTTAAAACATTGACTCATTTCGCTTAATAACTTTCTTAAGTAAATCGCCTCCTTTGCAGCATCAGAGAGCGCCATATACTCCGCCTCAGTACTGCTCAGTGCCACCGACTTCTGTTTCTTCGAGGTCCACGAAAATGCCGAACCTCCCCACATGAAGGCATATCCTGTGAAAGACTTCCTATCCGTTGAGTCTCCAGCCCAATCCGCATCTGCATAGCCAGCAATCTCCTCTCCGGTCCTCTCGTAGACTAGTGCTAGATCTGCTGTGGTGTGCAGATACCTCAGAACTTGCTTTGCTGCTGAAAGATGTTCGCTATGTGGATTCGCATTCCTTTGTGCAAGCTTGCACACCGAATGCAAGATGTCCGGTCGTGTGCATAGCGCAATATACATTAGCGAGCCAATCACAGACTGATACTCTGTGACATCAACGCGCTTACACGACTCTCTCTCGCAGTTTACTTGGAAATTAGCTTCCAATGGAATTGACGTGGTGCGGCAGTTGGACATGCCCATCTCATTGAGCAGACCCATTATATGCTTCCTTTGGCTCACACGAATCGCACCTGTCGTTCCTTCTCGCTGGATTTCAAGGCCCAAAAAGTTCGTTACTTGACCCTTGTCTACTACCTGAAATTCAGAAGATATAGCCGCTTTAATAGCTAATATCTCACCCATGCTTGAAGATGCCAGCAGCATATCATCTACGTATACTGCAATCAGGTTTATCGTCTGGTCATCTGAGCGCTTGGTGTACAGGCATGGCTCGCTCTCGCATGCCCTGTAACCCATCTTGGTTAGAACGCCATCCAGCTTGGTGTTCCAAACCCGACCAGCTTGCTTCAGGCCGTACAGTGACCTTTTAAGTTTCAGCACACATCCAGAATGGTCATCGTAGAGTTCTGGCTGTTGCATGTAGATATCTTCTTCCAGAATGCCGTTTAGGTATGCCGTCGTAACATCAAGTTGATGTACATAAAGCTCGTATTCTGCAGCCATAGCCAGGATCATCCGTGTTGTACTATAGCGCACTACTGGTGAATACGTCTCTTTGAAGTCTATGCCATACCTCTGGCTGCATCCTTTTGCTACCAAGCGCGCTTTGTAGCGCTCAACTTCTCCAGATGAATTCGTCTTTACAGTGAACACCCATTTGCAGCCTATGGGCTTCTGACCATGTGGTAATTGAACCAGGTCCCATGTGTCGTTACACATCAATGCGTTGTACTCTTCCTGCATTGCCGCTTTCCATTCATCTGCTTGTGGACTTGACTGTGCTTGCTGCACTGTTGAAGGAACTTTGATGTTATTACTTAACATTACATTTGCCATGTTGTATTGTTTAGTTGGCCGTCCCCTCAAGCCCGTCCTGATTATTTTAGGCCTACCTGGCCCTCTTCTTGGCTCTTCATCTTCGTCAGCATCATCGTTTGGCTGCTCCTCCATATTGTCTCGTATACCTTCATGATCAGCATTAACATCTTCAACCATAATCGTAGCGGTAGCTTTCTCGGTTGACTCAGGTACGCTGTCCTCGATGAAATAAACGTCTCTGCTGATCTTCACGTCACCTGTGTTCTTGTCGAACAGTCGATATGCTTTTGACGACTCTGAGTATCCAACCATAGTATACTCTTTCCCTTTCTCCTGGAACTTCTTCTTTGTACCTTTATCCAGTGCAATCGCTGTACATCCAAACACTCTCAAGTGCTTGACAACTGGCTTCAGTCCCGTAAACGCCTCGAAAGGTGTTATGCCATCCAAAGCTTTCGTTGGTGATCGGTTTCTTAGATATGCAGCGCACGCAACTGCCTCCGCCCAGAAACTCTCGTTTAATGCTGCACTATTAAGCATTACTCTTGCCATCTCAACCAGTGTCCGATTGCAGCGCTCTGCAACACCATTTTGCTGCGGGGTGTACGGTGCAGTCAGCTGCCTTTTAATACCAGCCAACCTAATATACTCGTCAAAATCTTTGTTGACATACTCTGTACCATTGTCACTTCTAATGGTTTTCACTTTCAGACCTTTCTGACGCTCTAACATCGTTACATGCTCTTTAAATATCTTGGTCACCTCAGATTTCTGTTTCATAAAGTAAACATGAATGTAACGACTCTTATCGTCAATCATTGTGAGAAAGTATCTGGCGCCACCAATCGATACTTGCCTTATAGGTCCACACACGTCACTATGTATTAACTCACATATTTCTTTTGCTCTATTCTTTGAATCTTCAAATGGTTTAGCGTGACATTTACTTTTTAAGCAACTTATGCAATCAAAATGTTCTATGGCACAGCTTACTGCCAATCCACGCACCATTTCTTTGCTTTTTAGTTCACGAAGACTCTGCACATTTAAATGACCGTATCGTGCATGCCACTTCTTGATATCATCAGCATTTTTCGATAAACATAACTTTTCAGTATTTTTTGTTTCACACAGAAACAGTCCGCTGATCCTCTTGGCAATTAATATGATTATGTTCTCGCTGTCAACAACTTTGCAAGAACCAGAATTAAATTTAACGGAGCATCCATTGGCAACTGCCTTTCCAACTGATATGAAATTACATTGCAGCCCTGGTACATATAACACGTCTTTTAGAGTAATTTCAAAGCCACACAGACTATTGATAACTACTGTGCCTCTGCCACAAGCCATCGTAAAATTATTTCCAGCCAATTCGATACTTTCATTGTGTTGCTCAAAGCTATCGAATAAATCACGACGTGCACACATATGCGATGTTGCACCGCTATCGATTACCCAAGCATCTTGGCTTATACGATAGTTTCCCATCATGCCAGCAAACGAGCGTTGATTTGAATGCGCATCTCTATTTTTTTCATTTCCATTTTCGTTTTTCTCGTTACCTTTTCCGCGCCGTTCCTTGCCGTATTTTTCGCTCGCCTCTTTCGTCGTACAATTCGCTGCGTAATGGCCTTGCTGACCACATTTATAGCATTTGAAATACCGGCGTCTGTCTGTCGTCTCATTTCTTCCCCGTCCTCTGCCTTCTTGTCCCGTCTGCCTTGCCGAAAACGATTGCGTAGCCTCTCTTTGGTCGCCAATTTTTCGTCTCTCGTTCTCCTCTGACAATTTACATTTTATGCTGCTGAAGCTCGGCAACTCATCACGAGCCTCTAATGCAACAACAAAGTTTTCGAACGATGGCGGTAGACTTGCCAATAGCATGATGACGATGAGCTCTTCTTGTAACGTAATGCCAATTGCTGATAAATTTTCAACAATATTTGAAAATTCCATGATGTACGTTTGCAGATTTTCTCCTTCTGCCATTCTCTTGTTTAAAAGCTGTTTAAACAATGTGACTCTGCGCACGGGTCCAGATGATCGATGTAGCTTTTCCAGCTCGCTCCATACATCTTTTGCGTAAATGCATCTCTTCACGTAGTTTACTTGCGACGCACTCATCGACAAAATTAGCACTGCTTTTGCTTTGTCGTTCTCGCGTTTCCATGCTTTAAACGCTTCACTCGTTTCATCTTCTGGCTTCACATACTCATTTGAAACCACGGCCCATAAGTTTTGATGAACCAAAACACTTTCCACCATGACACTCCAACAGTCATAGTTGGTGTCATCTAGTTTTTCTATATTGTACATAGAACTCATTTTTAGTTTTTTAACTTTTCTGCTTGCAATGTCCGTTATGCACAGAAACTTCGCGAGCTCACTTTCTTCTCTCTGCTTTACACTATTTCTTTGCACACACACATACGCCCTGGGCCCATAACCTGTTGGCGAGTATTGGTGCGCTAGTGGATAAGAAGAACTGCAACGTTTGGTTGTTCAAGTGAGACTGAGTTTATTATGCTTCTTAACATCTAAGTACATGATAGCGTTGCCACTAATGCAATATTAGAATTGCCATATCAACAAATTATAACAAAAATCGAAATTCTATCACGTGTAGTCGAGTCTACATTTAAAATTTGGAGACTTTAGCTCTAAAGGTGTAGGAGATATAATTTTATAACTGGTTTTCGATAAGGTTTTTGATCGATAAAAAAATAACGGGATGAGTTATCGATCTTTTGTGATAAACTCGATATGCGCGCGCTATATACGAGCATTTTAAAAAAAAGTTGAAGTCTCTAGCTTCTATATCTTCGGAAATCGACGCGTTCATACATACGGACAGACGGACAGACGGACAGACGGACAGACGGACATGGCTAAATCGATTCAGTTTGTCGCCCTGATCAAGAATATATATACTTTGTGGGGTCTGCCACGCCTCCTTCTCCCTGTTACATACTTTTCAACAAAACCATTATACCCTGATTTCCCATTTTCAATGGGTTCAGGGTATAAATATATCAAACATATTTAATCAACATCTGTGGAAGACCGTTTGCTTGAAGCTTATCTTATTGAACTACTGCCATTGTTTTATTGTCTTCATTGTCGCTTTTTCACAGTAGTAAAAACTCAAAAAAATGTCTGTGTCCGAGCGAGAATTGTCCGAAATGAGGAAACCCACGGATATCTTCTTCAACCGTGGTACGACTTTAGATTTGGAAAAGATGTTAGAAGTAAAACAAAAGGAGCATGAGGATAATATTCGAGGTTTGTTACAGCGTAAACAACAGATCTCGAATGATAACAAAAACAAGAATAGGACAACACCGGTTACCTATCAACCGGGACAAGAGGTGTTCATAAAGAATAGACAGATTAAAAGTAAAGACAAGAAGCGATTTAGTAAGGAAATAGTCGAACAGGACAAAAAGGTCACAATAAAGACGAGATCAGGCAAGGTTCTTCATAAATCACACGTAAAAAAGTGAAGATGCGGGTTTCATAGCGGAAAGTTTTCCACATGTCTTAAGTTTGATAAATGATACTTCCTTTACTATGCCAAGCGAAGGACTTCGTGTCCTTATCTGTATCATCACGCTCACACGAAAACACACACAAAAGTTAATAAAAATTACACTATGTTAGTTTTTTCAATCCCATATAGACTTAAGTAAAAATTGTTAGTATTAAGAAGAAAATTGTATTACTAACACACTGCATATCACCAGCATCCCATTAACTTTACGAAAACAAGGCAACGCTACGTTGCTCATCTAGAGACCATCAATAGCAATCCTTGTCCCTGGTAATTCAAGTTGACACACAGCCTCCACGATCGGCCCCACTGGATAGCGATTGGGCAGTCGACCAATCGTGAACTAATGTGTGCAGCGACTGTAGAAGAAACAGAAAGACGGAACTTACTAAAGTGAAATCTTCGACCGACCTCATTACCCTTCTTTTCCTTCCCTTTTTGATCACGAACAAAAATACACGATTTGGAAATGTTTGCCCCTGGGCTGACAGGTGCCGCATTCTAGGACCTCAGTAAGCAGGAGTGACATCCTGCGGAAATGGCTCCTAGGTCAATGCTGCAGCTGCCCCCGTCCCGTTAAAACCCTGGCAGGCCTCCAAGTACGTTCGAAGATCGTCACCAACTGAATTTTCATTGGTGGTACAGGTTTAAGTTGATATATATCCTTAATTTGCGCAAGATCCTGGCTCTGAACATTGGCTCCCATAAGGACCAACGTCAACCCTCGTATGGCCTCCCTGCTTTGCACAGATAACCATGAGGATCGCTTGAGTGACTGTACACCCGATCTAAGATAGCGGCTTGGAGTCGGGACCCTATAACATGGAATCACGAAAGACCCCTACAACAACCCCCCGTACTTCTGTCGATCACATGCCGGGATCGCAGAAATGCCCAAGCACACGACAGACTACAGCAAAATTGAAAATTCTCCAAGGTAATCTACACCGGAGCAAAACGGCAGATGCACTTTTGACACAGATAGTAGCAGAATATGCTATAGATGTAGTGATCATCAGTGAGCAATACAAGCGAAAAGAAAACGGTGTCTGGCTAGAGGACGACACCAAGACTGCTGCCATATGGATCCCCAGTAGTAGTGGACAACGGCCACTAGAAAGCAAGACGGGCAACTGCTATGTTTACGCACGCTTCAGAGAAATAGCAGTAGTCAGTTGCTACTTAACCCCTAGCGATGACATAAGCACCTTCCAGAATAAACTGGATGCAATCGAGGATCTGCTCGTGGATCGACGGCAGCCTTTCATTTTGGCAGGCGATCTTAATGCACGAGCAGTAGATTGGGGAATGTCCTCTACTAATTCTAGAGGACGGAAAATCATGGATATGGCCGCTAGGTCCGGGTTAGTGGTAGCAAACCGCGGAAGCAGAGCTACCTTCCATAGGCCGGGATGTGAAGGCACAATACCTGACGTAACCTTTGGATCCGAACACATCGTGGATCGGATAAAGGACTGGAAGATACTCGATGACTTCACGGGCAGTGATCACGAGTATATCTCATATGAGTTCCAGAATACCAGTCAGCAAAACCCCCTATCATGCCCAAGAAAGACTTCCCACAGATGGGACATAAGTAAGGTGGACACAGGTAAATTATTAGCTGAATTAGATAGGCGAGAGACAGTTCGACGGCGCATTGACCTCGAAGGAAGTGGTCGAAAGAAGCCTAATAGCTATGGAAAGAGCGTGTAACGTTTCGATGCCAAAAACGCACAGCAAACACGGAGGTAGACGACAGGCGTACTGGTGGAACCACGATATTGCAGAAAAAAGGAAAGTATGCATACAATGTAGAAGAAGGCTAACAAGGGCACGACGCTCTGGAATTTTCATGGCGGAAGCGTTAGCATCCAAGAATGCGAGAAAAGAACTGTCGATTGCTATCACACGCAGTAAGCATAACAAGTGGAAAGAGCTCTGCAAAGATGTAAACAAAGACCCTTGGGGACTTGGCTACAAGATAGTCATGAAGAAGCTGAGAAACTACGGAGCAGTGCCAAACGTGGATGATGATACGATGGATCATATTGTGGAAACACTATTTCCAACACACATCCACGAGAGGCATGAGCGAGCACCCGTAGAGTTCGATGATTCAGTCCCAAATTTCACCGAGGAAGAACTCAATATTGCAGCTCTCTCCCTGAAGAATAAGAAAGCGCCGGGACCAGATAATATACCGGCCGAAATACTGAAGGTGATAGCATCAGGACGGCCTACTTTTCTACTTAGGATGTATAACGCATGCCTAAAAGAAAGGATATTCCCAGAAGAGTGGAAAGAACAGAGACTGGTGCTCATTAGCAAAGGCAAAGGCGATCCCAACTCACCCTCGGCTTATCGCCCATTGTGCATGCTAAACACAGCTGGGAAGCTGTTAGAAAAGCTCATAAGACCCAGACTACTCGCCGCAGTAGAGGCCGCTGGAGGACTTAGCCCCAGGCAACACGGGTTCAGAGCTGGAAAATCCACAATGGGAGCTATCGATGAAGTGGTTCAGGCAGCCAGAGCTACGCAAAGAGGAAATGCATACTCGCGCCCAGTGGTTCTGCTAGCAACGCTGGACGTTAAAAACGCCTTTAACAGTGTAAGGTGGACCGACATGCTTGCTTCCCTGGAGCATCGCTTCCATATACCGGAGTACCTCATGGATATGATCAGGAGCTATTTGCAGGATCGAATACTCCTGTACTCCACACAGACTGGAACGAAACGGTACAGAGTGACTGGAGGAGCTGCACAGGGGTCAATCCTGGGACCAGACCTGTGGAACATCAGCTACGACGACATCTTAAGACTGGAAATGCCTGAAGACACCTTCCTGATTGGTTATGCCGACGATATCGCAGCCGTCATCACTGCCAGAAACACCATAGAGGCCCAAAAGAGACTTAACCAAGTTATGATCCGCACACAGACATGGCTCAGCTCTCGAGGGTTGGAACTTGCCACCCATAAAACAGAATTACTTCTGTTCACGGGGAAACAGATCCCAACCGAAATAGAGATGCGAGTAAGCGGAAACTTGATAAGGACTCAGAGGACAGTGAACTATCTAGGCGTTAGACTAGACAGTAAACTTACCTTCTGGGAACAGCTGAAGCACGCCACGCGGAAAACAGCGACAGCAACGGGGTCTCTGAGTAGACTGATGGCAAACGTTGACGGCCCGACGGCAGGAAAACGAAGACTCCTCATGGAAGCGACGAATGCTATATTGCTATATGGCAGTGAAGTATGGGCGGACACCCTAAATGCGGATGTAAGGCGAAAGCCGATGTTATCTGTGCAACGAAGAGCAGCCTTAAGGATAACATCGGCGTACCGCACAGTCTCCGGGGCTGCCGTGACTGTGATAGCAGCAGTCATACCGGTTGACTTGCTTGCACAAGAGCGCAAAAAAATATGGAATCTTCGGCAAAGAGGAGAATTCTCAGAGCAGGCGGCAAAGAGCATACGGCAGCAAACCATAGTCTCGTGGAAAGCGAGATGGTCATGCGAAAGGTATGGAAGATGGACCGCTAGAATAATCCCCGATCTAGAGAAGTGGATAAATAGAAAACACGGTGAAACGTCATTCTACTTGACACAACTACTCTCTGGACACGGTTACTTTCGAAAGTATCTAAATAAGATGGGGAAAACTGCCGAATCCAGCTGCATTTACTGTGGAAATGCAATGGATGATGCAGAACACACCTTCTTCAACTGCATAAGATGGTCGGAAGAAAGAATCGACCTGGCAGAAACAGTAGGTGAAGTCAGAGTAGAGACATTAGTACAACAAATGTGCAGCAGCATAGATGCTTGGAAAAAAGTCTATGACTTCGCCGAAAAGATTCTGCGGCGGAAGAAGTATGACCTGGACGCAGGCACACAGAGGGCAACGCTCACTTAGAGCACACTATGGGGTTCCACCTTGAAGGTTAATGCGGGATAACTCCTGGTTCCAAGGTGGATTTGAGCCCCAAAAGAGGAGGATTTTTAGTCGGTAAGCAGCTATGCAGTCCGACACACCGGTCAAAGTGACGACCTGCCTGACGGTGCATAAAGCATTTTTTCCTACCTCAGCCCAACAAAAAAAAAAAAAAAAAAAAAAAAAAAAGCATCCCATTAACTTAATGGTCTGTACGAAGATGGCTCATCTGGTGGTTTGCCAGCCTTGGGTAGCAATACCAGATTCTGAGCTTTCCATTTTGCCGGGAACGTCTCTTGAAATAGACATTCATTGAATAATTCGGCGAACGTACTTGGGTGCAAGGCGAGGGCTAGCTTTAGCACACGATTTGGGATCCCGTCCGGCCCTGGAGCTGTGTTGGTTCTAAGACCTCGGAGAGTTACTAGGATTTCTTCATCTGTAACTAAAACAATTTGAGTGCTCGTTGAGCCCTGATCAGCAGACTCGGATTCAGAGGCGTAATGGAGCTTAAACTTTCTGGAAAGAGCGTTTCCACAATCGATTTAAGCTCCAGACGATCCGTAGGCTGCACCTGTCTACCTGCGTAAAGTCTTTTAACTACTATCTTATATGCCCTGCCCCAAGGGTCATATTCGGCTGAGTCGCACAACTCTAAGAAGCATTCTCTTCTGCTTGCCCGAATGGCCTTCTTCAGCTGTCTTCTAACTGCCTGGTAAGCTAATTGTTTCTCAAAAAACGCAGACTCGCGGTAGGTCTGCCCGTTGGTAGCTTCTTCTCGCCTGGATGCATTTGCGACGAATGTCATCTATTTCTGCATTCCACCAATACGTAGGCTCTTGTTGTCGCGTGAACTGCTTGCGGCGTAACATGCTGCTATTGCATGCACTCTGTATTTGGGCTACCATTTGGCATGCTCTGGCCTCAGCATGACCAATTGTGCCCAGAGACTGAATGGCCTCTGAAAAAGCCGCGGGATCAAAAGTATCCAACCGATACGATTCCCTCAACAAGGTTGACGCCCTGGCAGGTGGCTCACCTATGGTGAACAGAAGTGCCGTATGATCGCTGCCCGTATAGCTATCGCAATGACTCCATGTTGCTTCCCGAAAGAGGGATGAGGTGACAAAAGTAATGTCGATAACCGATCCGTATCCCGCCCGACTGAAGGTGTGCTCGTGACCAGTGTTGAGCAGTGCAACATCTAGTGTCGCGAAGATCTCCAGTAGGATACGACCTCTGGCATTTGTTGTGAGGCTACCCCATTCTAATGCCCAGGAGTTGAAATCTCCAGCTATAATGGCCTTCCGACCCCTAGCATCCTCGGCAAGCTCGTCGAGCACCGTCGTGAATTCACTGAGCTGCATGCTGGGGGCCAGATAGCAACTGTAAAGCCATAAGTTACCATATCGGCCACGTACGAACCCATTGAATGACTTAACATTCGAAAGTACGTCGGGTTGCCGCATACCCACAACGCAGCTTTGCCGTTAACGTCTGTTGACCATGTCCTAGGGCATCTGGTTATACAGTGGTGAGGCTCACTGAGAAAAGCTACGTCTATACATTTTTCCCTAATGGTCTTCTCTAGAAGATCTTGGGCAGCAACACAATGATTTAAGTTAAGCTGCAAGAATCTTAACATTTCATTTTACGAGCACGGTAGGATGGGCACTTGAAGCTGCCTGCTGAATGGTCCGCCTGCTTTTCACCTTTACGGATGCAGAGGCTACATTTTGGTGGCTTGGTGCATGCTCTTGCACTGTGACCCATATCTCTACACCTGAAACAGGCGCCCTTTAGGTCACAGTCGCTGCGACAGTTGGCTGCCATACGACCGTAATCGAGGCATTTGAAACAGCGTTTAGGCTGCTCCACGGCTCGGATACGGCATACTACCCATCCTATTCTAATTTTGGACAGATCGAGCAGAGTTTTAGCTTTCCCAATTGGAAGAGCAACCGTAGCTCTTTGCTGTCCACCAAAAGCTGGCCGAAGCGATTTAATAGACTCAATGGGAAGTGAGCTGTCCTTCAACTCCGCCCTAATTGCCTCCAAAATCTCCTCTTTGCTCGCTAAGTCATCTAGGTCGCGAATCTCTATTTGAGCCGATTCGGTAAGTGTTTTTACTACCGCTCGGTCACCCAAGGCCTTGCCTACAGCTTCGTGCAGAGCCTCAGCGCTATGCTCCGGCTTCCTACTCAATTGCAACAAAAGGTCCCCCTTAGCTGTCTTCCTAATACCTTGGACGTCGCCGCTCAGATGCTTTAGGTTTGGGTCACTCTTGACTACACGAAGCATGTCCGCATAGCTGCAACCACCTACACCTGAAACCGCGATGGCATCACTTCTGGGACGCTTTTGCAGCGGCTTGCGTCCCTTGACGACTGTCCAGCTGTTCAAACTCGTCTGTTGACCTGCCTGGTTGGCTCTATTGGGTTTGTTGCGCTTTTATTGTGCCTCGGCTTTTTCGAGGGAGTTTTTCTCTGCTCAGTGGCAACTTCCCTCGACCGCTTGGGTGTATTACTACCTGCTGTAGCACTAGCACTCGCTGTTTTAGCTTTCTCAGCTACTTTCTTGACCGGCGTGGTCTGCACCTCGCAGTCTTTGACCGATCGGTTGCAGAACGCTTCGGCCGTCTTGTGGAGACTGACCAGTCTAGCCAGCTCCTCTCTCATTAAGGCATTTATATGCCGCTGCCCCCCAAATAGGGCAGACAAACTCTCTAGTGTAACTCCTATTTGAGCTAACGTTTCCTTTAAAGACTTGGGTGTCTGCCGTTCAGCCACTGGTGACTGATTACAAGTAGGCTGCGGCAGCGCCCTCTGTTGTTGCGGCGGCGATCGCTGCAACGAGGAACGGCGCGCAAAAGCTTGCAGCTCGTCTTCCATCATGGCATCCATTTCTGCTCCGACTACCACGGCGTGAAGCCTGTAGTGGGCAATGGCTACTAATATAATCTGAGTTTACAGCCCGCAGTAATTGAAACTCAACTTATCTAAAGCTAGAGCCCGAAAGTATGCACTACTTTTAGTACCTGCTACCTCACTCCAAAGTTAGGTTGCTGTATTTGCTAAGACTTAGCAACTCACCAAGTTAGTGAGCAGCTGATTGTCCGCTGCAATTTCCAGCACTACTAACAGCTGTTAGAGTGAATGCACCTGCTTTTATTATTTGCACAAGTGTGACGCCTAAAGTGACAAATCTTTTCGCGCTTAAAAAAAGAAAGGGAAAGAGGAAAGCCCTGACGCCAAAACAGTGACGCTATTGCCCCCCTCTCTTGCACCACCGAATTCTACCACTGGGGTACTCCGCGAGACCGCCGCGAAGTTGTAAGTCTTTGATAGTTTTTGCCGTCGCTGGGTGCGTCGCGCCCACAGCAACCACGTTGTCTACAGTTCTTTCCACTTTCACAGGGGAAACACAAAGATCAAGATATTGTCCACGATGGATCACGATGACGTCGACCGTACTCCACGAAAACGCAACTCGAACTCCCGCACGCGCGCGTCTATGTGTATCTATGTATGTGTGTTTGCGTGTGTATGTGTGTGTTTGTGTAAGCAGAGACACGCTAAAAATTATTGAAATGGCTGTTGCTTGAAGGGTTCAGGGGATCTCGTAGTAGAGTAGTCTCGAATAGAGCTTTCTTACTTGTTTAATATACATATGTTTCTTTTTTGGCAGCTTAGTGTTTTCTTATATTTTTTCAGCATTTTTATTTATTTTTTTTTAAATATAAATATATATATATATATATATATATATATATATATATATATATATATATATATAATATATATATATATATATATATATATATATATATATATATATATAAATATATAATATATATAATATATATATATATATATATATATATATATATATATATATATATACCGTTTTTTATATTTTATATTTATTGGTAGCTAATAACCTTTTTAGCATTTTTTAAAATATATAAATTTTTTTTTTGCATTTTTATATATTTTTTAACCTTTGTTAGCTTTTTTTTTGTATTTTTAGCTTTTTATACCCTGAACCCATTGAAAATGGGAAATCAGGGTATAATGGTTTTGTTAAAAGTATGTAACAGGGAGAAGGAGGCGTGGCAGACCCCACAAAGTATATATATTCTTGATCAGGGCGACGAACTGAGTCGATTTAACCCTGTCCGTCTGTCTGTCCGTCCGTCCGTCCGTCCGTCCGTATGTATGAACGCGTCGATTTCAGAAGATATAAGAGCTAGAGACTTGAACTTTTTTTTTAAATGACCGTATATACGGCGCGGATATCGAGTTTATCACCAAAAAACGATAACTCATCCCGTTATTTTTTTATCGATCAAAAACCTTATCGAAATGCAGTTATAAAATTATATCTCCTACATCTTTAGGGCTAGAGTATCCAAATTTTAAATGTAGATTGATATGTACGTTATGGAATTTCGATTTTTGTTCAATTTCACCCCCCACCCCTATATCCACCCCCTCACCCATAAGTTTGTAAAAGGCGTATTTCAAATACTAGAGACTTGAGCTTCGGCACATACACGCATATTAATGATATAAACACAATCTAAAAGTTTCATGAAGAACGTACGTCCACAAAAAAAGTTATTAAACAATTAAGTTCCCATAGTAAGCCCACACTGCAGCCCATGCGTCTTTATGCGTGCTCTCCTATGTGTGTCTATGTATGTGTGTTTGCGTGTGTATGTGTGTTTGCTGTTGCTCGAAAGGTTCAGGGGATCTCGTAGTCGAGCAGTCTCGACTAGAGCTTTCTTACTTGTTTAAACTTAGCAGTCTGTTTGTTATACCCTGAACCCATTGAAAATGGGAATTCATAATCATATAATGTTTTTGTTGAAATGTATGTAACAGGCAGAAGGAGGCGTGGCAGACCCCATAAAGTATATATATTCTTGATCAGGGCGACGAACTGAGTCGATTTAGCCCTGTCCGTCTGTCCGTCCGTCCGTCTGTCCGTCTGTCCGTATGTTTGAACGCGTCGATTTCAGAAGATATAGAAGCTAGAGACTTCAACTTTTTTTAAAATGCTCGTATATAGCACGCGGATATCGAGTTTATCACTAAAAATCGATAACTCATCCCGTTATTTTTTTATCGATCAAAAACCTTATCGAAATGCAGTTATAAAATTATATCTCCTACATCTTTAGGGCTAGAGTATCCAAATTTTAAATGTAGATTGATATGTACGTTATAGAATTTCGATTTTTGTTCAATTTCAACCCCCACCCCTATATCCACCCCTTCACCCAAAAGTTTGTAAAAGGCGTATTTCAAATACTAGAGACTTGAGCTTCGGTACATACACGCATATTAATGATATAAATGCAATCTAAAAGTTTGCTTGGATCTCGTAGTCGAGCAGTCTCGACTAGAGCTTTCTTACTTGTTTTTTTTTTTTTTTTTTTTTTTTTTATTCGTTTATTGACATTCTTATTATTACAATTTGCAAGTTGTGTGGTGGCTAGGATAGCGCGCGATGCTTGCGGGACGGCCGTAAAGCATTGCTTCGTAAGCACTATGCACTACCTTAGCCTGGGACAGCTCGTCTTCTTATTCGCTCAACTCTGCGGAGCTCCATCATCACTGTGGCCGCGAAGGTGCTTGTTAGTTCCCAGGCCTCCTCCTTTTCCAGCATGGCGTTGACTATGTTGTCCGCTCTGATGGAGCGGCCCAATGCCTCTTCTAGACGACGCCTCTTCTCCAGGAACCGTCCACATTCGAAAAGAATGTGATTGGCGTCTTCCACATGCCCTCGCCCGCACCAGGGGCACTCGTCAGATTCCTCGTGGCCAAAGCGCTTCAAATAGCTCCGAAAGCACCCATGTCCCGAGAGGATCTGCGTAAGGTAGAAGTTAACCTCGCCGTGTTTGCGGTTAACCCATGGTTCGAGCTCGGGGATGAGCTTGTGCGTCCACCGCCCTTTGGCTGAGCTATTCCACTTTCTTTGCCATCGTGCAATGCTGTTCGCCCTGACAGCGATTGATACTATCGTTGCACATATGCTCTGTATCTTTGAGCTCCTTTCCTATGGCTACGACAGCTACATCATCAGCAAAGCCAATGGTGTGCGCACCTGCTGGTAGTTCCAAGCGCAGTACGCCGTCGTACATGATGTTCCATAGGAGAGGCCCCAGCACTGAGCCTTGGGGTACTCCAGCTGACACTGTATGAGTTTGGGGACCCTCACTCGTGTTGTATAGCAGTGTTCTTCCTCTGAAGTAGCTCTTTATTATCTCTTTTAGATATTTAGGGATATTATATTGTGACAGCGCATTCAGTATCATATCCCAACTAGCTGTGTTGAAGGCATTCTTTACATCTAGGGTCGCGATGATGCAGTATTCCTTCGTCCCGTGCCTCCATCTGGTGCCCTGAATAGCGGAAGTGGCCAGACCAACAACTTTGTTAAGCGCGTCCGTTGTTGACCGGGCCTTCCGGAATCCAAATTGGTTTGGTGACAGGCCTCCGGCGCTAGCAATCGCAGTCTCCAGCCTAGAGCAGATCAATTTCTCAAACACCTTTCCCATGGTGTCTAAGAGACAGATCGGTCTGTACGAAGATGGCTCATCTGGTGGTTTGCCAGCCTTGGGTAGCAATACCAGATTCTGGGCTTTCCATTTTGCCGGGAACGTCTCTTGAAATAGACATTCATTGAATAATTCGGCGAACGTACGTGGGTGCGGTAGCTTTAGCGCACGATTTGGGATCCCGTCCGGCCCTGGAGCTGTGTTGGTTCTAAGACCTAGGAGAGTTACTAGGATTTCTCCATCTGTAACTAAAACAATTTGAGTGCTCGTTGAGCCCTGATCAGCAGACTCGGATTCAGAGGCGTAATGGAGCTTAAACTTTCTGGAAAGAGCGTTTCCACAATCGATTTAAGCTCCAGACGATCCGTAGGCTGCACCTGTCTACCTGCGTAAAGTCTTTTAACTACTATCTTATATGCCCTGCCCCAAGGGCATATTCGGCTGAGTCGCACAACTCTAAGAAGCATTCTCTTCTGCTTGCCCGAATGGCCTTCTTCAGCTGTCTTCTAACTGCCTGGTAAGATAATTGTTTCTCAAAAAACGCAGACTCGCGGTAGGTCTGCCCGTTGGTAGCTTCTTCTCGCCTGGATGCATTTGCGACGAATGTCACCTATTTCTGTATTCCACCAATACGTAGGCTCTTGTTGTCGCGTGAACTGCTTGCGGCGTAACATGCTGCTATTGCATGCACTCTGTATTTGGGCTACCATTTGGCATGCTCTGGCCTCAGCATGACCAATTGTGCCCAGAGACTGAATGGCCTCTGAAAAAGCCGCGGGATCAAAAGTATCCAACCGATACGATTCCCACAACAAGGTTGACGCCCTGGCAGGTGGCTCACCTATGGTGAACAGAAGTGCCGTATGATCGCTGCCCGTATAGCTATCGCAATGACTCCATGTTGCTTCCCGAAAGAGGGATGAGGTGACAAAAGTAATGTCGATAACCGATCCGTATCCCGCCCGACTGAAGGTGTGCTCGTGACCAGTGTTGAGCAGTGCAACATCTAGTGTCGCGAAGATCTCCAGTAGGATACGACCTCTGGCATTTGTTGTGAGGCTACCCCATTCTAATGCCCAGGAGTTGAAATCTCCAGCTATAATGGCCTTCCGACCCCTCGGCAAGCTCGTCGAGCACCGTCGTGAATTCACTGAGCTGCATGCTGGGGGCCAGATAGCAACTGTAAAGCCATAAGTTACCATATCGGCCACGTACGAACCCATTGAATGACTTAACATTCGAAAGTAGGTTCGCAGGGTTGCCGCATACCCACAACGCAGCTTTGCCGTTAACATCTGTTGACCATGTCCTAGGGCATCTGGTTATACAGTGGTGAGGCTCACTGAGAAAAGCTACGTCTATACATTTTTCCCTAATTGTCTGCTCTAGAAGATCTTGGGCAGCAACACAATGATTTAAGTAAAGCTGCAAGAATCTTAACATTTCATTTTACGAGCAGCTTCACGGTAGGATGGGCACTTGAAGCTGTCCACCAAAAATATATATATATATATAGTTTTTTATATTTTATATTTATTGGTAGCTAATAACCTTTTTAGCATTTTTTAAAATATATAATTTTTTTTTTGCATTTTTATATATTTTTTAAACTTTGTTAGCTTTTTTTTTTGTCTTTTTAGCTTTTTTAAACTTAGCAGTCTGTTTGTTATACCCTGAACCCATTGAAAATGGGAAATCAGGGTATAATGGTTTTTTAAAAGTATGTAACAGGGAGAAGGAGGCGTGGCAGACTCCACAAAGTATATATATTCTTGATCAGGGCGACGAACTGAGTCGATTTAGCCCTGTCCGTCCGTCCGTCCGTCTGTCCGTATGTTTGAACGCGTCGATTTCAGAAGATATAAGAGCTAGAGACTTCAAATTTTTTTAAAAATGACCGTAAATACAGCGCGCATATCGAGTTTATCACCAAAAATTGATCTCATCTCGTTATTTTTTTATCGATAAAAACCCTTATCGAAATGCAGTTTTAAAATTATATCCCCTACATCTTTAGAGCTAGAGTCTCCCAATTTTAAATGTAGATTCATAAGTACGTTATAGAATTTCGATTTTTGTTTAATTTCAACCCTATATCCACCCCTCACCCTTAAGTTTGTAAAAGGCGTATTTCAAATACTAGAGACTTGAGTTTCGGCACATACACGCATATAATAGCGCACGATTCGGGATCCCGTCCGGCCCTGGAGCTGTGTTCGTTCTAAGACCTCGGAGAGTTACTAGGATTTCTTCATCTGTAACTAAAACAATTTGAGTGCTCGTTGAGCCCTGATCAGCAGACTCGGATTCAGAGGCGTAATGGAGCTTAAACTTTCTGGAAAGAGCGTTTCCACAATCGATTTAAGCTTCAGACGATCCGTAGGCTGCACCTGTCTACCTGCGTAAAGTCTTTTAACTACTATCTTATATGCCCTGCCCCAAGGGTCATATTCGGCTGAGTCGCACAACTCTAAGAAGTATTCTCTTCTGCTTGCCCGAATGGCCTTCTTCACCTGTCTTCTAACTGCCTGGTAAGCTAATTGTTTCTCAAAAAACGCAGACTCGCGGTAGGTCTGCCCGTTGGTAGCTTCTTCTCGCCTGGATGCATTTGCGACGAATGTCACCTATTTCTGTATTCCACCAATACCTAGGCTCTTGTTGTCGCGTGAACTGCTTGCGGCGTAACATGCTGCTATTGCATGCACTCTGTATTTGGGCTACCATTTGGCATGCTCTGGCCTCAGCATGACCAATTGTGCCCAGAGACTGAATGGCCTCTGAAAAAGCCGCGGGATCAAAAGTATCCAACCGATATGATTCCCTCAACAAGGTTGACGCCCTGGCAGGTGGCTCACCTATGGTGAACAGAAGTGCCGTATGATCACTGCCCGTATAGCTATCGCAATGACTCCATGTTGCTTCCCGAAAGAGGGATGAGGTGACAAAAGTAATGTCGATAACCGATCCGTATCCCGCCCGACTGAAGGTGTGCTCGTGACCAGTGTTGAGCAGTGCAACATCTAGTGTCGCGAAGATCTCCAGTAGGATACGACCTCTGGCATTTGTTGTGAGGCTACCCCATTCTAATGCCCAGGAGTTGAAATCTCCAGCTATAATGGCCTTCCGACCCCTAGCATCCTCGGCAAGCTCGTCGAGCACCGTCGTGAATTCACTGAGCTGCATGCTGGGGGCCAGATAGCAACTGTAAAGCCATAAGTTACCATATCGGCCACGTACGAACCCATTGAATGACTTAACATTCGAAAGTACGTTCGCAGGGTTGCCGCATACCCACAACGCAGCTTTGCCGTTAACATCTGTTGACCATGTCCTAGGGCATCTGGTTATACAGTGGTGAGGCTCACTGAGAAAAGCTACGTCTATACATTTTTCCCTAATTGTCTGCTCTAGAAGATCTTGGGCAGCAACACAATGATTTAAGTAAAGCTTCAAGAATCTTAACATTTCATTTTACGAGCAGCTTCACGGTAGGATGGGCACTTGAAGCTGTCCTCCAAAAATATATATATATATGTCGAAGCAAGTAGTACTAATATGTTGGCACGCACTGTAATTGTGCTTACTACCTACTCGCATATTTTCCCTTTTCTGTATGCCTTCGTATTTATGCGTGTGGTTGCAGTGTTGGTGTGTGATGAGGTTGTATGTGTGGGGTTGTAGTTTTCGGCTATTTTCTGAGAATTGATTTCATCATATTGCATCAGCCAATTTGTATATTGTCGCTTAAGAAGTACCGTTCTTGCGGGGCGACAGCGTTGTGTCGCTGTCGCCGAGTGTGGTTCGGTGTAAGACACGCACAAGAAGTGTGCGTCTCGAGTCAGTCGTTGCTAGAACTCGAGAGAGACCGAAACTCGCTGCGCTAATGGAACACGACAATAATTCGACATCAGAAGTGGGATCTGGCCCTCTACCGCCAACAATGGAGGGACCATGGCGCACTATGATGGAACAACAAAATAAAAATTTTATTGAACTTTTGCGCGCTTTACAAACAACATCGTCTGACGGTGGACAAAATAAATCGGTGCAGCTACCCAAATTTAATCCCGACAAGACAGGTGCCAACGCGACATCGTGTTGTAATACGGTCGAAATAATTTTGCAAGAAAATGCTTTAAAAGGAAGTGCGTTAGTCGTCGCTCTAAGTTCGGCATTAGAGGGAAGCGCCTCGCAGTGGCTCTCTCACGTGTGCTATGCTGACATTACCTGGCTCGAATTTAAAGAACTTTTTACGCAGCGTTTCGACACAATAGAAACTCCTGCAGCCATGTTTCTAAAAATGCTGTCAGATCGACCGATCGACGGCGAGTGCCTCGCAGTCCATGCCAGCCGCATGGTTACTGAGTTGACAACAAAGTAGCGCCAAATGGAGAAAGAGGAAATCGCTGTGTCAGTGACTCTTGCGTTGCTGGCAAGTTTTGACAACCGACTGCAGCGTTTAAGCTTCACCTCAAATATTCGGTCCAGAAGCGATTTGCAGTCCGAATTAAAAGCGTTCGCTTTTAATAAAAGAAAAGGCGTTTTTCCTGAGCAACAGTCTGCGACCTACCCTAAACGTCAAAAACAATCATCGATGGAGTGTCATTTTTGTGGCAAACTAGGCCATAAAATGATAGACTGCAGACTTCGGATGCACAAAAACCAATCAACGAACGACTATGGGCAGCATCGTGAAAAGTCTAAGTCTGTTACTTGCTTCAAATGTGGCATCGTGGGACACATCTCTACTCACTGTACAAAGAAGGAAGCTGACAGAAACAAAACGGTCATCCGGGACAAGCGAGTGGAGCAGTGCAGCGTTGCAGTACCCAAGGGGTACATGAGCCACAGAGACCAAACTTTTGAGATTACTTTCGATTCCGGAGCGGAATGCTCTTTAATGAAAGAAAAGCTAAGTACAAAGTTTTCTGGTAAGAGATCTCATAATATTGTTATGTTAAAAGGCATAGGCAGCAGTGGAATCTGCAGTACAGTACAAATATTAAGTAATGTAAACATTGATGATAACTATATTGAGATTTTATTTTATGTAATTAACAACGATCAAATGCAAAACGATATTGTCATTGGTCGAGAGATACTAAATCAGGGTTTTGATATTGTTATTTCTTCAAACCAATTTAAAATTTCAAGAGTCAAAACAATTAATGTATGTACAGGTGGTGAACCATCCGATATTGATACAGAGCTAGAGGGACAAGATAAAATAAAATTAAACTCATTGTTATCAACATACACAAATTCCTTTATAAAAAATATCCCATGTACCAAAGTCAAGGTTGGCGAAATGAAAATTAGATTGGTCGATCCAACAAAAACAGTCCAAAGAAGGCCTTATCGATTAAGTCCTGGTGAACGAGATCTAGTGCGAGAAAAAATTGCTGAGCTACTAAAGTGTAACATAATTAGACCGAGTTTCTCTCCTTACGCAAGTCCCATACTACTAGTGAAGAAAAAAAACGGTTCGGATAGACTATGTGTTGATTATAGGGAGCTTAATTCGAATACAGTGGCTGATAAATACCCCTTGCCACTTATTCAAGATCAAATAAGTAGATTAAGAGGAGTTAATTTTTTTACTTGCTTGGACATGGCCAGTGGATACTACCAAATTCCCTTGCACGCAGATTCCATTGAGTACACCGCGTTCGTCACGCCAGATGGCCAGTACGAATTTTTATCTATGCCATTTGGACTTAAAAACGCACCTTCTGTTTTCCAACGGATAGTAATGCAGGCCCTAGGGGACCTAGCAAAATCTTATGTTATAGTTTACATGGATGACATCATGATAGTTGCCTCAACAAAATGTGAAGCGTTTGAAAGGCTACAGATTGTTTTAGATATACTTACGAAAGCAGGGTTTTCATTTAATATTACAAAATGTTCCTTTTTATACCCTGAACCCATTGAAAATGGGAAATCAGGGTATAATGGTTTTGTTAAAAGTATGTAACAGGGAGAAGGAGGCGTGGCAGACCCCACAAAGTATATATATTCTTGATCAGGGCGACAAACTGAATCGATTTAGCCATGTCCGTCTGTCCGTCTGTCCGTCTGTCCGTATGTATGAACGCGTCGATTTCTGAAGATATAGAAGCTAGAGACTTCAACTTTTTTTAAAATGCTCGTATATAGCGCGCGCATATCGAGTTTATCACTAAAAATCGATAACTCATCCCGTTATTTTTTTATCGATCAAAAACCTTATCGAAAACCAGTTATAAAATTATATCTCCTACACCTTTAGAGCTAAAGTCTCCAAATTTTAAATGTAGACTCGACTGCACGTGATAGAATTTCGGTTTTTGTTATAATTCACCCCCCACCCCTATATCCACCCCCTTACCTCATCTCTGTAAAAGGCGTATTTCAAATACTAGAGACTTGAGCTTTGGCAAATATACGCATAGTAATGATAAAACAACATTCTGAAAGTTTCATGAAGAACGTACGTCCAGAAAAAAGTTATTGAACAATTAATTTCCCATAGTAAGCCCACACTGCAGCCCATGCCTGTTAATGCGTGCGTGCCTATGGGTGTCTATGTATATGTTTGCGTGTGTGTATGTGTTTGTTTAAGCTGAATGACACTAAAAATTATTGAAATGGCTGTTGCTCGGAGGGTTCAGGGTATCTCGTAGTCGAGCAGTCTCGACTAGAGCTTTCTTACTTGTTAAAAACATCGGTTCAATATTTGGGTTACAAAGTTAGTGCTGGCGAAATTCGCCCAAATCCACAGAAAATTGAAGCTTTGACTGCTCTTCCGCCTCCACAGAGCGTTACATCACTAAGACAGTTTATCGGCCTAGCATCGTATTTCCGACAATTTATAAAAGGATTTTCTCAATTAATGAAACCACTTTATTTCTTAACTTCAGAAAAATACAAATTTGTTTGGAAAACAGATCATGAGGAAATACGGAAAAAGGTTATTTCTATCCTCACAGATAAACCAGTTCTTGTTATTTTTGATCCAAGTTACCCAATTGAATTGCATACAGACGCAAGTGGAAGTGGCTATGGTGCAATTTTATTGCACAGAATCGATAACAAACCCCACGTGATAGAATATTTTAGCAAAACCACCTCCCCTGCAGAGTCAAGATACCACTCGTATGAGTTGGAAACACTGGCTGTTGTTAACTCGATTAAGCATTTTCGGCATTATCTGTTGGGCACGAACTTTGTTGTTTTCACCGATTGTAATTCGTTGAAGGCATCAAGAAATAAACAAGATCTGACACCAAGAGCACAGCGTTGGTGGGCTTATTTACAGTCCTTTTCGTTTGACATTCAATATAGAGAAGGGAAGAGAATGGCACATGTTGACTTTTGTCGAGAAATCCTATTTTACCCAAACCTCCTTCTGCGGCAAGAGCGATAGTTGAGAAGAGAATTAACCTCGCTGAAATCTCTAGTAACTGGATCATTGCTGAGCAGCGCCGAGACTCTGAAATAGCTGAAATCGTGAATAGATTAAAAGATTTCTCCCTTGCAGAAGATGTTGAAAAAACCTATGAATTGAGAGCAGAAGTTCTTTACCGAAAAATACAGAGAAACGGCAGAACACGCTGTTTACCAGTGGTGCCACGTGCTTTAAGATGGTCAGTCATTAACCAAGTACACGAGTCGATAGTACACTTGGGTTGGGAGAAGACACTTGATAAAGTCTATGATTTTTATTGGTTTAACAAAATGTCAAAATATGTAAAAAAATTTGTTGACAACTGCATCACTTGTAAAATGTCCAAATCAGCTTCAGGGAAAATACAAGCTGAATTGCACCCAATCCCAAAAGTCAATGTCCCCTGGCATACTGTTCACATGGACATAACCGGAAAGCTCAGTGGCAAGAGTGACCGGAAAGAGTATATAATAGTCCAAATAGACGCGTTTACAAAGTTTGTATATCTTAGCCATACCCTTAAAATAGACAGCGAAAGTTGCATAAATGCTGTTAAATCCTCAGTTTCGTTGTTTGGAGTACCAAACCGAATAATAGCTGACCAGGGAAGGTGTTTTACGGCCACGAGTTTTTCTCAATTCTGTTCTGATCAAAAAATAAAATTACATCTGATTGCTACTGGCGCTAGTCGTGCAAACGGTCAAGTGGAACGAACCATGAGCACGTTGAAAAACATGTTAACAGCTGTTGAAGCTGGAACTCAGTCTTGGCAGTCTATGCTTGGTGAGGTGCAATTGGCAATTAATTGTACAACCAACCGTGTGACAAAAGCGAGTCCTCTCGAAATGCTATTGGGAAAGGTAGCACGCCCATTAGGATTACTTCCACCCAGTAACATAGAAAATACCATTGATCTGGCGGACGTAAGAGCACAAGCTGCTAAGAATGTTTTAGCAACAGCTGTTTATGACAAAGCACGTTTTGATAAAAACAAGGTGAAAGTAGTTAGACATAAGGTTGGAGATTTTGTGTTACTCAGAAACGAAGAAAGACACCAAACCAAGTTGAGTCCAAAATTCAAAGGGCCTTTTGAAATTATTGAAGTTTTGGAGGGTGACAGGTACAATTTGAAGTCCTTAACTAGTAAAAGAATGTATAAGTATGCACATGAAGATCTTCGAAAGTTGCCTGACGGATATGTGCCTGTGGAGTTGAATGTGTTTGATGACGATAATAATATCGTTGAAAGCGACGACGAGGGTAAAGAAAATGAAAACAAAGATATTGATAACATTGTAAGCACTGAAAAAGAAAGTGAGAATAACCAATAAAGGTTAATGTTGTTGTTAACAAAGACAAATTGTAGAGTACTCAAGTCACAATGCAAGCACAAGTGCAAAATAACTCGTTTGTTTTGATCATGGCGTGTGGGGCATTTGATTGTGTAGCTCTGAAAATTGAATAAAAGAAAGCAAATAATTTTGTAAAAAAAAAAAAAAAAAAATTATGAAAATAAATAAGTAAATATGTGAAAATGATTAACAAAGTGTAAGAACACTTTATATCGTTTGTGAAATTGTCATAAGAAAAGAAAATTGGATGTTTGTTTTAAATAAAACTAAAATGAAAATAAAACTGGAACTGAGAGTTATTCGTCTCGAATAGATGATGTATTAAGCCTAAAATCTAGCATAACAGAGACACTTAGGAAATTAATACCTGGCATATTACACGAGGACGTGTTAATGTCAGGTTGGCCGTGTCGAAGCAAGTAGTACTAATATGTTGGCACGCACTGTAATTGTGCTTGCTACCTACTCGCATATTTTCCCTTTTCTGTAGGCCTTCGTATTTATGCGTGTGGTTGCAGTGTTGGTGTGTGATGAGGTTGTATGTGTGGGGTTGTAGTTTTCGGCTATTTTCTGAGAATTGATTTCATCATATTGCATCAGCCAATTTGTATATTGTCGCTTAAGAAGTACCGTTCTTGCGGGGCGACAGCGTTGTGTCGCTGTCGCCGAGTGTGGTTCGGTGTAAGACACGCACAAGAAGTGTGCGTCTCGAGTCAGTCGTTGCTAGAACTCGAGAGAGACCGAAACTCGCTGCGCTAATGGAACACGACAATAATTCGACATATACATTTATAGTTTTTTATATTTTATATTTATTGGTAGCTAATAACCTTTTTAGCATTTTTTAAAATATATAATTTTTTTTTTTTTGCATTTTTATATATTTTTTAACCTTTGTTAGCTTTTTTTTGTCTTTTTAGCCTTTTTAAACTTAGCAGTCATTGTTTGTTATACCCTGAACCCATTGAAAATGGGAAATCAGGGTATAATGGTTTTTTAAAAGTATGTAACAGGGAGAAGGAGGCGTGGCAGACCCCACAAAGTATATATATTCTTGATCAGGGCGACGAACTGAGTCGATTTAGCCTCCTGTCCGTCCGTCCGTCTGTCCGTATGTTTGAACGCGTCGATTTCAGAAGATATAAGATCTAGAGACTTCAAATTTTTTTAAAAATGACCGTAAATACAGCGCGCATATCGAGTTTATCACCAAAAATTGATCTCATCTCGTTATTTTTTTATCGATAAAAACCCTTATCGAAATGCAGTTTTAAAATTATATACCCTACATCTTTAGAGCTAGAGTCTCCAAATTTTAAATGTAGATTCATAAGTACGTTATAGAATTTCGATTTTTGTTTAATTTTACCCCTAAATCCACCCCTCACCCATAAGTTTGTAAAAGGCGTATTTCAAATACTAGAGACTTGAGCTTCGGTACATACACGCATATTAATGATATAAATACAATCTAAAAGTTTCATGAAGAACGTACGTCCACAAAAAAGTTATTAAACAATTAGGTTCCCATGATAAGCCCACACTGCAGCCCATGCGTGTTATTGCGTGCGCGCCTATGTGTGTCTATGCATGTGTGAAGGGTCAGGGGATCTCGTAGTCGAGCAGTCTCAACTAGAGCTTTCTTACTTTTTTTTTTTTTTTTTTTTTTTTAGATTAGGGGACCCCCAATGGCATCAGCAATCAGGTAAGTATATGAAAAACATTTTTTTTTTTCATATTTTATGGCTTTTTATACACTGAACCCATTGAGAAATGGGACATCAGGTTATAATGGTTTTGTTAAAAGTATGTAACAGGGAGAAGGGGGCGTGGCAGACCCCACAAAGTATATATATTCTTGATCAGGGCGACGAACTGAATCGATTTAGCCCTGTCCGTCCGTCCGTATGTATGAACGCATCGATTTCAGAAGATATAAGAGCTAGGGACTTGAACTTTTTTTAAAATGACCGTATATACAGCGCGCATATCGAGTTTATCACCAAAAATCGATAACTAGTCCAGTTATTTTTTTATCGATAAAAACCCTTATCGAAATGCATTTATAAAATTATATCTCCTACATTTTTAGAGCTAGAGTATCCAAATTTTAAGGGTATATTGATATTTACGTTATAGAATTTCGATTTTTGTTCAATTTCATCCCCCACCCTTATATCCACTCCTCACCATAAGTTTGTAAAAGGCGTATTTCAAATACTAGAGACTTGAGTTTCGGCACATACACGCATATAATAGCGCACGATTTGGGATCCCCTCCGGCCCTGGAGCTCTGTTGGTTCTAAGACCTCGGAGAGTTACTAGGATTTCTTCATCTGTAACTAAAACAATTTCAGTGCTCGTTGAGCCCTGATCAGCAGACTCGGATTCAGAGGCGTAATGGAGCTTAAACTTTCTCTAAAGAGCGTTTCCACAATCGATTTAAGCTTCAGACGATCCGTAGGCTGCACCTGTCTACCTGCGTAAAGTCTTTTAACAACTATCTTATATGCCCTGCCCCAAGGGTCGTATTCGGCTGAGTCGCACAACTCTAAAAAGCATTCTCTTCTGCTTGCCCGAATGGCCTTCTTCAGCTGTCTTCTAACTGCCTTGTAAGCTAATTGTTTCTCAAAAAACGTAGACCTACCGCGAGCCCGTTGGTAGCTTCTTCTCGCCTGGATGCATTTGCGACGAATGTCACCTATTTCTGCATTCCACCAATACGTAGGCTCTAGTTGTCGCGTGAACTGCTTGCGGCGTAACATGCTGCTATTGCATGCACTCTGTATTTGGGCTACCATTTGGCATGCTCTGGCCTCAGCATGACCAATTGTGCCCAGAGACTGAATGGCCTCTGAAAAAGCCGCGGGATCAAAAGTATCCAACCGATACGATTCCCTCAACAAGGTTGACGCCCTGGCAGGTGGCTCACCTATGGTGAACAGAAGTGCCGTATGATCGCTGCCTGTATAGCTATCGCAATGACTCCATGTTGCTTCCCGAAAGAGGGATGAGGTGACAAAAGTAATGTCGATAACCGATCCGTATCCCGACCGACTGAAGGTATGCTCGTGACCAGTGTTGAGCAGTGCAACATCTAGTGTCGCGAAGATCTCCAGTAGGATACGACCTCTGGCATTTGTTGTGAGGCTACCCCATTCTAATGCCCAGGAGTTGAAATCTCCAGCTATAATGGCCTTCCGACCCCTAGCATCCTCGGCAAGCTCGTCGAGCACCGTCGTGAATTCACTGAGCTGCATGCTGGGGGCCAGATAGCAACTGTAAAGCCATAAGTTACCATATCGGCCACGTACGAACCCATTGAATGGCTTAACATTCGAAAGTACGTTCGCAGGGTTGCCGCATACCCACAACGCAGCTTTGCCGTTAACATCTGTTGACCATGTCCTAGGGCATCTGGTTATACAGTGGTGAGGCTCACTGAGAAAAGCTACGTCTATACATTTTTCCCTAATGGTCTGCTCTAGAAGATCTTGGGCAGCAACACAATGATTTAAGTAAAGCTGCAAGAATCTTAACATTTTATTTTACGAGCAGCTTCACGGTAGGATGGGCACTTGAAGCTGTCCACCAAAAAAAAAAAAAAAAATTTATATATATATAATAATATGTTTTACGTTGAGAGTTTTATAAAAAAAATATTTTATTTCACAACGGAGTACAATTTTATCTTAAAGTTCTTAATTGCGAATACAACTGGATGTTAAAGTGATTTTCAATTGAACTGCACTAGCTAAATTTCGGGGGTCTTTTATACGGCTGGCTTGGAGCTTTTCGTTGCTTAGGCTATGCAGAGCTTTTGGTTTTCAAGCTTTGGACTTTGGATCTCTTAGTGAAGTAGTTGGCTTGATCGCTCCTGATTGGTCATTGAAATGAGTGGCCTGATCGTTGGTGACTTCTAAATATGCTGAATATGCAGTTCCCACGAGAAGGGTTCGATGGGATGATTGTTGCTGAGGCGATTTGTTTATAAGTGGTCGCTAGGGCGATTTGTTTATATTGAGTTTTGAAAGGGATCGTGGCTTTGGTGACGTGTTTAAGTGTGGGTGAGTGCTGATGGATATATTACTTCCCCATCCTAAAGAGATTAGCCTGTCCTCAGGCGGAAAATGTAGGGTACAATTGTGGTATGGTTTCTAATGGTGCATGAGTTTCGGGGAGTGGTTGCTCTTCTGGTGTTGAATTACTTGCTGTTATGGCTGTTTCATGTCTTATGATAATTTTCTTAGATATTGTCTTAAATTTAATGATTACAAATAGTATTAGACTTATAATAGTAATTATAAAAGTTGTAGTGGTTATAATATTGAATGTCTTATTATATTTAGTATTTTCTAAAATTATTTGCTTTGTTTGTAGTAATGATATTGGTTCTGTTTTTGTGATATTATTTGTTACATAGATAGTTTGTGTGTAGTCAGAAAGTGTGTTTACAATTGAGATGTTATTTATTTGAAGACTACAATCATATATTTTAATTATATTATTACCCTGAATATTAATGTTATTTTTATTACAGTTTTGAATGATTTCTGTTTTTGGGTAGTTCCAGGTTACAATAATGTTTGGTTCTATATAGTTGATTTGGTATGTTTTAAATGTTTTGGTGTATTTACATTCTGCTGATTTTTGAGTTATTATGCTACTTATACATTCATTTGTTTCTTGTTTCTTTGTGGTTTTTATATATGCTTTATTATTTAAGATGTAGTAAGTCTCAAAAGTATTTTCTATTAATGTATTATTTTGATTATCTGGGTATGGTAAGATCTTATAAAGTGGTATTTTGCTTATTTTTTTCGGTACATGCGAAATTATGAATATTTCGTTTGTGTCTGATTTAAACCAAGTAGAAGTCTTTATGTTTAAAATTTTTTCAGAATTTATATTTAACATATGCTGATGCTGTAAAAGTTTGGGGTTGAAAATACCTAGTCTTGTTAATTGCATGCCTAATTCAATATCTTCTATGTATTCTGTGAAATGTTCTATATTGAATATCAGATAATCTAGTTTCTTGTCCGCCTCTTGTGAAGTGGTTAAATTATTGAGCAATTCTATGTTTTTATTTACTGCGTTTATTAAGTAGCTTAAGTCATTGTTTTGTGTTAAATTGTTAATTTTTTGTTCTAATTCTTCTTTGTCAGTTTGGTCTAAAGTGCCAAAAAGGTATTTGTTTACTGTTCCTATTGCATTTATTAAACCTCTTTTGTTTCTTTTAATAATTTGTATGCCATTCATTTGGCGATTTAATTTGTCAATTAAGTATTTTATATGCGTAATGTCTTTAAACGATTCTGTCTCTTTAAGTAGGTTGTTATAAGTATTTTGTATTTTTGTTAAATTTACTGTTAGGTAATGATATTCGTAGTCAGATGGCAAGTCCATGGTTTCTGTTTTGAAAATTAAGTAGCCATTCGGTGCTTCTATTGGGTTGATTTCGATGCTTTGATTGAGGATGGGAGATGCCATTGATAAAACTGATAATAGTAATATGGTGATTTCTGAAATTAATTGTCGTATTTACTTTCGTTAGTCTTTTTCTTTCGTTTGAATTTTGATTTGTAATGTGTGGTTTGTCGTCCTCTATTAGTTTCTACGTAATGTTTTTCGTCAGTTTGTGTTATTTGTCCTGTTTTCTTAAATGGTGTCGTCGTTTTAGTTTTAACTAGTGGGGCGTGTTTGTAGTCTGTGTCTATTTCGAAGTCGATTCGGTTTTTGTTGAGATTTTTGATTTGGTTTATCTTGTTTGCTTGTGTGTCATATTCGGGTGTACCTGCGTATATAAATATGTCTGCTGGGGTTCTGTTCGTTGTCAAGTGTTTTGTCTTATGGTTATAGATGTATAGAATGGTTTCGAATTTCGTCTGTTTGTTTTCTATGTCGGATTCTGTATTAATAATTCTAAGTTTTTCGTTAATCGTTCGGTGGAATCTTTCTATGTCTGAAATACCGTTTTTGCTAGTGGTGATATTGATTTTTACTTTTTCGGATTGTAGCCAAGCTTGGAGAGCTGCGCATATAAATGCTGAATCTTTGTCTGCTTTTATTTCGATGGGCTTTCCCATGTCATTGAAAATTTTTATGATTGCTCTTTTGGTTTCGAGCCAATCACGACTGTTTACTTCTACTAAGTTTCCGAATTTCGAATATATGTCAATGCAAGATAAAAATTGTTTGTTGTCAATTAAATATACTTCTGGGGTGATTTCAAAGGTCAGTTTTGTGTTTCTATTTTCAGTTTTAGATAGATTGCAGATTTCGCACTCGTTAATGATGTTTTGTATTAGATTTTGGTGGTCTGGAAAGTAATATTTTTCTCTGAACCAGTTGGTCGTTTTTGTAATACCGGGGTGGAGTAATTTCTTATGATTTGAAAGGATTATTTCTTTAAATTCTGCAAAAGTGAGGATATCTTGTAATTTTGTTGAAGTTCTTAATGTTTTCGTTTTACTATCGGGGTTTATAATTTCAGCGTAAGCTTTTTGGAATATTGGGAAGTCTGAGAAGTGATGAAAGTATAAGGCATTATTTTTTAAACAAAGATATTCTTTAATTATGTTTTTGGCAAATGTATCTGTCATTTCTATGTATGTTATTTTTATTTTTGTTTTATGGAAATAATGTATTATGTCGATTTTGTCTTCGTTACCTTTTATGAATTCGATTTGTCTATTATATAAGTTTAAAGGTCTTTCTGAAATAGGTATTAAGTCTTGATTGTCTTCTTGAGCACTATGAATGGTTGCTCGGGAACTGTTAATTTCTTCTCCTAAAAGATTTTCTTCTAGTTTAATTCTAGAGAGGGCATCTGCTACGTGGTTTTCTTTTCCTGGTAGATATTTAATAGTATAGTCGTATTCGTTTAATTTAATCTTCCATCTTTGTAATTTCATGTTTGGTTCTTTAATATTGTGTAACCATACTAGTGGCTTATGATCGCTAAGGATTTGGAATTTTCGACCGAAGAGATATGGTCTGAAATATTTGGTAGCCCATACGATGGCTAATAGTTCTTTTTCTATTGCTGAATAATTAAGTTCGTGATCATTTAAAGTTCTACTTGCGAAACAGATTGCTTTGTGGTCCTGTGAGAGGACTGCTCCTATAGCCACATTACTTGCGTCTGTGGTTAGAGAGAAAGTTTTGTTGAAATCTGGATAGATTAGTATTGGGTCATTTGTTATAAGTACTTTCATTTTCTCGAAGGCTGAGATGAAATCTTGGTTAGTTATATCAATTTTGGATTCCTTTTTCAATCCTAGAGTCAGTGGTTTTGCTATTTTGGCAAAATTTGGAATAAACTTGCGGTAAAATCCGCAAAGACCTAGAAAAGATTTAATTTCTGTAGGTGTCTTGGGAATTGGAAAACTTATTATAGCTGCTACTTTATCGGGATTAGGTTTGATTCCTTCTGTTGTTATTATATGTCCTAGGAATTGTGTTTCCTTTTTTAGAAATTCGCATTTGTCTAATCGCATTTGGAGTTTTAAGTTGGCTTTGCGTAATCTGTCGAATACCTTTTTTATGGAAGTTAAGTGTTCATCTAGTGAAGTTGAGAATATGATTATGTCATCGAGGTAAACTAGACAGTCTTTGAAGATTAAGTCTTCTAAAAGGTTATTCATACATCTTTGGAAGGTTGCAGGGGCGTTTTTTAACCCGAAAGGCATGCGAGTGAATTCATAATGCCCTTGTTTTGTTGAGAATGCAGTTTTTGCGATTGATTTAGGGTCCATTTGAATTTGATGGAAGCCCTTTGCTAGATCAATAGTGGTAAAATATTGGCATTTGCCAAGTTTATCTAGGATTTCGTCCATGACGGGTATTGGATATTTATCATCTATTGTGACTTCATTAAGTCCACGATAGTCAATGACTAAACGATATTTTTTTTCTTTGGAAGCGTCCTCTTTTTTAGGTACGATCCATATGGGTGAACAGTAGGGTGAATTAGATTTTCTAATGATTCCCTGTTCTAACATTTCATTAATTTGTTTGTTGACTTCTTGGTCAAGAATTTGAGGGTGCCTATAAGGGTATTTATAGATGGGGTCCTCATGTTTTGTTATTATTTTATGTTTGATTGTACTAGTAAAGGTCAAATTTTCACCTTTTCTATACTGAATGTCACTATAGTCGTGAAGTATTTTTATACCCTGAACCCATTGAAAATGGGAAATCAGGGTATAATGGTTTTGTTGAAATGTATGTAACAGGCAGAAGGAGGCGTGGCAGACCCCACAAAGTATATATATTCTTGATCAGGGCGACAAACTGAATCGATTTAGCCCTGTCCGTCTGTCTGTCCGTCTGTCCGTATGTATGAACGCGTCGATTTCCGAAGATATAGAAGCTAGAGACTTCAACTTTTTTTTAAAACGCTCGTATATAGCACGCGGATATCGAGTTTATCACTAAAAATCGATAACTCATCCCGTTATTTTTTTATCGATCAAAAACCTTATCGAAAAGCAGTTATAAAATTATATCTCCTACACCTTTAGAGCTAAAGTATCCAAATTTTAAATGTAGACTCGACATGCACGTGATAGAATTTCGATTTTTGTTAAATTTCACCCCCCACCTCTATATCCACCCCCTCACCCACAACTTTGTAAAAGGCGTATTTCAAATACTAGAGACTTGAGCTTTGGCAAATATACGCATAGTAATGATAAAACCACAATCTGAAAGTTTCATGGAGAACGTACGTCCACAAAAAAAGTTATTAAACAATTAAGTTCCCATAGTAAGCCCACACTGCAGCCCATGCCTGTTAATGCGTGCGTGCCTATGGGTGTCTATGTATATGTGTTTGCGTGTGTATGTGTGTGTGTTTGTGTAAGCAGAATGACACTAAAAATGATTGAAATGGCTGTTGCTCGAAGGGTTCAGGGGATCTCGTAGTCGAGCAGTCTCGACTAGAGTTTTCTTACTTGTTTTTAATTTATTTGTTTCCTCTGGATTTAGATGATCCAGTCTGTATTCGTGTTTTTCTTCAATATTATTATTTATTTCGTACGAAAATAAGTCGTACTCGAATTCTGTTGGAGGGTAAGGGGTTTCATTGGAAATTTCTTTATTGTATTTGAATTTGAACGTGTAGTTCCCTATGGTTATATTATCTTCTGCGTAGTTAATGATGGCTTTGGATGCCGAGAGGTAATTTCTACCTAATAGTATATCGTAACTGTCTGAGAAGTTGTGACAATAGAATTTTTGTTTAGTGGGGCAAAGTTTGCTGCTTGCGAATGAAACGCTTTTATTGAGTTCTATTATGCCTTTTATGGTTTGGACTTTTAGATGTTCTTTAGTTTCTGGGAAGTTGAAAAAGTTTTTATTAATAAGGTTTATGGAAGAACCTGTGTCTATTATGCATTTAAGGGGTGTATTATTTAACATGAGTCTGATGTAGGGGTTTGTTCGATTGGTGTTATCGGTCTGGATTGATCCGAGGCAGATTGATGAAAATTTTCTGACCAATCCATTTTAGTCTGTCCGCTATTGCTTTCTCTAATTCGTTTCATTGGTTGGTTAGGGAAAGGATTTTGAGTTTGAGTAGTCTGTCGATAGTTTAGAGGATTTTGTTGCGTTTCGTGATTTAATTTGTTACGGAACTCAGTATAAAGTTGTTGGTTAGTAGGATTATTCTGTCCTGCTGAAGTGGATTGATAGTTATTTTGTCTGTAATTCACTTGATTTTGGGTTGGTTTATAATTTGTTTGAGTTTGGTTTTGTTTAGAATAAGTTTGGGAATCGGTTGACTTCGAAGAGTACTTGGGTTTGTCTGCGAAACTATTTTCATATAACCCCTCTCTTTGGGCTACTTGTTTTAAATTAGACACTGTTGAAATATCGAACTTCGCTAAGGTCGTATAGAGCCTATCTGGTAACTTTCTAGTAATAACTTCTTTTACTATATTGTTCATTGCATTTATATAGAGTGTAGCATTGGCTTGATCACCTTCTAACGTTAACTTGTTTACAATTATGAATGTCTTATGTTCTAATTCTTCAATGAACTTACGAAGGCTTCCGTTGAAATTGGTGTTGTACAAACGTCGTAGAAGTTCCTCGCAAGGTGTATGAGTTTTGAACTCACTAATCAAGGCGGATCGAAGACCAAGCCAACCTGTGGCTTGTGTGAGTTGGGACGCTCGTTGTGCTGCTCCAGTTAGTAGCATCTCGATGGTTCCATACATTAAGCTATGCTGACGGAGGTCCTTTGTTAGATATAGTTGCATTATGTAATCGATACGTCTGATGAAACCACTTAATCCATTGGTGTCGCCGTCGAATGTAGGCACCTGCCTTAGAAGAGTTAGGGCCTGATTGAGATGGGTCTCCGACAATTCCAGAGTCATGGTAGGGCCGTTTAATTGGTTCTCAAGTACTTGTTTGTTTGAGAGTTTTTTTTTTTTTTTTATTATATAGTTAACTCACTATTAAGTTACACACAGTTGGCACTTAATTGTGACTTTTTTTGTTTATTCCTTTTACTTGCACACATTGGCATTTAATTGTGATTGAATTGTTCGTTCACTCGATTATTTCACTTAGTTGGATTAATCGTTTATAGTTGAACGGGTTGTTAAATTTTTTTTTTTATATATAACACTTATGACTTTTTTGGGATCGAGAGATATGTAAGTCCCGGACACAAATGTTATGTTGTGGTTGATGTCCACTACGCATAACTTCTAAATAGTCCAGCGGGTCTATATTTTAACTAGAAGTCTGGTTGCACACGCGAGAGGTCACGTAGTACTTTAGCGGATTAGTAATGATGATCTTAATTATTCACCAAACTAATCCTACCGGCTACGCCAATAATATGTTTTACGTTGAGAGTTTTATAAAAAAAATATTTTATTTCACAACGGAGTACAATTTTATCTTAAAGTTCTTAATTGCGAATACAACTGGATGTTAAAGTGATTTTCAATTGAACTGCACTAGCTAAATTTCGGGGGTCTTTTATACGGCTGGCTTGGAGCTTTTCGTTGCTTAGGCTATGCAGAGCTTTTGGTTTTCAAGCTTTGGACTTTGGATCTGTTAGTGAAGTAGTTGGCTTGATCGCTCCTGATTGGTCATTGAAATGAGTGGCCTGATCGTTGGTGACTTCTAAATATGCTGAATATGCAGTTCCCACGAGAAGGGTTCGATGGGATGATTGTTGCTGAGGCGATTTGTTTATAAGTGGTCGCTAGGGCGATTTGTTTATATTGAGTTTTGAAAGGGATCGTGGCTTTGGTGACGTGTTTAAGTGTGGGTGAGTGCTGATGGATATATTACTATATATATATATATATATATATATATATATATATATATATATAGTTTTTTATATTTTATATTTAATGGTAGCTAATAACCTTTTTAGCATTTTTTAAAATATATAAATTTTTTTTTGCATTTTTATATATTTTTTAACCTTTGTTAGCTTTTTCTTGTCTTTTTAGCTTTTTTAAACTTAGCAGTCTGTTTGTTATACCCTGAACCCATTGAAAATGGAAAATCAGGGTATAATGGTTTTGTTAAAAGTATGTAACAGGGAGAAGGAGGCGTGGCAGACCCCACAAAATATATATATTCTTGATCAGGGCGACGTATGTATGAAAGCATCGATTTCAGAAGATATAAGAGCTAGGGACTTGAACTTTTTTTAAAATGACCGTATATACAGCGCGCATATCGAGTTTATCACCAAAAATCGATAACTCGTCCAGTTATTTTTTTTATTGATAAAAACCCTTATCGAAATGCATTTATAAAATTATATCTCCTACATTTTCAGAGCTAGAGTATCCAAATTTTAAAGGTATATTGATATTTACGTTATAGAATTTCGATTTTTGTTCAATTTCACCCCCCACCCCTATATCCACTCCCTCACCCATAAGTTTGTAAAAGGCGTATTTCAAATACTAGAGACTTGAGTTTCGGCAAATACACGCATATTAATGATATAAACACAATCTAAATGTTTCATGAAGAACATACGTTCCCATAGTAAGCCCACATTGCAGCCCATGCGTGCGCGCCTATGTGTTTTTTTTTTTTATACCCTGAACCCATTGAAAATGGGAAATCAGGGTATAATGTTTTTGTTGAAAGTATGTAACAGGGAGAAGGAGGCGTGGCAGACCCCATAAAGTATATATATTCTTGATCAGGGCGACGAACTGAGTCGATTAGCCCTGTCCGTCTGTCTGTCTGTCTGTCCGTCTGTCCGTCTGTCCGTCTGTCCGTATGTTTGAACGCGTCGATTTCCGAAGATATAGAAGCTAGAGACTTCAACTTTTTTTAAAATGCTCGTATATAGCACGCGGATATCGAGTTTATCACTAAAAATCGATAACTCATCCCGTTATTTTTTTATCGATCAAAAACCTTATCGAAATGCAGTTATAAAATTATATCTCCTACATCTTTAGAGCTAGAGTATCCAAATTTTAAATGTAGATTGATATGTATGTTATAGAATTTCGATTTTTGTTCAATTTCACCCCCCACCTTTATATCCACCCCCTCACCCATAAGTTTGTAAAAGGCGTATTTCAAATACTAGAGACTTGAGCGTTGGCAATTATACGCATAGTAATGATAAAACCACAATCTGAAAGTTTCATGGAAAACGTACGTCCAGAAAAAATGTTATTAAACAATTAAGTTCCCATAGTAAGCCCACACTGCAGCCCTCGTGTTTATGCGTGCGCGCCTATGGGTGTCTATGTATGTGTATTTGCGTGTGTTATGTGTGTGTTTGTGTAAGCAGAAAGACGCTAAAAATGATTGAAATGGCTGTTGCTCGAAGGGTTCAGGGGATCTCGTAGTCGAGCACTCTCGACTAGAGTTTTCTTACTTGTTTTTTATTCGTTTATTGACATTCTTATTATTACAATTTGCAAGTTGTGTGTTAGGCTAGGATAGCGCGCGAAGCATGTGAGACGGCCGTAAAGCATTGCTTCGCAAGCACTATGCGCTCCCTTCGCCTGGGACAACTCGTCTTCTTATTCGCTCGATTCTGCGGAGCTCCATCATAATTGTGGCCGCGAAGGTGTTTATAAGCTTCCAAGTTGCCTCCTATTCCAGCACGGCGTTGACCATGTTGTCCGCTCTGATGGAGCGGCCCACTGCTTCTTCTAGACGACGCCTGTCCTCTAGGAACCGTCCACATTCGAAAAGAATGTGATTGGCATCTTCCACATGACCTTGTCCGCACCAAGAGCACTTGTCAGATTCCTCGTGGCCAAAGCGTTACAAATAGCTCCGAAAGCAACCATATCCCGAGAGGATCTGTGAAAGGTACAAATTAACCTCGCCGTGGTTGCGGTTTACCCATGGCTCGAGCTGCAGTGCTGTTCCCCCTGATATTGTTGCGTCGTATAGTCTCGAGTGCATTCCGCTCCACGGCTTCGGCGACTAAGTCCTCCAGAGGTACCATGCCGGCTATGACGATCGCCGCGTCATCAGAGGCTGCTCTGAACGCGCAGCAGACTCTGATTGTGGTCAGTCTGTAGGTGGCGCAAATGCCCCGGCTGTTGCTCGGCGTTGCCATCGCTCTTGCGCATATTGACGCATCATAGAAGATGACGGACCTAACGACGCTCATTAGAAGAAGATGTGGTCGCTGTTTTGATTCCCGCGTGTTAAGCATAATTCTTGAGAGAGCTTTACAAGAATCAGCTGCCTTTTTATACACATATTATAAGTGCTAGCGGACAGTTAATCTTATGTATATCATGACATCAAGATATTTTATTTTTTATTTATATGCCGATCTTTATATTGGCAGCTTCCACTCTTTTGCGACTGCTGAGCTAGGACGACTTCGATTTTGTGTGCCGCTAGCTCGATCCCTGCTCCTGTCGCCCAGTTTCGTATGCGATTGATATTTGCGCTGCTCATATCCTCTGTATCTTTGAGCTCCTTTTCTATGGAGACGACAGCCACATCAGCAGATAAGCCAATGGTGCGCGCACCTGCTGGAAGTTCCAAGCGCAGTACGCCGTCGTACATAATTCCATGAGAGCCCCAGCACTGACCCTGGGGGACTCCAGCTGAGACTTTATGAGTTTGGGGACCCTCACTCGTGTTGTATACCAGTGTTCTTCCTCTGAAGTAGCTCTTAATTGACTCTTTTAGATATTTAGGGGTATTATATTGTGATAGCGCATCCAGTATCATATCCCAACTAAGTGTGTTGAAGACACTCTTTACATCCAGGGTCGCAATGATGCAGTATTGCTTCGTCCCGTGCCTCTATGTGGTGCCTTAGATGGCGGAAGTTGACAGACCAATAATTTTTTCTAGCGCACCGGTTATTGACCGGGCCTTCCGGAAACCAAATTGGTTCGGTGACAAGACTCCGGCGCTAGCAATAACAGGCTCCAGTCCAGAGCAAGATTAATTCCCACCTTTCCCATGTGTTAGAGACAGATTGGTCTATACGAAGATGGCTGCTCTGGTGGTTTGCCAGCCTTGGGTAGCAATACCAGGTGCTGGGTTTTCCATTTTGCCGGGAACGTCTCTTGATTAGACATTCATTGAATAATTCGGCGAACGTACTTGGGTGCAGGGAGGGCTAGCTTTAGCACACGATTTGGGATCCTGTCCGGCACTGGAGCTATGTTGCTTCTAAGACCTCCGGAGAGACTTTGGATTTCTTCATCCGTAACTAAAACCATTTGAGTGCTCGTTGAGCCCTGATCAGCAGATACGGACTCAGGGGCATAATGAAACTTCTAATCTTTCTGGAAAGAGCGTTTCCACAATCGATTTAGCCTCCAAACGACCCGTAGGGTGCACCTGTCTACCTGCGTAAACTCTTTTAACTACTATCTTATATGCCCAGCCCCAAGGGTCATATTCGGCAGAGTTACACAACTCCAGGAAGCATTCTCTTTTACTTGTCCGAATGGCCTTCTTCAACTGTTTTCTAGCTGCCTGGTAAGCTAATTATTTCTCAAAACAGCGGACCTCCCGCAAGCGCACTGATAGCTTCTTCTCGCCTGGATGCATTTGCGTCGAATGTCACCTATTTGTGCATTCCACCAATACATTGGCTCTTGTTGTCGTGCTGCTTGCTGCTTGCGGCGTAACCTGCTGCTATTTCAGGTACTCTGTATTCGAATGCCCACTGAAAAGGCCGCGGGATCAAATGTATCCAACCGATACGATTCCCTCCACAAGGTTGGCACCCTGGCAGTTGGCTCCTATATTGTGAACAGAAGTCCCGAATGATCGCTGGCCGTATAGCTGTTTCAATGGCTCCATATTGCTTCCCGAAAGAGAGATGAAGTGACAAAAATAATGTCAATAACAGATCCGTACCCTGCTCGACTGAAGGTTAACTCGTGGCCAGTGTTGAGCAGTGCAACATCTAGTGTCGCGAAGATTGTGCCCAGAGACTGAATGGCCTCTGAAAAGGCCGCGGGATCAAAAGTATCCAGCCGATATGATTCCCTCCACAAGGTTGATGCCCTGGCAGGTGGCTCACCTATGGTGAACAGAAGTGCCGTATGATCGCTGCCCGTATAGTATCGCAATGGCTCCATGTTGCTTCCCGAAAGAGGGATGAGCTGACAAAAGTAATGTCAATTACAGATCCGTATCCAGTCCCGACTGAAGGTGATGTCGTGACCAGTGTTGAGCAGAGCAACATCTAGTGTCGTGAAGATCTCCAGTAGGATACGACCTCTGGCATTTGTTGTGTAGCTACCCCATTCTAACGCCCATGAGTTAAAATCTCCTGCTATAATGGCCTTCCGACCCCTGGCATCCCTGACAAGCTCGTCAAGCACCGTTGTGCATTCACTGAGCTGCATGCTGGAGGCCAGGTAACATAAGTTACTATATCGGCCTATACTATATACGAACCCATTAAATGACTTAACATTCGAAAGTACATTGGTTGGGTTGCCACATACCCACAACGCAGTTTTGCCATTATCGTCTGTTGACCATGTCCTAGGACACCTGGTCCTACAGTGGTGAGGCTCACTGAGGAAGGCTACGTCTATACATTTTTCCCTTATGGTCTGCTCTAGAAGACCTTGGGCAAGAACACAATGATTTAAGTTAAGCTGAAGGAACCATAACATTTCATTTTACGCGCAGCTTCACGGTAGGATGGGCACTTGAAGCTGCCTGCTGAATGGTCCGTCTGCTTTTCACCCTTCGATGCAGAGGCTACATTTTGGTGACTTGGTTGCATGCTTTTGCACTGTGACCCATCTCTCCACACCTGAAACAGGCAGCCTTTAAGTCACAGTCGCTGCCGCAGTTGGCTGTAATATGTCCATAATCGAGGCACTTGAAACAGCGTTTAGGCTGTTCCACGGCTCGGATACGGCATACTACCCATCCTATTCTAATTTTGGACAGTTCGAGCAAAGTCTTGGCTCTCCCAATTGGAAGAGCAACCGTAGCTCTTTGGTGTCCACCAAAGGCTGGTCGAAGCGATTCGATAGCCTCAATGGGGAGTGAGGTATCCTTCAACTTTACCCTAATTGCCTCCAAGATCTCCTCTTTGCTCCCTATTTCATCTAGATCAAGAATCTCAATTTGAGCTGATTCAGTAAGTGTTTCAACTACCGCTCGGTCGCTCAAATAGGGGACATTTGTCTTGCTGTCTTGCTAATGCCTTGAACGTCGCCGCTCAGATGTTTTAAATTTGGGTCGCTCTTGACTATACCTTGAAATTGCAATCGCATCAGTTCTGGGTCGTTTTTGCATAGGCTTGCGTTCTTTAACGACTGTCCAGCTGTTCGGGTTTGTCTGTTGACCTACCTGGTTTGAATTTTCAGATGCAGACCGTAGAGCCATTCGTTCTTTTGGGTCCGCTGCGCTTTTATTTGGCCTCGGCTTTTTTGAGGGAGTTTTCCTCTGTTCGCTGGCAACTTTCGTCGACCGTTTGAGCGTATTGCTACCTGATTGACCAACCTAGCCAGCTTCTCCCTCATTAAGGCATTTATATGCCACTGACTCCCAAATCAGGCAGACAAACCCTCTAGGGTAACTCCTATTTGAGCTAACGTTTCCTTTAAAGACTTGGGTGTCTGCCGTTCAGCCACTGGTGACTGGTAACAAGTAGGCTGGGGAGCGCCTTTTGTTGTTGCTGCGGTGATCGCTGTAACGAGGAACGACGCGCGAAAGCTTGCAACTCGTCAACTATCATGGCATCCATTTTTGCTCCGACTACCACGGCGTGAAGCCTGTAGTGGGCAAAGGCTAATAATATATTTACAGTTTAGAGACCGTAGTAACTTAAACTCAGCTTAACTACAGCGAGAGCCCTAAAGTATGCACTACTTTTAATAGCTGCGACTTCACTCCAGAAGTTAGGTTGCTGTCTTTGCTAAGACTTAGCAACTCACGAAAGTTAGTGAGTAGCTGATTGTCCGCATTAATTTCCAGCACTACTAACCTAACAGCTGTTAGTAGTGCTGGAAATTAATGTGAATGCACCTGATTTTTATACTCATTCACGAAGTGAATTAGTATATTGGTTTTGTGTCCGTCCGTCCGCCTGTCCGTATGAACGCAGTTCATTTCAGCGCTATTGAAGCTAGAGACTTGAAATATAGAACACTTACTCGTGTATAACTCCGATTTATAAAGTGTTAAAATTTTCCCGATCTGCCCATTAGGGGTGTGGCGAATCGGAAAATGAATTTTCCGATATACCAGAAATCATGTTAGTTGAAGAGCTAGAAAGCTTTGGTATGTATATCCGCGTCGACCACCCAAGTCCTTCAAGCTATGGCGGATATATCTTCGCCGAAGGGGGGCGTGGCAAACCGGATTAAACTGTATCTGCTAGAGTTTTAAAGCTAAAAGCTAATGTTATGATTCTTTAAAGGCTAATCAAAAAAATTGTACATCTGCGCCCACTAGGGGCGTGGCAAATCGGACCTGAAGATATAGTGATTTTTCAAATTTTGCTATATTTTAGGTACTACTGATGCTAGAGACCTGACCAGTCCAACGAGCAATGGTGGATATATGTCCGCCCAAAGGGGGCGTGGCAAACCGCAAAAGCTTATATCCCCTACAGTTTAAGAGCTAGAAGCTTCAAATTTGAATAGTTGTGTAGTATGTTGTATGTCATATAAGCATATGCTCACAGTATTGTAGTGTATACAATATATGGAGTTGACATATGCCCAAAATATAAGTAAGAGTATCATGCTCACAACATAGCAACACTTTGTTACTTTATTTATATTATAACAACTATACATAAGTGCCGTAATACGATCGGTCACTTATGTACAGACCAGCCTGCAGCGTGGGATCTGCAACGTAAGCATTGTTACGCTCTTGTCCACGCCGCAGCTTAAACGCTAAATGTATATGCCTTCTGCATATGCATACAAACATATATACACACACATACAGCATGCTATATACTCCCATTCTGCCGCTGCTATAAGCGACAGAATTCTTTATGTAAACTTGATGTATTTTAGGCTAAGACTTTATTTGAATAAAATACGGAGAGCATTCGCTGCCCGGAACCCAAACTAAACAGTTCAAATCTTTTTAATTTCAAATATGTTTACATGGCGACCGTGACAAGTGTCACTCTCGTGCAATTCAAATTTTGTGTTAAGAACTAAAAATACTTAAATAAGTGTTATGTGGCTGCATACCTATTGGCTGTTCTCGGTGGACAAAATGGCCCAGCGAATGCTGATCTAAAGAAAATTCTCAACTCTGAAGGGCAAAAGCCTAGACGATCTGATCAAGGAGGGTCGTGAGCAGCTATCATCGATGCCCGTTGTGATAACAACAGCAGCAACAACAACAATTTTCGTGTGTACTAAACGTACGAAAAACAACAATGAGCCGCAGCATTTCTACATGTGTAAAACTAAAGACTCAGCTCTGTGAATACAAAGAGCTGAACAGCAAAAACAACAACAACCAGATCAGAACCAGCAGCCACAACAACTAAATGAAAATAGCGGCGACTTGTGAGTACACATGCTGTGTACCATCAGCCTGTGCGACTACCAGCACCGGCTCCGCCTAGCGCGTCAAGCTAGGCCAACGGATCTTCAAAGACCGACAGTGCTACAAAGAATACACAACTTAATCTGGACACAACACATACTGGATACCATAAGCCTGTGCACGGACCAGCACCGGCCACGCCCAGCGCGTCAAGCTGGGCCAATCAACATTAAGATGTGAGCCGACAGCGCTACTTAGAGCGCGCAACGTTATAGGCTATAATAATATATATTAAGATATAAAATTTAATTTAATTTAATAATTATAAATTGAAAAATTGTACTGCTGAGCGACGATTGCGTTGATTGGTATAGCGCATGGCCCGCGAAGCCATGCAAATATTAGCCAGGAAGACCACTGCGATGGTCGATTAGGTAAAAGCTAACACACAAAAAAAAAACTATATATATATATATATATATATATATATATATATATAAAATCACTACATATAAAATTAGAAAAAACAAAAAAAAAACTTTTGATTTTGTTCAAGAAATGAAAGGGTATACACTAATTTTTCTTTTATTACAAAAAAAAAAACTATAAATTTGATTTGATTTATATATACACAACCTCGTTATGACCCTTTTAATGGATATAATAATATCCAAAATACAAATCTTTAATGATTTAAAATGTAACTAAAACCTGCTTAGACGCACCCATGTGGTCGCGGGACTTTAGAATACAGCCACAGTGAGAGACGCTTGTCGTAAAAGGCGACTAAGATTCTCAACTGGCAAAGACAATCATTTTATAAAAGTCCTGAAGTCACTACCAGGCAAGTAAACAGAAAAATCCTGCAGGATATGTTCAAGAAGATTTGCTTATGCAATCTCTTAACAAACCGCTTCTAAGCCCAGCGTCATTTGTAATGACGAAATATGAAAAGTAGTGGCCTTGCATATAACAAATCGACATGTTTTGAGAAACATGAAGAAATTATAGCAAGAATAGATGTTAGCGATTTTGTACTCCAATGGAATTCTCGACTTAGGTCAGATTTTCCAAAGGCTTGCATGACAAGCCGGTGTATATATAATCAGCAACACAAGAGGCACCGTGCAAAAGATCTTTGAACTAGTTTCAACAGACTCTTTTAATAATAATATGGGCAATAATATATTTTAGAGTAGCGCTACTCAAGCCGGTGGCCCAAATAATAATTAATAACGATCGAGAAGCGATACTGTTTACATTACAAGCTAATCTACTATCTGAAATTGCAAATAAAAGTGCAACAACTGTTGCTGTTGTTATATTATAACAACTATACATAAGTGCCGTAATACGATCGGTCACTTATGTACAGACCAGCCTGCAGCGTGGGATCTGCAACGTAAGCATTGTTACGCTCTTGTCCACGCCGCAGCTTAAACGCTAAATGTATATGCCTTCTGCATATGCATACAAACATATATACACACACATACAGCATGCTATATACTCCCATTTTGCCGCTGCTATAAGCGACAGAATTCTTTATGTAAACTTTATGTATTTTAGGCTAAGACTTTATTTGAATAAAATACGGAGAGCATTCGCTGTCCACACCTCAAACTATAAAGACAGTCTTTTCATAACAGTTGAGTTACTGGTAACATCCTCTATCGATGTCCCAAAAATAATTGTTACACCTCTTTGGGGGCGTGGCATATCGAAAAATACCCTATAATTTTTACATTTTTGAGCGTAAGCATTCACGTTACCGTTAGCTCGTTTTAAGAACTGGCCAAAAAATGAGGTGTCTACGGCTAGTAGGGGCGTGTCAATCTGCAATTGTAGTGTCAAATTGCAACATTTATATGCGTGAGACATTTATGTATGTACATACATATACATTTAAAAATATAAAAGAAGCTAAAATAACAAAAATTTGCAATTTACAAAAAAGTGTTTTCCGCGGGATTTGAACTCGCACCCAAGCCAAATAGCATGTTTGTCAAAATAACAAAAACGAATTTAACTGGTGGCTCTGCCGACAGCGCTACCGCCTGTTTTGAACAACAATAATTAAAGCGAAATTGCATTCTTGTTATGACGCTTTATAGAAAGAAAAGGCAGAGAAGCGACTGAAAAATTCAAGAGCAATGCGAAAACCAATCAGAAGCATTTGAGATTCTTAGAAAACGCTAGAGTACGCATTTATGTGTACATACATACACACATACACATAAAAATGAATGAGTATAATGAGCGCGTGCATAAGAAAGGCTGGAATACTTGATGCTATGCGTGCAGACTTATCTATATCTGTATGTATATATGTATTTACATACATATATGCATATATGTATATGAGGGCTATTTAAGAAGAAACAAATTTAAACTTATAAAAATGTTCGATTAAGAAAAGTATTAAGTGCCCTTCATTAATGCTCGCACCTTCCCAATAAAATATCTATTTTATAAAAAACGAAATATGTATGAAAAAAAAAACAAGTAAGAAGGCTCTAGTCGAGACTGCTCGACTAGGAGATACCCTGAACCCTCCAAGCTGATATTTTAATCATTCTGCACTTCTTTTATGTACACATACATACACATGCATCCAAACACCCGCTTAAGCCCGCCCTCTGCTAACTGCGCAGTAAGCAGCGACTGCGCTTGGGCTGCGATGCAGTGTGGGCAATATTACGAAAATTGATTTATTGAATAATTTTCAGAGTATAATCATAATGCTTAAATGTGTGTACATTCCAAAGCACAAGTCTCTAGTATTTGATATACGTTTTTTACAAATTGAGGGCGTAGGGGGCGTGGTATCCAAAATCTGTAAATTACAAAATGTGTGTATTCACCAAATGTAAATACACAGTAAATCTGAAATCTCTATGTCTAATAGTATTCAAATTAGGCACATGTACGATTATTATCGATAAAAACGATATCGGAAGAGTTATCGAAAAAATATGATAAACTTGTTCTGCCTATGGTATACACGAGTATGCATACCAAATTTCAGTTCTCTAGCTCTTATAACTTCTGAGATCCTTTTGCTCATACGGACAGACAGACGGACAGGGTTATATCGACTCAGCTCATCGCCCTGATCAAGAATATATATACTTTATGGGGTCTGCGATGATTCCTTCAGCCTGTTACATACTTTTCACAAAACCATTATACCCTGATTTCCCATTTTCAATGGGTTCAGGGTATAAAAACAACATTGAAAGGGTTTTGAACCTCCGCTTTTCTAACATAATCTGCGTCGCCTTTAGAACCCACGCTATTGCTTTGCTTGACCATCTGGTAGCTAAAATACAATAACGTAATAATAGAGCGTCATCTGACAAATTCTACAGTAACAACTAGAAAATCCAGAAATCAATCACAATTCTTAGAATATGCTAAAAGGCGCGCTTTTGTCTGTACGCGTAGAATAAACGATGAGTGTGTGCACATGTATAAGAAAATCGGGCAGATCTGCTGTTAGCTTGGAACAGGTATCCAAAATATAACAAAAATTTAACTTTTATAAAATTTTATTTGAAGATCCTAGTTCTAAAGATGTACTAGATATAAAAGGCAGTAGCTATCGTAGCGTTTGGGCTGTGAATGAGTATGTAATCGGTATCGCCCGACTGCAACGTTCTTACTTGTTATTACTTGCGCAAGTTTGATGACGCTATTGCCACCTCTCTTGCACCTCTGGGGTACTCCGCGAACAGCCGCGAAATAAGTCATTGTTAGCTTGAAAGGTCGCTGAGTACGACGCGCCCACAGCATACACGTTTTCTTTAGTTCTTTCCACTTTCACAGGGAAAAACTCGGAGCAAACTATTTTCCACGATGGATCGCGATGATATCGACCGCACTCCACAGAAAACGCAACTCGAACTCCACTCACACTGGCACCCGCGCATAAACACGCACGGGCTGCAGTGTGCGCTTCCTTCATTGTTTAATAACTTTTCTTGTGGATGAACTATCTTCATGAAACTTTCAGATCGTGATTATAACAATGAAATGTGTGCATTTTCCAAAGGATTATTTGAAATACGCTTCTTATATATTTATGGGTGAGGGGCGGGATATAAGGGTTCTATAAAGTACATATGAATCTACATTTAAAATTTTGTGACTCTAAAGATTTAGGAGATATTATTTTATAACTGATTTTCGATTAGGCTATCTATCGATACAAATAACGGGAGTAGTTATCGATTTTGGCGATAAATGAATGGACCGTTGTTCTGCTGCAGTATAAATGATTTTCCAATAAGCCGGAGTCCGATCCGTGGTCATTAAAAACACGTAAATAATTGTGCTTCTTCATTGTTCCATTAATGAATATCAAATAGAATTGGCTATCGACGAAAACGAAACCCCAGAGCATTACCGATGGCAACCTGTTATAAATCGTATTTTCTTTTTTTTTAATTCGTGATATATATATAAGGTAGAAAAATTATCCTTCTTTCGCTGATTTGTGATAATGTATGATTATTTTTGAGTTTAATAGACGTGGCTTTTAAGAAACTCTGCACATTTCTTTCAATTTTATCAATATGGTGCGGTGTTCTATAGGTTTTATTTTGAAAGAACCTTCCAATTTGAATTTTTTTGTATACCCTGAACCCATTGGAAATGGGAAATCAGAGTATAATGGTCTTGTTGAAATGTATGTAACAGGCAGAAGGAGGCGTGGCAAACCCCACAAAATATATATATTCTTAATCAGGGTGACGAGCTGAATCGATTTAGCCCTGTCCGTCTGTCCATCCGTCCGTCTGTCCGTATGTATGAATGCGTCGATTTCAGTAGATATAAGAGCTAGAGACTTCAACTTTTTTTGTAAATGACCGTTTATACAGCGCGCATATCGAGTTTATCACCCAGAATCGATAACTCATCCCGTTATTTTATTATCGTAAGACAGTTATAAAATTATATTTTCTTCATCTTTAGAGCTAGAGTCTCCAAATTTTAAATTTAGACTCATATGTACTTTATAGAATTTAGATTTTTCTTATAAATAACGCCCCTACTTATATCTACCCCCTCAACATTAAATTTGTAAAAGGCGTATTTCAAATACTAGAGAGTTGACCTTCGGCAAATACACGCATAGTAATGATATGATCACAATCTAAAAGTTTGATTAAGAATGTTCATCCATAAGAAAAGTTATTAAACAATTAAGTTCCCATGGAAAGCACACACTGCAGCCCATGCGAGGTTGAGAGATAGAAATCTTTCGAGAATCAGACGAGCCTCTCTTATGGTAGGTACAGTGCGGTAATTTTACCTAATATATATATATATATATTTACCTGAAATAATAACGAAAACACAGATATTTTGTACGACCTTGGCAAACGGTATGGAGAGTTCGGTATACTCTGCACATAGAAGAGAAGACATGGTTTCTTGCTGCGAAGAAATTTCAATTTTTGTGAGCTGCGGCTTTTGCTCACATGCATACATACACATACATATTTGAGAGAGCAGAGAGCATCGAAACAGCTAGCAGGGAAACATTGAGCATAGCGGGATCTTTCATTCAACAGTCGACCATATCGGCCCAGCGCATGAAGACAAATGATTTTGTCCTCCCATAGTTTCGTAACCCGAACCTAAAAGTAAGGAGTCGAGCAAATACCAAGTTGTCTGGGGTGCTAACGCTCAAGAAAAAGTGGGGTAAAACATATTAATACAAATGCAGCACGAGTCAGCTCCCAGGTGCAAGGTAGTACTGAGTACGAACAGTTTGGTAGCAAATTCAAAGAGCTCGAAAAAGCTATATTTGAACTAAATAGCAGAATGGATCAACTGTTCAAATTCATGCAGGATTCGATTGAGGCAAACAAAGCCTTTCGTGAACAACATTGAAGAGCTAAAACTTTTCCTAAATGCCAACACAATCGATATAATGCTGATTACTGAGAGGCACATGCGACCTGGCTTGTCAGTATTCCTGCCCGGCTATGACCAATATTATGCTGCTCACCCCAGTGGAACAGCGAAAAGCGGATCTACTCTATTTATTCGATCGGTCAATTCTCATGTGGAGAACTCAAGACCGAACATACAAGCTGCCAGTTTGAGCATATTGGCCCATGGTGGTTTTATCAAGATCTCTGCAATATACCTGCCTCCCAATCAATCGTGGACAAAATATGACTTTGAGCAACTAATTCTCAGCTTGGGCAACAGATTTATAGTTGGTGGTGATTTTAATGCAAAGCATCCCTGGTGGGGTAACAACAGGTCATGTTCTCGAGGGAAGCACTTGCAAGAAGCCATTGCCAATAGTACGTGCGATATCCTAGCCACTGGTGAGCCAACTTTCTTTTCATACAACACTCGACTCACACCATCTGCTCTGGACTTCTTTATTACCAATGGGATCGAGAGAAACAAACTAACAGTTGAAATTAGGTATGAGCTCTCCTCAGATCATTTGCCTATCATAGCAAATCATACTGCACACCAAAACAAATCTAAGAGGCAACATGAATGAATGAATTCTCTAGAGGCTCATGTGTAGAGGTTTTTCAAACTGAACTTGCTAGCAGAACCAACCTCAACATGGAAATAAACAGTCCGGATGATATTGAAGATGCAATCTCAATCTTCATGAGAAACGTTTCTTTAGCTGCATCTTCTGCCACTCCAGCAACCCAATGGCCACAAATCCAACATCGAAGAGATATTCTTCCCCCATATGTTGACGCGCTCATAAGACTTAATAGAAGGGTAGGAAGAGAGTATTCAAGAACCGGGGATATTAGAGTCCACCAGATCTACACTAGGCTATCGAACCGGCTGCAAAAGGTCCTTGCAAAAGTCAAGCAGAAGAAAATTGATGGAATACTAGAAAGTGCGGGCCCCGATACATCTTTCAATTACACACTCTGGAAACTTACAAGTCGGTTTAAAAGGGTCGTCATACCGAAAATGCCAATTAAAAATCCATCGGGTGGCTGGTGCTATTCCAGTCAACAGAAGGCTGAAATCTTTGCAGACAGCTTAGAGGAAAGATTTAAGCCATTTAATCTTACCTCTGACAGCACAAGAAGAGATGTCGAGCTAAGTTTGGAGACGCCCTTTCAGATGTCAGTGCCTGCAATTCCAGTCACGCTCCAAGAGATTGTGCAGCAAAATAATAAACTGAGAGGACTTGCTGGATAACAGAACTTTAAAACTACTACCCAAAAAGACTCTACTGTTTATTGTGCTAATCCTCAACAGTATGCTTAGACTGAGACACTTCCTAACCTGTTGGAAGATGGCGTAGATCACGATGGTACCCAAACCTGGGAAAGACCACACAGAAGTTGAAGGATTTCGTCCAATTAGCCTACTCTCTGCGCTAGGGAGGATGGCAGAGAGAGTGATCCTTGATCGTATCTTACAGCTTGAGCGTGTAAGGCAAAAAATACCGAAATGGCAGTTCGGATTTAGACAAGGGCACGGAACGCCTGAACAACTTCATCGTGTAGTCAACTTCTCCCTCAACGCTATGGAACAAAAAATGTATGCGGCTGCTGTTTTTATGGACATCCGACAAGCTTTTGACAGGGTGTGCATAATGGTCTTCGATTTAAACTAAAGATTATCCTACCACCGCAGCTATTCCAGCTTGTTACAAGCTTCCTCACGGATAGATATTTCCGAGTTGTTGTGAATGGAGAAAAGTCCTCAAAACGCCCAGTATGCTCAGGTGTCCCACAGGGTAGCGTGCTTGGACCTACGCTGTACAATCTATACACAGCTGATATGCCGACCACTAATGTAGTTACTGAGCTAGATGAGGAACATGTCTTAATAGCAACCTATGCAGACGACACTGCAGTCTTGACCAGAAGTTCCAGCATAAACGTAGTCACGGAATCCTTGCAGCAATACGTAAATTGCTTTGAAGCATGGGCTAGAAAGTGGAACATAGGCATCAACACCAGCAGGTGCGTAAACGTCACGTTTACTACAAGAACCTTGTCCTGTAGCGGCATTACTATGCTGGGCTCCACAATCCCTCAAAAGAGCTCATATAAGTACCTGGGAGTTTTACTGGATAGGAAACTAAATTTCAAGGCCCATACTACCATGGTACGGCAGTCGGTGATGGCGAAAGCCAGAAAGATGACATGGCTTCTTGCTCCGAAAAACAAGCTATCACTATACAGCAAAACTGCGATATACAAGAGCATCCTTAGCCCTATATGGAAATACGCCCTAGAAATATACGGCATTGCTTCTAAAACAAACTTGAGCAAAATTAGAGTCGCCCAAGCAAAGGTTCTGAGGAAAATATGTGACGCACCATGGTACATGAGAACTCGAGACATTGAAAAGGACCTAAAGGTCTCACATGTGGGCGATGTCCTTCAATTACGTTCGGCAAGATACTTTAAACGTCTTGACAGCCACACAAATCTATTAGCCATACGACTAACTGCCAAGCCGAGGAAGAGATAATCCGTTAAAATATAAATAAATATAAAAATAGAATATTAGAATAATCAAAAATAAATTTATATAATAATATAGTAATATTTACACATATGTATATATATGTAATCTAAGTGTAGATCTTAGATTTTTTGTTATTGTTTTTAATGTAAAGCTAGATTAAGTTATGGTAGCAGTAAGCTGGTTAATAAAATATAAAAGTTTTTACAAAAAAAAACAAGTAAGAAGGTTCTAGTCAAGACTGCTCGACTAGGAGATACCCTGAACCCTCCATGCTGCACACATGCATACACATGCATCCATGTAAGCAGCGACTGCGCTTGGGCTGCGCTTGGGCTGCGCTTGGGCTGCGCTTGGGCTGCGCTGCAGTGTGGGTAATATTATGAGAATTTATTTGTTGAATAATTTCGTTTGTAGACGTACAATCTTAATGAAACTTTCAGAACGTAATCATAATGTGTAAATCTGTGTACATTCCAAAGCACAAGTCTCTAGTACTTGATATACGTTTTTTACAAATTGTGGGCGAAGGGGGCGTGGTATCCAAAATCTGTAAATTACAAAATGTGTGTATTCACCAAATGTATATACACAGTAAATCTGAAGTCTCTATGTTTAATAGTGTTCAAATTAGGCTGAAAAAACAATATCAATTTATCGATTATCATCGATAAAAAAGATATCGAATGAGTTATCGAAAAAATATGATAAACTCGTACTGCGTATGGTATACACGAGTATGCATACAAAATTTCAGACGGACGGACAGACGGACAGGGCTATATCGACTCAGCTCATCGTCCTGATCAAGAATATATATACTTTATGGGGTCTGCGATGATTCCTTCTGCCTGTTACATACTTTTCACAAAAACCATTATACCCTGATTTCCCATTTTCAATGGGTTCAGGGTATAAAAAGACCATCTCGGTCGAGCGCATAAAACGAAATGATTGGGCTGTCGCATATTTTCGTACCCCGAACCTAAAAGTAAGGAGTCGAGCAAATACCAAGTTGTCTGGGATGCTAACGCTCGAAAAAAAGTGTGCCAAAAACTTTACACAACGTGTCCGGTCTATGTGCTGTCTGGTTAGTGGATAAATCCAATGCAAGGTATGTATATTATATTGCGGTTTTTGTATGTGACTAAAGTGAAGTGAAGTAAATGGGTTTCCTGTACACTTGAATTCAAAGCATTTCTATATCCTCTAACTATGGAAAAAAATGGGAAATCAAGGTATAATGATTTGTTTTAAACCCGAAACCCATTCAATATGGTAAATCATTCACAAAAAATTGCAAATGTATGCAACAGTCAGTATGAGTCGTGGCAGACCTCATAAAGTTCGTCACCCTGATCAAGAATATAGTATATGTATACTGTGTAGGGTCTGCCACGCCTCCTTCTGCCTGCTACATACATTCCAACATAACCATTATACCCTAATTTCCCATTTTCAATGGGTTCAGGGTATAAAAATCGAAAACTTATCCCTTGTTTCTATATATGTGGGTTAACGACAGACCCTACAAATGGGCATTGCACCGGTCCAGTTATATCACGGCTCCAGTGCATGCACTTTTGACACGTGCGCTTTGTCAGCAAAATACAACAGGAACGCAGCCACAACCGTGAGAGCCTAACATCAGCAATAATAATAAGAAAATTGCACTTGACCAGAACACATTCTGGCTAACGTGTGCCTTTCCGCCACGCGCGTCGAGTCAGCGCACCGATTAGCACCACCATGGGAGCCATCGTGTCATAAGACACCTATCAGCAGCAACAGCAGTGACCACGACAGCAGCGACGCCAATAGCAGCAGCGGCAGCTTTCATATAAATAGTAATTGTATAATTATTCTTAAGTTAGTTTTAATCCAGCTCCGAAAGTAAATAAATGTTTTTTTTTAAATTCAAAAACCGCTTTCGAATATTTAATTGGCGCCCGAGCAGGGACCCGCGATCGTTACCACAGAAATTTAACGCGTCGAAAAACATAGTACCAACTATTGTTCGCGAATAAGGAAATATAGGTGCTAATGAACGTGACGAAAATCCTTAGCTATCGAAACGTTAGTACCTAATCCGTAACTAACAGGAGCATTCGAACGATCCGTAATAGTGCCTAATCCGCAGCTACGTCGTGTTTGTGAAAGAGTGACTCTAACTTCGTAAACATGGTACGGTCGTGGGCCAAAAACACTGTCGCCACCCTATACGTGTCCGCCAGTAGGGTACCGCGTAATCAGCGTACGTCGCAGGATCTTCAGTAACGGATACACTACTAATCCTGGAATCTGAGGAAAGAGAGCAGTTCGGACCATCATCGCTGCAAATTATCTTGTAAGCATAGTGAATAAGATTTAAAAACAAATGTAAAGAAACTAAAAATAAAATGAATTAAAACACAATAAGAAATACTAGTAATTAAAAAAAACAAGAAATATTAAACTTTAACATTTAGTTATTAAGAAAACTCTAAATTGCACTACTGAGCGACACCTACGTTGCTCGGTATTGCGTATGGCCATACAATAATAGTCAGGAAGATCACTGCGTTGATCGTGTAGGAATATCTAATATAATAATATAAATCAAGATTTCAATAACAATTTCTGAAAACAAACTACCATCATTTTCCGATTTGATAAAAAGTTTTTAAGTCTGTCCGTAACCATTGATGAATTAACGACCGCATTTTCAAAAATAAACATGCCACCACCAGAAAATACACTCCCATCCACCAGTACGGACCATTTTGCTGACCGCAGAGATCTTAAGACATTGGAATACCAACTCTATACTGTAAACATATTTGAAATTAAAAAGATTTGAACTGTTTAGTTTGGGTTCCGGGCAGCGAATGCTCTCCGTATTTTATTCAAATAAAGTCTTAGCCGAAAATACATAAAGTTTACATAAAGAATTCTGTCGCTTATAGCAGCGGCAGAATGGGAGTATATAGCATGCTGTATGTGTGTGTATATATGTTTGTATGCATATGCAGAAGGCATATACATTTAGCGTTTAAGCTGCGGCGTGGACAAGAGCGTAACAATGCTTACGTTGCAGATCCCACGCTGCAGGCTGGTCTGTACATAAGTGACCGATCGTATTACGGCACTTATATAAAGTTGTTATAATATAAATAAAGCAACAAAGTGTTGCTATGTTGTGAGCATGATACTCTTACTTATATTTTGGGCATATGTCAACTCCATATATTGTATACACTACAATACTGTGAGCATATGCTTATATGACATACAACATACTACACCTCCCCTCTTTAAAAAAAATAACGTAATATAATGTAGTTATTTAAAATAAAAATTATTGATATTATTTTTGTTTCTATATGGTTATACATTATGTTGTATTCTTAAGAAAGAATATTTTAGGTGTTTACATATATATAAAATTTTTTTGTTTTTTTTTTAAATTTTTTTTGTTTTATAAAATTTTTTTGTATTATATGATATATGTATATTAGGAAAATAGAATTTTTATTTATTTATTTATTTTTATTTTTTTTTTATTATGTTTGGTTGATCAGACCGATTTTATTAATTTGTTTTTTTATATATATATAAAAAATACAATATATAAAAATTTTGTGTTTTTTTTCTTTTAAAAAAAAATACAATGCATTAAAATAAATTTTTTTTTTAATTCTTTCTTTTTCTTTTTAATAAAAAGTTTAATGCGTTAAAAAAAAATTGATTTCATTGTTCAAGAAATTATAACATTAGTAAAATGATAATTATTATGCATTTTTTTTGGCTTTATTCTTTTTGATTATCTTTAAATTGTTTGATAAGATCAATGTTATGTCTTAATCTATTTTCGAAACTGTCTGGTGGTTTTGTGCAGTAGACGTCATATCGTCTATCTTTAAGTATTCGCACAAGTCATATGGGGTTTAATACTCTGTTTCCATGTCCGTAATGAACGTCTTCATTGGACCGTACTTCAGAACAAGATTTTTGAATATTGCTTTGGCAACAGTTGTTGCACTTTTATTTGCAATTTCAGATAGTAGATTAGCATGTAATGTAAACAGTATCGCTTCTCGATCGTTATTAATTATTATTTGGGCCACCGGCTTGAGTAGCGCTACTCTAAAATATATTATTGCCCATATTATTATTAAAAGAGTCTGTTGAAACTAGTTCAAAGATCTTTTGCACGGTGCCTCTTGTGTTGCTGATTATATATACACCGGCTTGTCATGCAAGCCTTTGGAAAATCTGACCTAAGTCGAGAATTCCATTGGAGTACAAAATCGCTAACATCTATTCTTGCTATAATTTCTTCATGTTTCTCAAAACATGTCGATTTGTTATATGCAAGGCCACTACTTTTCATATTTCGTCATTACAAATGACGCTGGGCTTAGAAGCGGTTTGTTAAGAGATTGCATAAGCAAATCTTCTTGAACATATCCTGCAGGATTTTTCTGTTTACTTGCCTGGTAGTGACTTCAGGACTTTTATAAAATGATTGTCTTTGCCAGTTGAGAATCTTAGTCGCCTTTTACGACAAGCGTCTCTCACTGTGGCTGTATTCTAAAGTCCCGCGACCACATGGGTGCGTCTAAGCAGGTTTTAGTTACATTTTAAATCATTAAAGATTTGTATTTTGGATATTATTATATCCATTAAAAGGGTCATAACGAGGTTGTGTATATATAAATCAAATCAAATTTATAGTTTTTTTTTTGTAATAAAAGAAAAATTAGTGTATACCCTTTCATTTCTTGAACAAAATCAAAAGTTTTTTTTTTGTTTTTTCTAATTTTATATGTAGTGATTTATATATATATATATATATATATATATATATATATATAGTTTTTTTTTTTGTGTTAGCTTTTACCTAATCGACCATCGCAGTGGTCTTCCTGGCTAATATTTGCATGGCTTCGCGGGCCATGCGCTATACCAATCAACGCAATCGTCGCTCAGCAGTACAATTTTTCAATTTATAATTATTAAATTAAATTAAATTTTATATCTTAATATATATTATTATAGCCTATAACGTTGCGCGCTCTAAGTAGCGCTGTCGGCTCACATCTTAATGTTGATTAACCCAGCTTGACGCGCTGGGCGTGGCCGGTGCTGGTCCGTGCACAGGCTTATGGTATCCAGTATGTGTTGTGTCCAGATTAAGTTGTGTATTCTTTGTAGCACTGTCGGTCTTTGAAGATCCGTTGGCCTAGCTTGACGCGCTAGGCGGAGCCGGTGCTGGTAGTCGCACAGGCTGATGGTACACAGCATGTGTACTCACAAGTCGCCGCTATTTTCATTTAGTTGTTGTGGCTGCTGGTTCTGATCTGGTTGTTGTTGTTTTTGCTGTTCAGCTCTTTGTATTCACAGAGCTGAGTCTTTAGTTTTACACATGTAGAAATGCTGCGGCTCATTGTTGTTTTTCGTACGTTTAGTACACACGAAAATTGTTGTTGTTGCTGCTGTTGTTATCACAACGGGCATCGATGATAGCTGCTCACGACCCTCCTTGATCAGATCGTCTAGGCTTTTGCCCTTCAGAGTTGAGAATTTTCTTTAGATCAGCATTCGCTGGGCCATTTTGTCCACCGAGAACAGCCAATAGGTATGCAGCCACATAACACTTATTTAAGTATTTTTAGTTCTTAACACAAAATTTGAATTGCACGAGAGTGACACTTGTCACGGTCGCCATGTAAACATATTTGAAATTAAAAAGATTTGAACTGTTTAGTTTGGGTTCCGGGCAGCGAATGCTCTCCGTATTTTATTCAAATAAAGTCTTAGCCTAAAATACATCAAGTTTACATAAAGAATTCTGTCGCTTATAGCAGCGGCAGAATGGGAGTATACAGCATGCTGTATGTGTGTGTATATATGTTTGTATGCATATGCAGAAGGCATATACATTTAGCGTTTAAGCTGCGGCGTGGACAAGAGCGTAACAATGCTTACGTTGCAGATCCCACGCTGCAGGCTGGTCTGTACATAAGTGACCGATCGTATTACGGCACTTATGTACAGTTGTTATAATATAAATAAAGCAACAAAGTGTTGCTATGTTGTGAGCATGATACTCTTACTTATATTTTGGGCATATGTCAACTCCATATATTGTATACACTACAATACTGTGAGCATATGCTTATATGACATACTACATACTACAATACTCTTAGTCAAAATGGACGATCAATAGACGAATTTTACCACTCCGTTTATTATTATCTGTCTCTAATTTTGAATCAGATAAATAACCATGATTCATCTGCAGAAACAGTAAGAGCCATTACCAAGATTTATAGGGACAAAGCTTTAGACACATTTATCAGAGGTCTCAATGGAAACTTTCCAAGGTTATTAGCCATTAAAGAGCTAACCAACCTTAAACATGCCCTTCACTTGTGCCAACTGATTGAGAACCAGTCGATTAGAATTTTCGTTAATTCCATGAGAGTCCCCTCGCTACCTCCGAAGAACAATCATCAAAACAAAGATTCCCAACCTTCGTTTCGATATAATAACCCACAAGTCCTAAATCAAACCAATTTCAGCCCGAGCTTGTACTATCTACCAAAGCCCAGGTTTAATTCAGGTTTCATACCAAGACCAATACAGCAACAACCACAACAGTTCGCACCGCCAAGACCAATAGCCCCAAAACCACAACCGGCTCCACAACCAATGGAAGTCGACTCTTCTATCAGAACTAGGAATGTGAATTATATAAACAAGCCAAATAATAACAAGTACCCTTCTTAGAATTAAGAGAAAATCATGAAGTCATAATGTAAGCAAAGTAGACATACCCATTTTATTCATATAGCGTAGGGTAGAAACAAGGCGACGCAACAGCAGACGGATGCAACGACACAACGGACGAGGACAGAAAACGCAGCAGGGTAAGATTAACGGCGCTCAGCAAACGCACAATTTGCATTGCTCTCAGGGTACGCAACAGAACATAGCAACAACAACAACAAAAGCGAACAACCAAAGTGACACAGCGCAACACCGGAAAACGGCAACGACAAAACGGACAGCGACAGAAAACGACACGGAGAAATCTAACTGCGATCAACCGAGTACAGTTTGCATCGACGGGCAATTCACAATGCAGCAGAACAACAACAACAACCACTAAGCACTAAAACGAAACAGCGCAGCATCGGACGAAAACGGAAAGAAATCTAACGGCGCCTCTCTTTTCTGCACAGCAGCGCAGCCGAAAAAAAGAGAGCGCGCAGCAAGGCGCATACGACTTAACACAGCGGCGCATAACTACGCAAAGAGCCAAAAGCTTTCGCAATGCAAAACGCATACCACGCAATGCAGCGGCGCAGAGTTAAGAGTGCAGAGCGACGCTAAGAGTAAAATGCTGTCGCACAACAGAATGCAGCGAAACGCATACCACGCATGCAAATCTAAGCAGCGACGCCGCGCCAAGCAGAATCAAAAGCTGCAGTGTTCTAAGCCGGAGGCTCAGCGCTAATTGCAATATTAGAACTCGAAGACTTTTGCTTGGACTCTGGAAGCAGATAGAAGTACACACAGGACAACGACTTCGACATGACAGCCGACGAATTTTCATGGGACATGTGATTCTTTCTTAGTGAGGGCGAGTGCCGGGTCAATATTATACTAGGTTATTATTAGTGAAGTGAATGAAATAAAGGCTTCATCAAAGAAAATTCAAAGTAACTGAAATATCGCGAAGTGGGCCAGAGTTGCCTGTTTCGAGGTTAAATGCGCGGTGGCCACCACACGAGACTGAGCGTTATACACCAGAGCTGGTTCTGGGCGGACGCCGGCTATTTTGTCCTCGAGATTGACTCTCTGAGATACAAGTGTCTCGCCACAACCCACAGCACTGATCGCATGATACAAACCTGAGTGTTATACACCAGAGTTGAATCGTGGCGATAGTCAGTTTGGCTGTGTGCTAGGCAGTGGGCTCTTCTAGTCACAGGTGTCCCAAGGCACCAGTGTAGACTTGTGGGTAGCAGTTGAATCGTAGAAACAATGTTGCAATAGAAACTTCTAGAATGCACAATGGCCGCCGAAAGCGATAAAATGGCGCAGTAGAAACTACGAGGCATCACAATTCGTAGGAGAACAGCAAAGAATAAGTAAGAAAGCTCTAGTCGAGACTGCTCGACTAGGAAATCCCCTGAACCCTTCGGAGAACTGATATTTCAATAATTCTTCGCGTCTTTCTGCTTACAAAAGAAAAGCACACATGCATAGACACACATAGGTGCGCACGCATAAACACGCATGGGCTGCAGTGTGGGCTTACCATGGGAACTTTATTGTTTAATACATTTTTTTGTGGACGTACGTTCTCTTAATTGTGGTTTTATCATTACTATGCGTATATTTGCCAAAGCTCAAGTCTCTAGTATTTGAAATACGCCTTTTACAAAGGTGATGGTGAGGGGGTGGATATAGGGGTGGGGGGTAAATTATAACAAAAATCGAAATTCTCTAAAATGCATATGAGTCTACATTTAAAATTTGGAGACTCTAGCTATAAAGATGTAGGAGATATAATTTTATAACTGATTTTCGATAAGTGTTTTTATCGATAAAACATAACGAGGTGAGTTATCGATTTTTTGTGATGAACTCGATATCTGCGTGCTATATACGAGAATTTTTAAAAAAAGTTGAAGTCTCTAGCTTCTATATCTTCTGAAATCGACGCGTTCAAACATACGGACAGACGGACATGGCTAAATCGACTCAGTTCGTCGCCCTGATCAAGAATATATATACTTTGTGGGGTCTGCCACGCCTCCTTCTCCCTGTTACATATTTTTAACAAAACCATTATACCCTGATTTACCATTTTTAATGGGTTCAGGGTATAACAAAAACAACCAAAAAAAAAAAAAAATAAGAACGTTGCAGTCGAGCGATACCGATTGCAGAATACTCATTCACAGCCCAAACGTTGATCCCATTATAATTTTTAAAAATATCATCGATAGCTATTGCCGTTTATATCTAGTACATCTTTAGAACTAGAATCTTCAAATCAATTTTATAAAATTTTGATTTTTGTATATTTTGGATACCGGTTCCAAACTAGCAGCAGATCAGCGCGATTTTCTAATACATGTGCACACACTCATTGTTTATTCTATGCGTATAGACAAAAGCGCGCCTTTTTTGATATTCTAAGAATTGCGATTGATTTCTGGATTTTCTAGCTGTTACTGTAGTTTTGTCAGATGATGCTCTGTTATTGCGTTATTATATTTTAGCTACTATATAGTCAAGCAAAGCAATAGCGTGGGTGCTAAAGGCGACGCGAGTTATGTTAGAGTAGCGGAGGTTCAAAGCCCCTTCAATGTTTTGTTTTTTTTTTTTTCATACATATTTCGTTTATATTATAAAATAGATATTTTATTGGGAAGGTGCGAGCTTTAATAAAGGGTACTTAATACTTTTCATTTTCTTAATCGAACAATTTTATAAGTTTAAATTTGTTTCTTCTTAAATAGCCCTCATAACATATACGCATATATGTGTGTATATAATGTATTTACATATATACATACAGATACACATAAGTCTGCACGCATAGCATCAAGCATTATAGCCTTCTTATACACGTGCTCACTTTTATGTGTGTATGTGTGTGTGTTTGTGTGTTTGTACACATAAATGCGTACTCTAGCGTGTTCTAAGAATCTCAAATGCGACTGATTTGTTTTTGCATTGTTCTTGAAGTTTTTAACCGCTACTCTGGCTTTTCATAACAAGAATGTCATTTCGTTTTATTTACTGTTGTTCAAAGCAAGCGGTAGCGCTGTCGGCAGAGGCGCCGGTTAAATTCGTTTTAGTTATTTTGACAAACATGCTATTTGGCTTGGGTGCGAGTTCAAATACCGCGGGAAACTATTTTTTGTAAATTGCAAATTTTTGTTTTTTTAGCTTCTTTTATATTTTTTTAATTTTATAAAAATGTTTACTTCCGTGTTATCAATGCCTTTATTATGTACATACATAGATGGCTCACGCATATAAATATTGCAATTTGATACTACAAATGCGGATTGCCACGCCCCTAATGGCCGTCATTTTTGGCCAGTTCTTAGAACGACCTAACGGTAACGTACATGCCAAATTTGAATGCTTACGCTCCAAAAATGTGAAAATGACAGGGTATTTTCGATATGCCACGCCCCCAAAGAGGCGTAACTATTATTTTTGGTACATCGATAGAGGATGTTACCAGTATCGTCGTTGGATATTTCAAAGCACATAGTCGTGGGATATTTGTGGGATGGTCAACAATCATCGTCGTGGGATATTTTATCTATCGTCGTAGGATTTACGATATATCATGGGGTACAAATAGCTTCGTGGGATAACTTTCAAATATCGTCGTGGGAGTTTCGATATATCATCGTGGGATAACTTACAAATATCTTCGTGGGAGTTTCGATATATCATCGTGGGATGCAAATATCGTCGTGGGATATTCATGCACATATATATCACCAAAGGACTTGGTTTCAGCAGCATCGGAGGATATTCTATTCGTCGTGGGACATTTTGGAAATATCGGCGTGGGACGATACATAACACCACGGGATATTTTAAAATTCGTCGGAGGACATCTTTAATATCGTCGTGGGACATTTTATAAATATCGGCGTGGGACGTTACATAACACCACAGAAATTTTAAAATTCGTCGGAGGACATTTGGAATACCGTCTTTGGATATTTTGTAAATATCGGCGTGGGACGTTACACAACACCACGGGATATTTTAAAATTCGTCGAAGGACATCTGGAATACCGTCGTTGGATACTCTAGATATCGTCATGGGACAACCAATATGAGCCAGGAGTCACTCGTGGACGAGGGAAGTCAAAACCAGGACCAGGATGCAGGAATAGCTTAAGAGGGCAAACTGAACAGTGTATTAGTTTTACTATCACATTTTACGCCCCAGTAATACAATAGTTTTAAGTACCCTTCTTAGAATTAAGAGAAAATCATGTAGACATAATGTAAGCAAAGTATATATACCAATTTTATTCGTATAGCGTAGGGTAGTAACAACAACAGGGACAGAAAACGCAGCAGAGTAAGATTAACGACGCTCAGCAAACGCAAAATTTACATTGCTCTCAGGCCACGTAACAGAACATAGCAACAACAACAACAAAAGCGAACAACCAAAGTGACACAGCGCAACACCGGAAAACGGCAAAGACAAAACGGACAGCGACAGAAAGCGACACGGAGAAATCTAAATGCGATCAACCAAGTACAGTTTGCATCGGCGGGCAATTCACAATGCAGCAGAACAACAACAACAACCACTAAGCACTAAAACGAAACAGCGCAGCATCGGACGAAAACGGAAAGAAATCTAACGGCGCCTCTCTTTTCTGCACAGCAGCGCAGCCGAAAAAAGAGAGCGCGCAGCAAGGCGCATACGACTTAACACAGCGGCGCATAACTACGCAAAGAGCCAAAAGCTTTCGCAATGCAAAACGCATACCACGCAATGCAGCGGCGCAGAGTTAAGAGTGCAGAGCGACGCTAAGAGTAAAATGCTGTCACACAACAGAATGCAGCGAAACGCATACCACGCATGCAAATCTAAGCAGCGACGCCGCGCCAAGCAGAATCAAAAGCTGCAGTGTTCTAAGCCGGAGGCTCAGCGCTAATTGCAATATTAGAACTCGAAGACTTTTGCTTGGACTCTGGAAGCAGACAGAAGTACACACCGGACAACGACTTCGACATGACAGCCGACGAATTTTCATGGGACACGCGATTCTTTCTTAGTGAGGGGGAGTGCCGGGTCAATATTATACTAGGTTATTATTAGTGAAGTGAATGAAATAAAGGCTTCATCAAAGAAAATTCAAAGTGACTGTGAAATATCGCGAAGTGTGCCAGAGTTGCCTGTTTCGAGGTTAAATGCGCGGTGGCCACCACACGAGACTGAGCGTTATACACCAGAGCTGGTTCTGGGCGGACGCCGGCTATTTTGTCCTCGAGATTGACTCTCTGAGATACAAGTGTCTCGCCACAACCCACAGCACTGATCGCATGATACAAACCTGAGTGTTATACACCAGAGTTGAATCGTGGCGATAGTCAGTTTGGCTGTGTGCTAGGCAGTGGGCTCTTCTAGTCACAGGTGTCTCGCCACTCAAAGCCGAGTGTTATACACCGGAGCTGAATCGTGGTGACAGTCAGCTTAACTGTGTGCATCCGACCACAGTTCATAGTGGGTGCAGTGCGATCCAGCTCTATGTGTTATACACCATAGCTGGGTCGAAACGGTGGTCGGTTGTTGTTTTCGAGGACTAGCTATCGGTTCTCGGGAATACCAAGTGTGGCACCCGCGACGCTGCTCTAAGCGTTATACGCCAGAGCCGAGTCGAGGTTGCGATCCACGCGGTTATTCTCGAGGCTGGGTCATGGTACTCTAGGCATTCGGTCACAGCATACGGCAGACATCACGCGTTCCCCTCCCAGCACTGTGTGCTATACACCAGAGCTGGGTCGTAGCGGTGGTTAGCTCGACTGCACGAATAGCACGGGTGTCATTGTTATCCCACTTCTGTGCGTTCTACGCCAGAGCTGGACCGCAGCGTTCCCAGGCCTTCCCATTGCAACTGCAGTTTCTCCAATAAGTTTCTCGTGCCCCAAACACGGATGGCTCGGCTATCTCGGCCCACTATATTCTTTCATTCTGTGGTCTCGGCAATTTACAAATTTCTTGTAAATGATCCTGGGGAAGACTGAGATTTTTACCCCGGCCAAAGAAATTACTTCTTTACACAACAAAACCATTATACCCTGATTTTCCATTTTAAATGGGTTCAGGGTATAAAAATCGCCCACTTAGCTGCCCTTGAGTCACGGTAAACAGACTAATGCTGAATCACAAAGCAGCACTCAAGTATCTCTAGGTGTGATTCTGGACAAGCGCCTGACAATTAAAAGGCACGTTACTTCGCTGCAACAATCGTTCAAGTTTCGTTCGTTCAAGCTGCTAGCAGCAGTAACAAACTATCTCTGGCCAACAAGGTCAAAATATACAAAACCATATAATCCCTTGGCTTGTTCTATCATATACAAGTATATGATATCGCAGCGAAATCTCACTTAAAGCAAATACGTGTACTACAAGCTAAAACTTTGAGGAAGATTACTGAGACTCTGTGGTTCATAAGAACCAGAAACATTGAACGAAACCTCAATGTTACCACCACCCTCAAGACGTGCTGGATCGGGTCTTCACCTGAACACCTTCACATTTGTAATGACTATGATATATAGTCAAGTCTATATATATATATATGTATATAAGTTAAGCGCTCCCGCACTAGAGTACTAGTAATTGGGGACATTGTGTTGGGCTCTTGTGAAAATAACTTTGTATTCAATGAAATACTATATTTTATATAATTTAGTAACAATAGGTCTAAACTCTCTTTCGTCCGAATATGAACTGAGCCATATCAGCTCTACTGGTTGGGTTCTCCCCTTGAACGTCTGACCGGACTCGCCAGTCTCCTTAGATTGTCGATAGTCTTAACTTATATATTCATAAAACGTCCGTATATAGCGTGTGCATATCAAATTAATCACTAAAAATCGATAACTCATCCCGTTATTTCTTATCGATAAAAAACCTTATCGAAATTCAGTTATAAAATTATATCTCCTACATCTTTAGAGCTAGAGCTTCAAAATTTTAAATGCAGATTAAAATGTACGTTATAAAACTTCGATTTTTGATAAATTTTACCCCTACCCCTATATCCACCCCCTCACCCATAAATTTGTAACAAGCGTATTTCAAATACTAGAGACTTGAGCTTCGTCGTATACACGCATATTAGTGATATAAACACAATCTAAAAGTTTAATGAAAAACGTACATCCACAAAAAAAAAGTTATTAAACAATTAAGTTCCCATAGTAAGCCCCCCATGCGTCCGCGCCTATGTGTGTCTATGTATGTGTCTTTGCGTGTGTATGTGTGTTTTTGTATAAGCAGAAAGACGCTAAAAATTATTGAAATGGCTGTTGCTCGAAGGGTTCAGGGGATCTCGTAGTCGAGCAGTCTCGACTAGAGCTTTCTTACTTGTTTTCGTTTGAAAATGGAAGATAGAGCATAGAGAGGAGGATAGAGAGGGAAAAAGAGCGAAAAACCGTAGTTCAAATGGTAATGTGTTCATTGCGTATCAGCGTTCGCAGTGCACTGATTTAGTCGTGCCTTACTTTTCCTGCTCGAGCCTCAAAAGACCGCGCGGAGCAAATATGAAGTTGTCTGATCTCTTCAGTGCATTTTTCATCGAATAAAATAGTACTACTTATCTAGTCTAAGTGTTCTCTGGTTAGTAAATTTAATACGTACCTTTACTATTCGAAACTAGTCGTTCTCAAGTTACAATTTCAATTTGATTTGTTCTAAATTGCTGTTATGTTGACTTATTACTATTTCGATTACAATATATTAGTAGATACGCCTATCAAGTAACAATAAATACCGATATCGATTAGATTACTTCACTGATTTCTTGTTCGATTTTTCGGTCAGAAAGTTTTAGAATAAGCAAATGGTTTTAATACACTTTTTAAAATAGATAAGAGTGAATGCATTTCAAATTAGTAAAAAGAGAAATGCAATAAAGAGTATGGCTAATGCTTTAACGAACGATTGTATGAAATTCAAAAATTTAACAAATAGTATGTTATATATACCGATGTGTGCGGCGCTGCAGCTGTTGCTGTGTACTGAACGCGTAGGAAACACGCAATATTAAGTGCATTAAAGACAAGTGCAAGCGAGATAGCTATTGTTACTAGATTCATTGTATACAACATCTTTCATATATATATGTACATACGAGGCAAGCAGCGCGCGAGCATTATTGTAGCCGACAGCAAAGAATAATGAATTACAATTAAAACGAAAAAAGAAAAATATTAAAACATCTTGTCACAAATATGTGAATCAGACAACTCATACAAGAATGAGAAAACATGTTTAATGATAATGAGAGTGTAATTTATGTTATGGATATGTATGTACACAACAATATATTATTTTGGGTAACAAAATACACAATTTGGTTTGTTAGAAATCAGTTGTGAACCAAATGCAAATATAGTAATATAATGAGTAGCGTATATATATATATATATATATATATATATATATATATATATATATATATATATATATATATATATATATATATATATATATATATATATATATATATTACATTTTTTTCTGTGTGTTATTACATATTATATGTATATACTAAAAAATAATATGATTAATAAAAATTGAAAAAACTGTTATCTCTGGATCGAATGTTGAAAACTAAATGTGTGTTTCCTCATAAAGAAAAAAACAAAACCATTGTCTTTGTATACATCGCAATCCCTATGATAATATTCATATACACATAAGTCAACCTTAAACCCTTAACAAATTTCTCCATGCAACAGAAAGCGCGTATTTGTGTAATTTTTCCATGCTATGATGGCAGCATTGGATTTAAATATCAATGATTACAAATTTAATTACACTCGCAACAGTTACAGCTTACGTGAAAAAATATTAGTGCAGCAGGTGTGACCAACCAAAAAATTAGATTAAAAATACAGCGAAATCTACGTTTTTGACATGGATGTAACTAATACAAACCAAACTGCTAAGGCGGTAATAAGTTCGCTTGCAGAAGGCAGCGTGCTACAGGAGTCAGTCGGTCTTTTAACACAGCGAGGATCAGTTCAAGAAGTTCTTCCTGATCCCACCGCTGACGTGAGTGTCAATAAAAATAAAAGGCAAAATGAAGCGAGCCCACAAAATATTGTTCCAGCGCCAGTTGACATTCCAAATACTTCAGTACTTACAACGTTAGCAATATCAAACACATCATCTGTGGGCTTAAGCCTACCTCCGCCGAAGTCGAACTTAAATGTCACAGAATCGTCCTCAGATGTTACTTTATTGAGCTGTTTGTTACCTGCTCCGCCTTCTTTTTCAAGCGGCGGGATAAGGGCAACTTCAACACCACCACCCCATAGTTCTTCAGGCCAATCAGGACCAGCACAACTAGCACCTGCACCATGTGCAAGTGATTTTGACTCAGACACTGAATTATCAATTGTAGCAGCGACAACCACAACCGTAATTACAGCTACAATAGATCACTCGACAACATCACCAGCTTCAACAGTAACGTGTACACCTGTTCAAACTGCTTTATTAGCAACTACAAACGGTCATACCAATAACAGCAACTCCAGTAGTTGTCCGAGTCTGAGTGTAATCACAAAACAGCAACGCCAACAGAAACGTCGGCGTGAACGAGCACAGCGCCTGCAGGCAGAGCGCGATAATCGATGCAATTTAAGTGCTCTAAGTGGCACTTTAATTGGAGGATCTGTAGGTTTGGGTGTTGGCCTTGGGATAAACGCTGCTACTGGCAGTAGCAATGCTGGTATGATTGGTTCTGTAACTGCTCCTACCATATTGATAGGTAACAGCAGCTCATTAGGTCCTGGCAATAGCATTTTATATCACCTCAATAGTGCTGGTAGTATGGGAGAAGATAGCAATAACTCCAATGGCAACTTTACTAGCAGTAGCAACGGTAGCAATAATTTGCTACCACCTACGGACAGCATTGCATCATTGTTATTGAATCCACCACATTCTCCTGAATGCAATTCTGGTCTGATGGCAACACCAAGTGATAGCGAAGGTGAATCACTAGATGAAGATCTTCTTTCAACCTCATCGTCATCAACATTACTCCTTCCGCGAGATAAGCCTCCGCCAAGACCGCCACCTCCAGTTCGTCGCAAACTGCCTAGGTCTCCTGTCCTAGAGGAGGAGATTATTGATGGATTTGCCATATTAGAGTTTAAAACTTACGAAGATCTAGAGGTAAGGAAAATACTGTTTGCCAATTCTTTTGTCATATATTTAATGTTTCTTATTTTATTATTTGTAAATAGTTTGCCATTAAACTAGGACAAAAGCGTAAGGAAAAACGTCTTTCGGCATTAGAGGAACTTACGTGCACATATAGCATAGAGGAAATGAAAATGCCAAAGATTATTGATACGGGCCAGTCTCACCCATTGCGTACCACAAATTCTTCCAATTTGTCAAGTGCAAGCAACAATAATTTAAAAGAATCTAATCACCACCAACATCGCAGTGTTAATGTTAGTAGTGGAGGTACATTTTTGGCTACGACTAACACCATCAGCACTAACAATAATTCAACAAATAACAATAGCAATACGATATACACTATGCCAATGTCAAGTATACCCGATACCGAAGCTGAAAAGTGGGTAGGAGATCTGTATGGACAGCAACAAGAAGAGCGTGCGATCACCAGCAAGTCAAATCAAATTAGTAGTAGTCAACACTTGAACCATGTGATCCAATCAAATAACTCTGTAATGAGCATAAGCAATACGCCTGTCGCAGGAACCGTTAATACTGTCACTGTTAGTTGCATTCTGGAGGAGCACATTGAAAAGTTACCTGCTGGCGCAGTCGTACCGCACATAGAGCTAAGTGACAATAGAAATGAAAATAGTTCCGGGGGTACTTCACAAGATACCAGAAGCAATGATAGCCAACCAAAAAATGAGGTAGCAGAATATGTTAAAAATAAAGACAAAAAATCAACTGATGCCTCTTCTATGAACAATCGTCTAAGCACTATGTTATCATCGTCGTCATGCTCAAAAATTATCGTATGTAATCAATCCAACATAAGAATACAAATTTTCTAATATGTTCTTTTTGAACAGAAGCTGAAAAACGTAGAAAGTAGCGAAACTGATGCCACTGCAGAAGCTTCCGTAGAAGGCTTAAAATTAGAAAGTGAAGACTATTTAATTGAAACAGCAAATGTCTTAGGAGCTAGTATTCTACTTAATAAGGATACCGATCTAAAGGAAAGTTTTCCTGATGTGAGTAATCTGTCAATTTAATATACGTATATACGTATCATATGATTTATTTACTTTTACCCTATTTCCTGGACAGGTTTCAAATCACTGCACTATCAACAAAAAAGAATCAAATATCGTATGTATTTACTCTTAGCGAAAGTGTATTATTATTTTATACATTAATGTACTTTTTTTCAGTGTGATAAAGCTATAGGCGGAAATGAGGTAAGTGATAACCAGCAAATTGTTAAATTTTTTTTTTTTTGACTATATACAGAGTTGTAGCGAAAGTTGAACAAAATATATTGTAGTGTTTCCAATATCGCTTAGCTTAAATTATGAAGTTTTAAATATATCTCTTAAATAGCATTACCTTAATCTAACTATGAATGAAGCTAAAAATTGAATATTTTTCGTACCGCTTTCACAAAGTTAAAAAAAATTTAATATTTTGGTAAATAAGAACAACAAAACTGTATTGTAGGCTTACTATGGGAACTTAATTGTTTAATAACTTTTCTTGTGGATCTTCAAGAAATTCAGATCGTAAAAGTCTCTATAATACGCCTTTTACAATTTTACGGGTGAGGGTGGACATAAGGGGGGTTAAATTATAACAAAAACAGAATTAGTATAAAGTGCATATAGGCCTATATTTAAGAGTTGGTGACTCTAGCTTTAAAGGTGAAGCAGATATATGTAATTTTATAACTGCATTCGATAAGGGAATGAATCGATAACGAAATAACGGCATGAGCTATCGATTTGTGGAGATAAACTCGATATGCGCACTATATATACGAACATTTCAAAAATCCGTTAAGATCTTGCTTTTTTTGTTAGTACAATATTTATCTGTCTTATCTGAAAATTTGAAATCATTCGGTTGGCTAAAAAAAATTATAAGAACAAACAAGTAGAAAGGCTCTAGTCGAGACTGCTCGACTAGGACAGATACCCTGAACCCTCCTAGCTGATGCTCTAATCATTCTGCACTTCTTTATGCACACATGCATACACATGCATCTACACTCACACATAAGCCCGCGCTCTGCTAACTGCGCAGTAAGCAATAGTGTGGGCAATGTTATGAGAATTTATTTGTTGAATAATTACAATCTTAATGAAACTTTCAGAACGTAATTATAATGTGTGTACATTCCAAAGCACACCAAAATCAAAATTCTATAACGTACATATAAATCTACATTTAAAATTTGGAGACGCTAGCTCTAAAGATGTAGGAAATATCATTTTATAACTGAATTTCGATAAGGTTTTTATCGATAAAAAATAACGGGATGAGTTATCGATTTTTAGTGATAAACTCGATATGCGCGTGGTATACACAGACATTTAAAAAAAATTCAAGTCTCTAGCTCTTATATCTTCTGAAATCGTCGCGTTAAAGCATACGGACAGGCGAACGCGACGTTAAATCGACTCAGCTCGTCACTCTGATCAAGAAAATATATACTTTACTCTGCCACGCCTCCTTCTGCCTGTTACATACATTTCAACATAACCGTTATACCCTGATTTTCCATTTTCAATGGGTATAACAAGTAAGAAGACTCTAGTCTAGACTGCTCGACTAGGAGATACCCTGAACCCTCCAGCTGATGTTTCAATCGTTCTGCACACATGCATCCACCCGCACGCATAGGCCCACGCTCTGCTAACTGCGCAGTAAGCAACGACTGCGCTGCAATGTGGGCAATATGAAACATTCAGAACGTAATCATAATGTGTAAATGTGTGTACATTCCAAAGCACAAGTCTCTAGTAGTTGATATACGTTTTTTACAAATTGTGTTCGAAGGGGGCGTGGTATCTAAAATCTGTAAATTACAAAATGTGTGTATCCAACAAATGTATATACACAGTTATTCTGAAGTCTCCAGGTTTAATAGTATTTAAATTAGGCTGAAAAAACAATATAAATTTATCGATTATCCTCGATAAAAAATATATCGAATGAGTGATCGAAAAAATATGATAAACTCGTACTGCGTACATGCAAAATTTCAGCTCTCTTGCTCTTATAACTTCTGAGATCGACGCACTCATACGGATGGACGGACAGACGAACAGGGCTACATATATCGACTCAGCTCGTCGCCCTGATCAAGATTATATATACTTTATGGGGTATGCGATGATTCCTTCTGCCTGTTACATACTTTTCACAAAACTATTATACCCTGATTTCCCATTTTCAATGGGTTCAGGGTATAACAACAGGGTCGAGACTGCTTGACTACGAGATCCCCTGAACCCTTCGAGCAACAGCCATTTCAATAATTTTTAGCGTCTTTCTGCTTATACAAACACACGCAAACACACATACATAGTCACAAACACACACACGCGAACACACATACATAGTCACACATAGGCGCGCACGCATAAACACGCATGGGCTGTAGTGTGGGTTTACTATGGGAACTTAATCGATTAATAACTTTTTTTGTGGACGTACGTTCTTCATGAAACTTTTGGATTGTGTTTATATCATTAACATGCGTGTATGTGCCGAAGCATTTTCATGATTATTTCTAGGAAGGGTATGAAAGCTTTAAAATTACTACAGGCAGCAAGAGCTACGCGCACTGGCATACAAATGCTCACACACGTAGTAAGTGACTGCAAGTGTGTGTGTATGCATGCTTGTCGCCAATCATATTGTTTATGCGTCTCAACGCTTTCATACCCTTCCTAGAAATAATAATGAAAATGCTAGCATTTTGTGCGCTGCTGCTATTTGAGAGACCATGGAGAGAGAGCATAAAGAGAGGGATAGAGAGAGTGAGGGAAAAAGAGCGCATACCCACACTTCATATGGGCATCCAAATTTTAAATGTAGATTCATATGTACGTTATAGAATTTCGATTCTTGTTCAAAAGTTATTAAACAATTAAGTTCCCATGGCAAGCCCGCACTGCAGCCCATGCGTGTTTATGCGTGCGCGCCTATTTGTGACTATGTACATATGTGTGTTTGCGTGTGTATAAGTAGAAAGACGATAAAAATTATTGAAATGTCTATTGCTCGAAGGGTTCAGGGGATCTCGTAGTCGAGCATTCTCGACTAGAGTTTTCTTACTTGTTTAAAGCTAAATATTTCTTTAATTTAAGGAATTCTTGCTGAGCTTTTTTGAGGTCTACTCCCATATCATAATATTTGTTCCTATAATATAGCTCATTTTGAGCTCTTTTTAAACAAGTTGAGCAAAAAGAAGACCTACCGGCACTTAAATCTTGCCACAATTGATTTTTTAAGCTATTGTCAAAGCTCAAAAAATTCTCCAAATTTTCGGAAATTTACCGGAAAATTAATGGAACTTGCCCATACCTTGCACCACATGTTTCAATTATGCATTTCCCGCCATTTCTTCGTGAACATTTTTTGACACCATCAGTTGATTTTTTTATAACACCTGTCTCAGCCATAGTTAAAAAAAAAAAATTTTAATAATTTTGGCATGATTCTTAGCAATAACAAGTAAGAAGGCTCTAGTCGAGACTGCTCGACTGAACGCTTCAAGCTGATATTCTAATCATTATGCACTTCTTTTATGCACGTATACATACACATGCATCCACACGCACGCATAAGTCCGCGCTCTGCTAACTGCGCAGTAAGCAGCGACTGCGCTTGGGCTCCGCTGCAGTGTGGGCAACATTATGAGAATTTATTTGTTGAATAATTTCGTTTGTAGACATACAATCTTAATGAAACTTTCATAACGTAATCATAATGTGTAAATGTGTGTACATTCCAAAGCACAAGTCTCTAGTACTTGATATATGTACGTTTTTTACAAGTTGGTGGCGAAGGGGGCGTGGTATCTAAAATGTGTGTATTCGTCAATTGCATATATGTACATAGTAAATTTGAAGTCTCTATGTTCAATAGTGTTCAAAGTAAGCGTAGTAGTCAATTTATCGATTATTCTCGATAAAAACGATATCGGATGAGTTATCGAAAAAATAAGATAAACTTGTACTGCCTATTCCCCTTTTCAATGGGTTCAGGGTATAAAAATATAAAGAAGGCCATTTTTCAACAAATATATTTATTAATAATTTTTTTATAAATAACAGATGACATGACACGATTTTACTTTTTGCAATTCGGAAAATTATATGAGAATTAATTTTAATTTAAGAAGCATATGCTGTAGTGTTGCTAGAGATGTAAGAAGAAAGTTAACAAACGGTTGCGGGCTCGAACGCATAAGACACGAATCGTGCACGTCACTATCTCAAACCATCAGACCACTGTTAGATGTAGGAGTGCGGCTGCAAATACATACAGTACTAAGGTATAAGCTGAAAATAAAGCATTATTGATTTGCAATTACAATTTCTTGAATACTACTTTTAAATAATGCATAAGAAAACTGCGTAAACGTTGCCCATTTTTTAAGTGTATGTCATTTTATATCTATCGATTTAGTAAAATTAAATATATTTCACTTCAACTAAATGGATTTATTCATCTTCCCACTATCCAAAATTTGAATGTAATCGGATTCGAACCGAAGACTTCCTCTCTTGGTGATGTGCCTCGCCTTTAATAATAACATCACCCCTGCTCGAAAATCTGGCAGCAAAACTGAAATAAATTCACTGCTAGAGCGTCACTTGAATCGCAATATGGTTCGAATATAGGTATGTGTGCACACGTATGGGAAAGCTCTTGTGGCTGCTGCACGTGCATTCGCTAATTGGCCAAAAATTTTGTTAATTCATTAACGTCTATTGACTTAACGGAATTTCAGCATATTGTCTACATATTTTATTGAATATTTGACACATTTTAAATAATGACAATTCGTTCACAATTGTGAATGAGTGTAGCTAATTAGCTATACTGGCATTCGCTTTAGGCTTTAATCGATAACAAAATAACGGGAGTAGCTATCGATTTTTTGAAACTGGACCGCACTGTATATACGGACATTTAAAATCAATTTCAAGTATAAAGTCTGAGAACAGCGCCTTCAAATATACGGACAGACAGTCGAATAGGGCTAAATGGACTTACCTCGTCGCCCTGATCAAGAATATATATACTTTTTGTGGTCTGCCACACCTTCTTTTGCCTGCTAAATTTCACCACCCTGATTTCCCATTTGCAATGGGCTCAGGATATAAAAAATTGTGTTCACTAAGTAAATTGAATCAAATCAAATGTTCGACTAAATGTATAACCGTTAACATTAAAGCTTAACATGTATTTGCTATATCTAGAACTATAGCTGGAACTGGCCTAAAATGCAACTAATTAAATAATTTACCTCTAAAGAATAAGGGGATATCATTTGAAGAGTTAAGTTCGATTATTATGAAGCAGGAATAATTATTAATTTCGGAAAAAATAAATTGATCTGCGCATGCTATATTCTGGTCTATCAAAAATGTCAAGCTTTTATACATACAGACGGACATGACTGCATCAAATGTTCTGCATTTGAACAAAGCCTTTATAGCAATTTCTACAATTATTGCCATTTTTCGGAAGGTGCATCGCGATAAACCGTTTATCGAGTTTTAAAATGGTAAATTACAAAGTTTTAAAAATTTTGACCAAGAAAATCAAGAAGATTGACTGCAGTCAAAATATTGTAATGAATTCGTTTAATAAAGATAAAAATTACCGAAAATATGAAAGGAGCAAATATGCTATAGCAGGCTCAGAGCAGCGATGTATCCTTCAAAATACATCAAATTCGTTAAATAAAGTACAAATTCGGTGTAAATGATTGTTTGGGATATTATGATTTATTCAGAGTATTGAATGCTTAACAAGATTAAAGATGAAAGTAAATGCTTAAAAGGGTATAAAAAAAAATGTTTGGCATCATGCAATCAACCACAAATTCATTTTAAAGTTTCAAACCTATTCTCAAGTGAGCCAACGAATGTGTTACATTTTCGACAAGTTTTGGAACTATGAATGAAAATTAGATAAATGAATGAATTTATTAAATGAACATTTAATAATTAAAAAAAAAAATTGTTTCAGTAAAATTTGAGTATTCGTTAATGAGCTGTAATAGTTTAATAATATTTAAGTATATGCGCATTATTTTGTGTACAAGCTAAGTCGTAAGTTTAATGATGGACGGACGGATAGACAATGTCTAATATAGTTTTGATTATAAAGTGAACTGATCTATGTGCATATTTCAACATGTATACTCACGAAATTTGTGAAATTCTGCCATTTATTCGATGTCTACATAAAGTACATAAATTAGAGCGAGAGAAAAACATTGCATGGAGATTCTATAGTTTATTGAATAAATATTTTCAAAGGTACTGGTATTATTTCTCGATAATAGTTAAATCTTGAAAACTTCAGACTTCTTCTTCTTCAGACATACCAATTTTGTTGTTTTCAAAAATAAAATATAATCAAAATATATTAAATATATGTCTTTAAATATATATGTATAGTTAGCTTATCAACTGATATTTATGTATTTTATTTCATTTAATTATTTTTTCGTAAGTAGACAAAACAGCCATAATCAGGGACCGTAACGATTATAATTTTTATGGAAAAAAAAAATTTTTTTTTGATTTAAATAAAAAAAAAAAATCAAATATAATTATTACAGATCAATTTTTATTTAAAAATCAAAACATAACTCTTAGGCTGACGTCAGAGTGGGTTGATAAGCGATGCAATGCTATAAGCGATGACATGACAGAGTGAAAGCTATCCGCAAAGAGAGAAACATTGCGAGTAATCACATTGTAGTCATTGCGAGTGTTCAAATACGCATTAATTTTGCCCGGGAGAACATGACGTGGTCTACCCTATGCCAATATATTATCTTTTCTGATGAAAAAAATTAAATTCACACCTGTCTCAAAACCTGCAGTAGATTTTCCAGCATGATAATGCTCCAATTCAGACCACACGATACGTGAAGTCCTGCATTCAGGGCCAAAAAGTTTATTTTATGGAGTGGCTACCATACTCACCCGACCTTAGGGTCATTGAAAACGTCTGGGCATGGCTGGTCAGCAAAGTGTATAAGTACGGAAAGCAGTATAGTACAAAGACAGAGTTAATCGAAGGTATCAAACAAGCTGATACCTTCTTCAGTAATATTGAACAGCTTTATAATTCAATCACTATTCCAATTTTTGAAAACATTTTAATCAACGGTGGCTATAACTATAATAAATAAAATTTAACGCAGGGTGCGCTAATCTGATAACTAAATTTTGTTAAATTTTGTTTTACCTTTTACATAAAAATATATTTAAAAATATTCCTTATTGTTACAGTAGTAATTGTTTTTAATTTTAAAGATAAATAGATGTTGTACAATATAAAAAATTTTAAAGAGATTATGGCTTAGATTTGACGGTGATTGTAAAGGGGCGCGCTAACCTTATGACGCGCAGTGTATAGATCTACATATATATATGATCCATGCACTAATACCTTTCATGCGTTATGTAATATCAATAACCAGAGAACACGTAGACTAGACATGTAGAGCAATATTTTTCCACGCCGAAACATCTGTCAAGCAGGTCCCGGCCAACTTCGTATTCGCTCGCTCGGCTTGGTATTGGCTGGCTCGGGTAATGAAAGATAGCACGACAAAATCAGTGCGATCCAAGCACGCAAACGAAATGGTCATGTATGCCCTTTGCGTTTTTTGTCTTACTCTCCCTCTCTCTCTCTCTATCTCTCACACTCTCTCTCTCTGTGGGCTCTTAAATCATCAAGCTCAGCAGCGCACAAAGATTGAAATTTCTTCGCGACGGTCCCAGCTCTTTCCCTTTGACTGAAGAGTATACCGAAATCTTAAAAGCGTTTGTGACATTCATGCAAACAAAATGTTAGCGGTTCGATATATATTTATGGGAAGGGTATGAAAGCGTTGAGGCGCAGAAAGAATATGATTTCACGACGGGCATGCACACGCACACTTGCAGTCCCTTGTTACATGTATGACCATTTGTGACCTGCGTGCGTTATTCTTGCTGCTTGTAGCAATTTTAAAGCCCAGCATTTGCATTTGGTCTCTATATGTCTAGTCTATGTGTTCTCAGGTTAGTGGTAATATGTATGTAAATATATATACATGTATATGTAGACTCGTGTATACCATACGCAGTACAAGTTTATCATATTTTTTCAATAACTCATTCGATATTTTATATCGAGGATACTCGATAAATTGATTTACAACAAATTTTTTTTTAGCATAATTTGAACACTTTAAGCCCTGAAGACTTCAGATTTACTGTGTATATACATGATAATACACAAATTTTGTAATTTACAAATATTGGATAGCATGCCGCCGTTATATATTATAATATTGCCCAAACTGCAGCGCAGTCGCTGCTTACTGCAGCGCAGTCGTTGCTTACTGCAGCGCAGTCGCTGCTTACTGCAGCGCAGTCGTTGCTTACTGCAGCGCAGTCGCTGCTTACTGCAGCGCAGTCGTTGCTTACTGCAGCGCAGTCGTTGCTTACTGCAGCGCAGTCGCTGCTTACTGCAGCGCAGTCGTTGCTTACTGCAGCGCAGTCGCTGCTTACTGCGCAGTTAGCAGAGCGCGGGCTTAAGAGTGCGTGAGAATGCATGTATATGTATGTGTGTGCAAAAGAAGTGCAGAATGATTAGAATATCAGCTTGGAGGGTTCAGGTTATCTCCTAGTCGAGCAGTCTCGACTGGAGCCTTCTTACCTGTTTTAAATTCATAACTCTTATTTGCGGTCCTGCCCATAATTGATTTCTTATCGTCTTTTATTCGGTCTAAAGCTTTGTAGCTACATTAAAACATGTAAGCAAATCGTACTCCCACTGGGCGTGGACATATATATTTTTTGGCCAGTTCTATAAATTTTGGACGCTTACGCTCCAAAAATGTGAAAGTTACAGGGTATTTTTCGATATGCCACGCCCGTAAAGAAGCGTAAAATATATGGTTGCGTCATCGATAGAGGAGGTTACCCGTAACTGAACTATTTGAAACTACTAGCTCTCTTAATCTATAGGAGATATAAACTTTTGTTCGCTGCGGCATGGATATATCCGACATAGCTTTTTGGTCATAAAAGTGCAGCCCGAATTTATATTTAAAATTCAATGTCTTGGTTGGTCTCCATACAAACTTATATGAAGGAGCCTCCGCGTAGTACGTCTCCACTAATTTAACGACAATCCGCTTATTCCGACAATTTTTTTTTTCAAATTTTTGAGTCATTCACCGGTTATTACGACGTGATAAAAAAAAAATCGCGAAATAATGGCAACAGATTTCAGCATAACAAGACTCTGTTAGAAATGTATACATGAATGTATTAATCAGTGATCAGTACCCTTGCTTGTGTGCGTAGCAACGCCACAAATGCTATCGACAAAATCGACGGTCCTTTGATCATCGCTATAACCGGATTCCACTGTACTATTTTTTAATGTTATCAATTATTGTAAAATATATTAATTGAGCAGACTTCTAAAACTAACTTTGATTTGGATTTTAATAGTGTCTTCTGAAAAAATACTTAATTTAACAAATTGTGTACCACTACAGACTAGTCATTTTATATCTATCGATTTAGTAAAATTAAATATATTTCACTTCAACTTAATGGATTTATTCATCTTCCCACTATCCAAAATTTGAATGTAATCGGATTCGAACCGAAGACTTCCTCTCTTGGTGATGTGCCTCGCCTTTAATAATAACATCACCCCTGCTCGAAAATATGGCAGCAAAACTGAAATAAATTCACTGCTAGAGCGTCACTTGAATCGCAATATGGTTCGAATATAGGTATGTGTGCACACGTATGGGAAAGCTCTTGTGGCTGCTGCACGTGCATTCGCTAATTGGCCAAAAATTTTGTTAATTCATTAACGTCTATTGACTTAACGGAATTTCAGCATATTGTCTACATATTTTATTGAATATTTGACACATTTTAAATAATGACAATTCGTTCACAATTGTGAATGAGTGTAGCTAATTAGCTATACTGGCATTCGCTTTAGGCTTTAATCGATAACAAAATAACGGGAGTAGCTATCGATTTTTTGAAACTGGACCGCACTGTATATACGGACATTTAAAATCAATTTCAAGTATAAAGTCTGAGAACAGCGCCTTCAAATATACGGACAAACAGACGAACAGGGCTAAATGAACTTACCTCGTCGCCCTGATCAAGAATATATATACTTTTTGTGGTCTGCCACACCTTCTTTTGCCTGCTAAATTTCACCACCCTGATTTCCCATTTGCAATGGGCTCAGGATATAAACAATTTTGTTCACTAAGTAAATTGAATCAAATCAAATGTTCGACTAAATGTATAACCGTTAACATTAAAGCTTAACATGTATTTGCTATATCTAGAACTATAGCTGGAACTGGCCTAAAATGCAACTAATTAAATAATTTACCTCTAAAGAATAAGGGGATATCATTTGAAGAGTTAAGTTCGATTATTATGAAGCAGGAATAATTATTAATTTCGGAAAAAATAAATTGATCTGCGCATGCTATATTCTGGTCTATCAAAAATGTCAAGCTTTTATACATACAGACGGACATGACTGCATCAAATGTTCTGCATTTGAACAAAGCCTTTATAGCAATTTCTACAATTATTGCCATTTTTCGGAAGGTGCATCGCGATAAACCGTTTATCGAGTTTTAAAATGGTAAATTACAAAGTTTTAAAAATTTTGACCAAGAAAATCAAGAAGATTGACTGCAGTCAAAATATTGTAATGAATTCGTTTAATAAAGATAAAAATTACCGAAAATATGAAAAGAGCAAATATGCTATAGCAGGCTCAGAGCAGCGATGTATCCTTCAAAATACATCAAATTCGTTAAATAAAGTACAAATTCGGTGTAAATGATTGTTTGGGATATTATGATTTATTCAGAGTATTAAATGCTTAACAAGATTAAAGATGAAAGCAAATGCTTAAAAGAGTATAAAAAAAAATGTTTGGCATCATGCAATCAACCACAAATTCATTTTAAAGTTTCAAACCTATTCTCAAGTGAGCCAACGAATGTGTTACATTTTCGACAAGTTTTGGAACTATGAATGAAAATTAGATAAATGAATGAATTTATTAAATGAACATTTAATAATTAAAAAAAAAATTGTTTCAGTAAAATTTGAGTATTCGTTAATGAGCTGTAATAGTTTAATAATATTTAAGTATATGCGCATTATTTTGTGTACAAGCTAAGTCGTAAGTTTAATGATGGACGGACGGATAGACAATGTCTAATATAGTTTTGATTATAAAGTGAACTGATCTATGTGCATATTTCAACATGTATACTCACGAAATTTGTGAAATTCTGCCATTTATTCGATGTCTACATAAAGTACATAAATTAGAGCGAGAGAAAAACATTGCATGGAGATTCTATAGTTTATTGAATAAATATTTTCAAAGGTACTGGTATTAATTCTCGATAATAGTTAAATCTTGAAAACTTCAGACTTCTTCTTCTTCAGACATACCAATTTTGTTGTTTTCAAAACTAAAATATAATCAAAATATATTAAATATATGTCTTTAAATATATATGTATAGTTAGCTTATCAACTGATATTTATGTATTTTATTTCATTTAATTATTTTTTCGTAAGTAGATAAAACAGCTATAATCAGGGACCGTAACGATTATAATTTTTATGGAAAAAAAAAAATTTTATTTTTGATTTAAATAAAAAAAAAAAAAAAAAATCAAATATAATTATTACAGATCAACTTTTATTTAAAAATCAAAACATAACTCATAGGCTGACGTCAGAGTGGGTTGATAAGCGATGCAATGCTATAAGCGATGACCTGACAGAGTGAAAGCTATCCGCAAAGAGAGAAACATTGCGAGTAATCACATTGTAGTCATTGCGAGTGTTCAAATACGCATTAATTTTGCCCGGGAGAACATGACGTGGTCTACCCTATGCCAATATATTATCTTTTCTGATGAAAAAAATTAAATTCACACCTGTCTCAAAACCTGCAGTAGATTTTCCAGCATGATAATGCTCCAATTCAGACCACACGATACGTGAAGTCCTGCATTCAGGGCCAAAAAGTTTATTTTATGGAGTGGCTACCATACTCACCCGACCTTAGGGTCATTGAAAACGTCTGGGCATGGCTGGTCAGCAAAGTGTATAAGTACGGAAAGCAGTATAGTACAAAGACAGAGTTAATCGAAGGTATCAAACAAGCTGATACCTTCTTCAGTAATATTGAACAGCTTTATAATTCAATCACTATTCCAATTTTTGAAAACATTTTAATCAACGGTGGCTATAACTATAATAAATAAAATTTAACGCAGGGTGCGCTAATCTGATAACTAAATTTTGTTAAATTTTGTTTTACCTTTTACATAAAAATATATTTAAAAATATTCCTTATTGTTACAGTAGTAATTGTTTTTAATTTTAAAGATAAATAGATGTTGTACAATATAAAAATTTTTAAAGAGATTATGGCTTAGATTTGACGGTGATTGTAAAGGGGCGCGCTAACCTTATGACGCGCAGTGTATAGATCTACATATATATATGATCCATGCACTAATACCTTTCATGCGTTATGTAATATCAATAACCAGAGAACACATAGACTAGACATGTAGAGCAATATTTTTCCACGCCGAAACATCTGTCAAGCAGGTCCCGGCCAACTTCGTATTCGCTCGCTCGGCTTGGTATTGGCTGGCTCGGGTAGCACGACAAAATCAGTGCGATCCAAGCACGCAAACGAAATGGTCATGTATGCCCTTTGCGTTTTTTGTCTTACTCTCCCTCTCTCTCTCTATCTCTCACACTCTCTCTCTCTCTGTGGGCTCTTAAATCATCAAGCTCAGCAGCGCACAAAGATTGAAATTTCTTCGCGACGGTCCCAGCTCTTTCCCTTTGACTGAAGAGTATACCGAAATCTTAAAAGCGTTTGTGACATTCATGCAAACAAAATGTTAGCGGTTCGATATATATTTATGGGAAGGGTATGAAAGCGTTGAGGCGCAGAAAGAATATGATTTCACGACGGGCATGCACACGCACACTTGCAGTCCCTTGTTACATGTATGACCATTTGTGACCTGCGTGCGTTATTCTTGCTGCTTGTAGCAATTTTAAAAACCCAGCATTTGCATTTGGTCTCTATATGTCTAGTCTATGTGTTCTCAGGTTAGTGGTAATATGTATGTAAATATATATACATGTATATGTAGACTCGTGTATACCATACGCAGTACAAGTTTATCATATTTTTTCAATAACTCATTCGATATTTTATATCGAGGATACTCGATAAATTGATTTACAACAAAATTTTTTTAGCATAATTTCAACACTTTAAGCCCTGAAGACTTCAGATTTACTGTGTATATACATGATAATACACAAATTTTGTAATTTACAAATATTGGATAGTATGCCGCCGTTATATATTATAATATTGCCCAAACTGCAGCGCAGTCGCTGCTTACTGCAGCGCAGTCGTTGCTTACTGCAGCGCAGTCGCTGCTTACTGCAGCGCAGTCGTTGCTTACTGCAGCGCAGTCGCTGCTTACTGCAGCGCAGTCGTTGCTTACTGCAGCGCAGTCGCTGCTTACTGCAGCGCAGTCGTTGCTTACTGCAGCGCAGTCGCTGCTTACTGCGCAGTTAGCAGAGCGCGGGCTTAAGAGTGCGTGAGAATGCATGTATATGTATGTGTGTGCAAAAGAAGTGCAGAATGATTAGAATATCAGCTTGGAGGGTTCAGGTTATCTCCTAGTCGGGCAGTCTCGACTGGAGCCTTCTTACCTGTTTTAAATTCATAACTCTTATTTGCGGTCCTGCCCATAATTGATTTCTTATCGTCTTTTATTCGGTCTAAAGCTTTGTAGCTACATTAAAACATGTAAGCAAATCGTACTCCCACTGGGCGTGGACATATATATTTTTTGGCCAGTTCTATAAATTTTGGACGCTTACGCTCCAAAAATGTGAAAGTTACAGGGTATTTTTCGATATGCCACGCCCGTAAAGAAGCGTAAAATATATGGTTGCGTCATCGATAGAGGAGGTTACCCGTAACTGAACTATTTGAAACTACTAGCTCTCTTAATCTATAGGAGATATAAACTTTTGTTCGCTGCGGCATGGATATATCCGACATAGCTTTTTGGTCATAAAAGTGCAGCCCGAATTTATATTTAAAATTCAATGTCTTGGTTGGTCTCCATACAAACTTATATGAAGGAGCCTCCGCGTAGTACGTCTCCACTAATTTAACGACAATCCGCTTATTCCGACAATTTTTTTTTTCAAATTTTTGAGTCATTCACCGGTTATTACGACGTGATCAAAAAAAAATCGCGAAATAATGTCAACAGATTTCAGCATAACAAGACTCTGTTAGAAATGTATACATGAATGTATTAATCAGTGATCAGTACCCTTGCTTGTGTGCGTAGCAACGCCACAAATGCTATCGACAAAATCGACGGTCCTTTGAGCATCGCTATAACCGGATTCCACTGTACTATTTTTTAATGTTATCAATTATTGTAAAATATATTAATTGAGCAGACTTCTAAAACTAACTTTGATTTGGATTTTAATAGTGTCTTCTGAAAAAATACTTAATTTAACAAATTGTGTACCACTACAGACTAGTCATTTTATATCTATCGATTTAGTAAAATTAAATATATTTCACTTCAACTTAATGGATTTATTCATCTTCCCACTATCCAAAATTTGAATGTAATCGGATTCGAACCGAAGACTTCCTCTCTTGGTGATGTGCCTCGCCTTTAATAATAACATCACCCCTGCTCGAAAATATGGCAGCAAAACTGAAATAAATTCACTGCTAGAGCGTCACTTGAATCGCAATATGGTTCGAATATAGGTATGTGTGCACACGTATGGGAAAGCTCTTGTGGCTGCTGCACGTGCATTCGCTAATTGGCCAAAAATTTTGTTAATTCATTAACGTCTATTGACTTAACGGAATTTCAGCATATTGTCTACATATTTTATTGAATATTTGACACATTTTAAATAATGACAATTCGTTCACAATTGTGAATGAGTGTAGCTAATTAGCTATACTGGCATTCGCTTTAGGCTTTAATCGATAACAAAATAACGGGAGTAGCTATCAATTTTTTGAAACTGGACCGCACTGTATATACGGACATTTAAAATCAATTTCAAGTATAAAGTCTGAGAACAGCGCCTTCAAATATACGGACAAACAGACGAACAGGGCTAAATGAACTTACCTCGTCGCCCTGATCAAGAATATATATACTTTTTGTGGTCTGCCACACCTTCTTTTGCCTGCTAAATTTCACCACCCTGATTTCCCATTTGCAATGGGCTCAGGATATAAAAAATTGTGTTCACTAAGTAAATTGAATCAAATCAAATGTTCGACTAAATGTATAACCGTTAACATTAAAGCTTAACATGTATTTGCTATATCTAGAACTATAGCTGGAACTGCAACTAATTAAATAATTTACCTCTAAAGAATAAGGGGATATCATTTGAAGAGTTAAGTTCGATTATTATGAAGCAGGAATAATTATTAATTTCGGAAAAAATAAATTGATCTGCGCATGCTATATTCTGGTCTATCAAAAATGTCAAGCTTTTATACATACAGACGGACATGACTGCATCAAATGTTCTGCATTTGAACAAAGCCTTTATAGCAATTTCTACAATTATTGCCATTTTTCGGAAGGTGCATCGCGATAAACCGTTTATCGAGTTTTAAAATGGTAAATTACAAAGTTTTAAAAATTTTGACCAAGAAAATCAAGAAGATTGACTGCAGTCAAAATATTGTAATGAATTCGTTTAATAAAGATAAAAATTACCGAAAATATGAAAAGAGCAAATATGCTATAGCAGGCTCAGAGCAGCGATGTATCCTTCAAAATACATCAAATTCGTTAAATAAAGTACAAATTCGGTGTAAATGATTGTTTGGGATATTATGATTTATTCAGAGTATTAAATGCTTAACAAGATTAAAGATGAAAGTAAATGCTTAAAAGAGTATAAAAAAAAATGTTTGGCATCATGCAATCAACCACAAATTCATTTTAAAGTTTCAAACCTATTCTCAAGTGAGCCAACGAATGTGTTACATTTTCGACAAGTTTTGGAACTATGAATGAAAATTAGATAAATGAATGAATTTATTAAATGAACATTTAATAATTAAAAAAAAAAATTTGTTTCAGTAAAATTTGAGTATTCGTTAATGAGCTGTAATAGTTTAATAATATTTAAGTATATGCGCATTATTTTGTGTACAAGCTAAGTCGTAAGTTTAATGATGGACGGACGGATAGACAATGTCTAATATAGTTTTGATTATAAAGTGAACTGATCTATGTGCATATTTCAACATGTATACTCACGAAATTTGTGAAATTCTGCCATTTATTCGATGTCTACATAAAGTACATAAATTAGAGCGAGAGAAAAACATTGCATGGAGATTCTATAGTTTATTGAATAAATATTTTCAAAGGTACTGGTATTATTTCTCGATAATAGTTAAATCTTGAAAACTTCAGACTTCTTCTTCTTCAGACATACCATTTTTGTTGTTTTCAAAACTAAAATATAATCAAAATATATTAAATATATGTCTTTAAATATATATGTATAGTTAGCTTATCAACTGATATTTATGTATTTTATTTCATTTAATTATTTTTTCGTAAGTAGATAAAACAGCCATAATCAGGGACCGTAACGATTATAATTTTTATGGAAAAAAAAAATTTATTTTTGATTTAAATAAAAAAAAAAAAAATCAAATATAATTATTACAGATCAATTTTTATTTAAAAATCAAAACATAACTCATAGGCTGACGTCAGAGTGGGTTGATAAGCGATGCAATGCTATAAGCGATGACCTGACAGAGTGAAAGCTATCCGCAAAGAGAGAAACATTGCGAGTAATCACATTGTAGTCATTGCGAGTGTTCAAATACGCATTAATTTTGCCCGGGAGAACATGACGTGGTCTACCCTATGCCAATATATTATCTTTTCTGATGAAAAAAATTAAATTCACACCTGTCTCAAAACCTGCAGTAGATTTTCCAACATGATAATGCTCCAATTCAGACCACACGATACGTGAAGTCCTGCATTCAGGGCCAAAAAGTTTATTTTATGGAGTGGCTACCATACTCACCCGACCTTAGGGTCATTGAAAACGTCTGGGCATGGCTGGTCAGCAAAGTGTATAAGTACGGAAAGCAGTATAGTACAAAGACAGAGTTAATCGAAGGTATCAAACAAGCTGATACCTTCTTCAGTAATATTGAACAGCTTTATAATTCAATCACTATTCCAATTTTTGAAAACATTTTAATCAACGGTGGCTATAACTATAATAAATAAAATTTAACGCAGGGTGCGCTAATCTGATAACTAAATTTTGTTAAATTTTGTTTTACCTTTTACATAAAAATATATTTAAAAATATTCCTTATTGTTACAGTAGTAATTGTTTTTAATTTTAAAGATAAATAGATGTTGTACAATATAAAAAATTTTAAAGAGATTATGGCTTAGATTTGACGGTGATTGTAAAGGGGCGCGCTAACCTTATGACGCGCAGTGTATAGATCTACATATATATATGATCCATGCACTAATACCTTTCATGCGTTATGTAATATCAATAACCAGAGAACACATAGACTAGACATGTAGAGCAATATTTTTCCACGCCGAAACATCTGTCAAGCAGGTCCCGGCCAACTTCGTATTCGCTCGCTCGGCTTGGTATTGGCTGGCTCGGGTAATGAAAGATAGCACGACAAAATCAGTGCGATCCAAGCACGCAAACGAAATGGTCATGTATGCCCTTTGCGTTTTTTGTCTTACTCTCCCTCTCTCTCTCTATCTCTCACACTCTCTCTCTCTGTGGGCTCTTAAATCATCAAGCTCAGCAGCGCACAAAGATTGAAATTTCTTCGCGACGGTCCCAGCTCTTTCCCTTTGACTGAAGAGTATACCGAAATCTTAAAAGCGTTTGTGACATTCATGCAAACAAAATGTTAGCGGTTCGATATATATTTATGGGAAGGGTATGAAAGCGTTGAGGCGCAGAAAGAATATGATTTCACGACGGGCATGCACACGCACACTTGCAGTCCCTTGTTACATGTATGACCATTTGTGACCTGCGTGCGTTATTCTTGCTGCTTGTAGCAATTTTAAAGCCCAGCATTTGCATTTGGTCTCTATATGTCTAGTCTATGTGTTCTCAGGTTAGTGGTAATATGTATGTAAATATATATACATGTATATGTAGACTCGTGTATACCATACGCAGTACAAGTTTATCATATTTTTTTCAATAACTCATTCGATATTTTTTATCGAGGATAATCGATAAATTGATTTACAACAAAATTTTTTTTAGCATAATTTGAACACTTTAAGCCCTGAAGACTTCAGATTTACTGTGTATATACATGATAATACACAAATTTTGTAGTTTACAAATATTGGATAGCATGCCGCCGTTATATATTATAATATTGCCCAAACTGCAGCGCAGTCGCTGCTTACTGCAGCGCAGTCGTTGCTTACTGCAGCGCAGTCGCTGCTTACTGCAGCGCAGTCGTTGCTTACTGCAGCGCAGTCGCTGCTTACTGCACAGTTAGCAGAGCGCGGGCTTAAGAGTGCGTGAGAATGCATGTATATGTATGTGTGTGCAAAAGAAGTGCAGAATGATTAGAATATCAGCTTGGAGGGCTCAGGTTATCTCCTAGTCGAGCAGTCTCGACTGGAGCCTTCTTACCTGTTTTAAATTCATAACTCTTATTTGCGGTCCCTGCCCATAATTGATTTCTTATCGTCTTTTATTCGGTCTAAAGCTTTGTAGCTACATTAAAACATGTAAGCAAATCGTACTCCCACTGGGCGTGGACATATATATTTTTTGGCCAGTTCTATAAATTTTGGACGCTTACGCTCCAAAAATGTGAAAGTTACAGGGTATTTTTCGATATGCCACGCCCGTAAAGAAGCGTAAAATATATGGTTGCGTCATCGATAGAGGAGGTTACCCGTAACTGAACTATTTGAAACTACTAGCTCTCTTAATCTATAGGAGATATAAACTTTTGTTCGCTGCGGCGTGGATATATCCGACATAGCTTTTTGGTCATAAAAGTGCAGCCCGAATTTATATTTAAAATTCAATGTCTTGGTTGGTCTCCATACAAACTTATATGAAGGAGCCTCCGCGTAGTACGTCTCCACTAATTTAACGCTTATTCCGACAATTTTTTTTTCAAATTTTTGAGTCATTCACCGGTTATTACGACGTGATCAAAAAAAAATCGCGAAATAATGGCAACAGATTTCAGCATAACAAGACTCTGTTAGAAATGTATACATGAATGTATTAATCAGTGATCAGTACCCTTGCTTGTGTGCGTAGCAACGCCACAAATGCTATCGACAAAATCGACGGTCCTTTGAGCATCGCTATAACCGGATTCCACTGTACTATTTTTTAATGTTATCAATTATGGTAAAATATATTAATTGAGCAGACTTCTTAAACTAACTTTGATTTGGATTTTAATAGTGTCTTCTGAAAAAATACTTAATTTAACAAATTGTGTACCACTACAGACTAGTCGAACGGGATGTATTACTGTAAATGTGTGCGACATCGAGACTTTAACGGGTTTATCAATGCCAGATACACGTCCTCCATTATCCACTTTACCTGGTACAGAATCAAATGGATCTCGTACAGTGGTCAACGAGATTGAGATTACAACCGAATCTACGAACGTTCAAACTGTGAGTTTGATACCAACAGCACACTTAACGTCGAAGCCCGCGACACCTAATGGGGATATCCAACATCTAAATACGGGAACGGATAATGTGACAAATACCATAAAGCATCCCGCTGTCACGTGCTCCATACCAGTAAGTGAATTTACTTTGTGATATATGAATTCTTTTTTTAAATTATTTGAATATCACTTAGGTAACAAGCGCCAGTATTTCTCGCGAATCGTACCTTGCTTCGGAAGCTACACATTGTGGACTTGAACTAACCCCATGTACAACTATAAAAGGAACTACTTTAAGCACAAAAAAAAATGTAACATCACATGGAATTGACACAGTTTCTTTGGGTACCCCTTTAACCCCCGTTACAATAGCATCATTACATGGATCATTTGTGGACCGACCGTCTAATGCAGTGCTTTCAGCAAACTATAAGACAAATGATCATCAACAGCTAAGCATTGATGGGAGAAAAGCCGCTGGTGGTCTAGAGCCGCAGAAGAATATAAATGTTGCTTTGTCTACATCTTCTCCAGTCGCCAATGGATTAGTTTGTAGTCATTCATCTGTCAGTTCTGCGACGACTTCAACTGTTGGAAAAAGTGTACTGAATGTTTCTCCTCATTCTGGAAATAAGGTGTTGTCCATCCCATCTAATACGGTAGTTGGTTCCGTTGCAGTGGCGGCTTCTTCCATAACGAAAACATCTCTTAGTACTGGAACTAGTTCAGTAGGGGCAGCAGCCTCTTCATTGGTGTTTCATGGGGCAGCCCCACTCATGTCTCACTCGACTGTTGGGTTACCCATGTTAATTCAAGCAACGCCATACCGTTCACCTTTTCCTAATTATTCAACTTTATATACACCCTATAATAACATAACACATGGACAATACCTTCCATCAGTGATACCAATGGGAAATTCTAATACCTCATCTCTATCTCAACGTTCGGATAATCGCAACTGTCGGGAGACGCAGCCAATGACATCTTTAAAAATGCCAGTAACAAGTGCATCTACAGTAAATCAGCACAATGCTAATAATATTGCAGGATTGCGACCTATAACACCACTAGGCTATATGATTAACAATAATAATGCAACGCAGGTATTAGGGACCATTCCTATTACAACAACAACGACCGTACCTTCGTTACATTCGACACAGTCACATCTCTTACCAGCTGCATTTAGTACTGCAACTACTGGACCACCAATTTTAACAACACAATTGTCGACATCTGCAGGAATTACAGTTGGTACTTCGCAAACGCAACCTTGTGCACCAATACTTCCTCAATCTGGATATCAATCCCATATTCCTCAAGTAATAAACTCGTATCCACAGTGCGCGCATTCAACATCTGCGACCCAACAGTCACTTTTACGTTGCACTACCACTTCGACGATTAGTACAAGTAATACATCAGTTCTTACTGTGCAGAGTTTAATAACAGCAACGCCCTCGCCTTCAATAAACACCACTATAGCGTCATCATCTGTGATTCAAAAAATACTTTCGCCTAAAAACGACAGTAAAGATCGCGATACAAATTACAGGTATTTTTGCTAAACTATAAATTTATATATTTATATACATACACATTAGCAAGGGGAATAATTAACTTATTATTGATTCGATAGACTATATAGTCAACATTTAAATTGTACTGTTTTCTTTACATATTTTGAATCATATATAAAATTGGGAACGCATGACCATTTAGTCCCGCTATTCGTAATTTTTAATATTTACATCATTTCATACATTTTGGCCCAGTATCCACAATTAAAAAAGCAAAGAACAAAATTATATCAAATACATATGTATACATACATAAAAAAGTAAAATAAACTTTACATTCGGGGTACCCACTAGCTGTTCCTGAACCCTATCCGATACATATACTCCATATATACCATATACTCCTGCATAAAAATGATACAAATCTAAATGAAATACTGTGTTTGTAAAAAATCTAAATAAATTCGTGAAAACGGAACAAATGCAAATACATCATCTTGACTCAACGGCACTTCATTACACACACATTAGCCAAACTAAAACCACACTGCTAGAGAGCAGGAAACTACAAAGCTAATTTATTATACATTTAATCCAGAATATATGATGAAACAACGTGCTCATAAATACGACGGACCGGCGAACAAATATACAGGCAGACCAATGAATCCTGCAATTTAATAAAACCTTTATACCCTAATTTCAATCTGTTTAGTGTATAAAAATACAAATTTTCAAGATTCTGGTCTCAAAAACGTAACTGAATTTCTATTACATAAAACAAGAGCTTGAGCTACGTGTACTACAAGAAGCCTCTTTTTATAGGGTCTGAGTTCGAACTGACGGGTGTACGGACTGACGAATAATATTCTTATTTGTTGACGTCTGAAATACTTTTTTCTGCCTGTTAATGCTTTAATAATAATTTTCAGACCGCAAAAAATAACAAAGAGCTTCGTCTACTAAGAATAATTTTCACAATTAAATTTTGTATAAATGATTTTAAAGTTTTTAGACTACCGTAAATCTACAGCGACGCGTTTCGTACATAAAACAGTTTTTACAAGTAAACACTTCAACAAAGTAAAATATACATTGAAGGAGAAATTATGTTAATGAAAAAAATGGAAGAGATATCCTGAGTCGGTGTGGTGAAGTCAATCATTCTACACTTCTCTTATCCATACAGCATATTCACACGCACTCATTGTTATATAACTTTTCTTGTAGATACATTTTTGAAATCTAATTTCCAGATCATTATAATGACTAAATTATGCATGAATTTTCAAAATGTAATGAGCTTAATTTTTTAAAAATTTTGAGAGTTATTCAGTACATATGCAGTAGTAAATATAATAACCTAATTATTTATTTGATCGATCGATTCAAGCTTTGCTTTGTTGTATATATATATATAATAATTAATTTATAACAATATATTCAGTTACCATTCCATCCAATATTTGTATATTCTCAGCAGTACAGCTGCTCGTCCAAGCAATACTGTGTCGGTATCAAGTGGGCCACCAGGTATTGCAATAGGCACATCATTTTCAGGTTTAGTGCCGTCGACACCCTACAATGCCGTGTCTGTTTCATCAACTACGCAAGCAGCGAATACGTTACCAACTTCACATTCAGCTCTACCTGTTACGGGTCATGGCATATCCACATATACCACAAAGACAGGGCTCTGGTTAAGGTAGGATATTTCGTAATAAATAATGTGATAATATAAAATATAATATAATTTTAGCCAATCAGCTATGCAGTCAACAGCAATGACTTGTACGCCATCCATCCCAACTGTTACTAGTGGCAATGCTCGACCACTTCCCTCTCCTTTAAGCTCAGGTGTCATAGGAGCACTAGGCCGAGTTGCTGGAAATGCTACTTCACCTCATGCGGCTCATTCAACAATTGGCAGTGGACACGTTCCAATAGCAAACTTTCAGGCCACATTTTTTGCTACCCCCCATGCACCATTAAATTCATCTTCTCCTGCGAGCATTTCAGTTGCAAGTAGTATCAACAGCACTGTTTCTCATTTACCTTTGGTATCTTATACAACAGCCGTTATTGCGGCAATGGCTACAGTAACAACCACGACATCGTCTATCAGCACAGTGGGTAATACACAATCAACTGTAGCAACTGTCTCCACAACAGTTGCGCCAACGCCACATCCATTTTCTGCAGAATCTCTCTTCCAACCAAGTAAAAGTACGATTGTCTGAAATAGTAATCTATTGAAAATTAAAATAATCGTGATATTCTTTAATTTTATATCCTTGTAAATAGACGATCAGGCTGACTTATTGCGCCGCGAGCTTGACAGTCGATTTTTAGATCGTTCTGGCTTAGCCCAGCCTTCTCCATTATCGTCTTCAACGTATTTGCGTCAAGAGTTGCACCATCAGCATCAGCAAACGCACCTGCATCAACATCCTCAACTTTTATCTACAGCTCCAATGTCCGCCCCTTCTGCTGTATTGCCGGCTACGCCGCCGAATCCAGCACAAATTTTTCCTCCACCGTTATTTAAAGATATACCTAAAATTGCTGCAGTCGACCAACAGTTTTATCGCGCAACCATTGGAATTCCCCCTAGTTATACAGGATATAATCATACAGGACTTTTGCACAATGGATTGGGTGGCCCAACGCCATTTGTGCCACCTAATCATTTAACTTCATTTGCACCAAAGGTAAGCACAAACAAACAAAAGATATTTAAATGATGCGTACATTTTTATACCCTGAACCCATTGAAAATGGGAAATCAGAGTTTAATGTTTTTGTTAAATTGTATGTAACAGGCAGAAGGAGGCATAGCAGACCCCACAAAGTATATACATATATTCTTGATCTGGGCGACGAACTGGGTCGAGCCCTGTCCGTCTATCCATCCGTCTGTCCGTATGTCGCCTAATGTTAAATGTATATTCATATGTACTTTATAGATTTTTGATTTTATGTTAAAATTTAACCCGCACCCGTTATTCCACCTTCTCACCCTTAAGTCCATCCACAAGAAAAGTTATTAAACAATTAAGTTCCCATAGTCAGCTCACACTGTCGTCAATGCAAGCTTATGCGTGCGTGCGTGTGCATTTGCTCTTCCTTGCGTAAGCAGAAAAGAAGCGAATAATATTGAAATATCAATTGCTCGAAGGGTTCAGAGAAGCTTGTGGTCGAGCTGTCTGGACTAAGCTTTCTTACTTGTGTATATATTAATTTAACCAATTAAAAGTGATCAACCCTGAACCTTGCATATTTATATATTGTTGTATGCATAGTAGTATTAGAAATATATCTCGCGCAAGTTTAAGGGGAAGGTGGTGAATTTTAGGGTGGGGCTGGATTAAAAGGAAGATCCAAACTCTATTACATAGACAATGATCTATGTTTAAAGTTTGGAGACTCTAATCATATTAGTTGAATAGCTAGAAAACGGAAATTTGGAATATAGATCGGCGTCGACCACCTGAGAACGTAAAGCTGTGGCGGATATATCTGCACCTATTGCGGCGTGGCAAATTGGGTAAAACTGAAACTCCTAGCGTTTTACAGCTAGAACACTGAAATTTTGCAAGCGAGCTAATGATACGATTTTATAAAGATTAATGAATTTGATATCTGTGCCCACCAAGGACGTGGCAAATTCGGAACTGAAGATATAGGGAATTTTCAAATTCTGCTATATCTTAGACACGATTGGTGCTAGAGACCTGAAATTTGGTGTATATACTCGAGTTGACCACCCAAGTTCAAAGAGCTATGGTGGATATATGTCGGCCCAAAGGGGCCGCAAAATATATGGTATCTCCTATAGCTTAAAAGCTATATGCATCAAGTTTGGATAGTTGAGTTACTGGTAACCTCCTCTATCGATATCCCAAAAATAATTGTTACGCCTCTTTAGGGGCGTGGCATATTGAAAAATATCCTCTAATCATATTTTTTGGGTGTAAGCAGCTAGGTTACTGTTAGCTCATTCTAAGAACTGGCAAAAACTGTGGTGTCTACGGCTACTAGGGGCGTGGCAATTGGCATTTGTAGCACTACATATATAGTGAGCCAACATTTTCGCCATGTTTTGGAAAAAAAATCAAGAATTATATTAAATGAAAAGTTACAGAACTGAAACTTTCCTTCGTCATAATTGACTAATTTTTGTATAAAATAAAATTTATTTCAATCAAATTGAAGTATTTGTTAATAAGATCTAATAATTTTAGTTCTCAAAAATGTCAAACCTATTCAAGTGAGCAGCACTGTACGTACTTATCAAAAGATAATTTCATGTCTCATATATTTTAACATATCCATTATTCTTTGATTTTCCCATCTTCAATGAGTTCAGGGTATACAAATTATAAAGAATGGCAGACGGTGTCAATCTGAGTCAGAACTGGATTATATATTGGATGTTCGAGTTCGAGTTGTTTCACATTATCTGATGTGCATTTATTCAATTTGGCATAATATTTTCAAACTTGATGCGTCTTTAGCTGTTTATAGAATTTCAACATCGCCAACCATCAGCTTTATCAGTAACTAACATTTCAAAATTAGCAGAAAATAAAAATATCAACATTTGGCTTATCTTTTTCGCAATTAGAAAACAGGACGTTGGAACGCTATGCACGTCCGCATTGCGTGGGAAATTTACTATCACCAAAACAAGCAGAATTCAGAAAAACCCATGCTAGCGGGAGGTTCTACTCTTGGCAACAATTGTAGCAGCGGTAACTCAGGCACTTCTAGTGTACCTAATAACACAAATAGTATGAGCAGCACAACTGCCGTCAGCTTATCTGGAAACAACAGCGCTGCTTTACCCACCAGTGGAACTGTGGTTGGATCAAGTGGATCTGCAGCATCAGTCAATATAAAATCATCGCCATCATTGACCCTGAGCTCAGCATCGCCGCAACTTTTACATCGGTCCACTGAACTTACGACTGCTGCGACATACGCCAGATCTCCATTTGAAGCTTCACCACTAGCTGCAAGTTTTATTGGAGCACCGCCTAGTCATATCGGTAAGATTAAACTGAAACAATTAATAAAGCGATTATTTTATTTATAAAAACTTGACAGGTGCAGCTGTTTCCCAATTCAATCGGTACGTAGGATCATTTGGATTTGCCGGACTTTCACATTTTGGACGAGATATTTCATTGAGTGGGCATTTGGATACATGGAGGTAAGTTAATTTTTCTATTTTTTGTGTGAAAATTCGAATTAAAAGGTGCTCTACGTATGATCTACATATACGGTTAAATATCATACAATTTTGCGAAAATACAGACGTACTAAAGTTTATTAAATAAAAAATGTATAGATTATTGACATAAGGGATCAAATGTAAAAGTTAGGTTTTATTTATTATTTATTATTAAGTTACCATTGTAAGCCCACACTGCAGTGCACTGCAGTCAATGCATGTTTATGCTTGCGTGCCTATGTGTCTATGTATGCGTGTCCGCGTTTGTGTGTGTGTGTTTCTTTTGTAAGCGGAAACACGCGAAAAATTATTAAATTATATTATCCGAAGGTTTCAGGTGATTTCCTAGTCGAGCAGTCTCGACTAGAACTTTCGTACTTGTTTTATTACTGATTTTCGATAAGGTTTAAAAGTCGATCTGCAGATGCAGTATATATACTGACCTAAAACAAATTTCCGGTCTCTACCTCTTATAGATTCTGAGATCAACACATTCATACAATTAAGTATATGTATATATACTCTATAAGGTCGAAAAACTGGTATTGCAGTAATTCTTCAGTTCTTTTTTTACATACACACGAACACACTCTAATAAGTATGCGCTTTATTAACGCGTTATTTTCAGAAGATATAAAAGCTAGAGAAATTTTTTCCTAGGTTTGTGTATACCACGCGCATATCGAGTTTTCCTTAAAAATCGATAACGTGTCTCGTTATTTTGTTATCGGTTAAAAACATCGAAAATCAGTAATCAATTTATATCAGCTACATGTTTAGATCTACAGTCTCCAAACTTTAAATGTAGACTCATATGTACTTTGTAGATTTTCGATTTTTGTTATAATTTACCCCCCTACCTTATATCCACCCCCTCACTACTAAGTTTGTAAAAGGCGTATTTCAAATACTAGAGACTTGTGCTTTGGAATGTACAAACATTTACACATTATAATTACGTTCATAAGGATCATTCTACATCCGTTTGAACTCCACGATGTTGAAAATCACAAAAACTATAGACTTGAATATGAACATGTATATTTGTGTATATAATTTGCAGATGTCATTATATTTTCATATTTTATTTCCTTATTATCAATATTAATCAATATTTGAACTTGAATAATTTTAAAATTTTTGGATAATACACCCTCATTACCCCTAATTAAACAAGTAAGAAGGCTCTAGTCGAGACTGCTCGACTAGGAGTTACCCTGAACCCTCCAAGCTGATATTCTAATCATTCTGCACTTCTTTTATGCACATATACTTACACATGCATCCACCCGCACACATAAGCCCCCGCAGTAACGACTGCGCTTGGGCTGCGCTGCAGTGTGGGCATTATTATGAGAATATACTTGTTGAATAATTTCTCGTGTAGTAAGACTATCTTCATGAAACTTTCAGAACGTGTTCATAATGTTTAAATTTGTGTATATACCGAAGTACTTGAAATACGTTTTTTACAAATTGTGGGCAAAGGGGGCGTGGTATCCAAAATCTGTAAATTGTGTATATCCAGTTTTAAAATAACGAATGCCGAAATGTTTATTTATTTTGACGAATAGTGAATCTTTTAGCTCTTGACTAGTTCTATAATTGGTGCTTAATCTGATTTTAGGCAACTGTTAGTTTTCAAGATATTCACAAAAAATAAACAGTTCAACTTGAGGCTTTAGCGAAACCTTAAGTGACAATTAATTACAAATAATTTTAAATTATTAGAAATTAGCACATCTTTACAATATTTTTTATTTTATTCAAAAATATTGAGTAGTTTTTTTTTTATTTTTTAGTTTTAATCAGGGTCGAAGGTGACGTGTCGAATGAGACATTTTTTCCACCATATGTTTTATTTATTTTTTAATTTATTAGTAATTGCATCGTACCTTTTATATTTTTCTTTTACTCTTTAAGAATAAGCAAAGATTTAAAAAAGCATATTTCATTCTCTCTTTAAGAACAGTAATAAACACAAAATGTGCAATAGAAATGCTCAAAACAGAACTTTGGCACTTGTTCGGCTCTGTGTGTCAATATTTCGAGATGTGTTATGAATAAATGTAAAATTAGTTAATTTAAGTTAATTTAAATTAATTTTAAATCAATAGATATAACAAAATGTTATCAGAACATGCATTCATTGATTTTGAATTGTTTGGCTGTGGTTGACCTTTCTGCAGAAATGCCCATATATACAGTAAATCTGCAGTCTCCAGATTTAATGTGTTCAAATTAAATAAATATATCGATTATTCTCGAAAAAAAAACGATATCGGATGAGTTATCGAAAAAATAAGATAAACTTGTATTGCGTATGGTATACACGGGTATGCATGCAAAATTTCAGCTCTCTAGCTCCTATAACTTCTAAGATCAGTTTGCTCATACGGACTCAGCTCATCGCCCTGATCAAGAATATATATACTTTATGAGGTCTGCGATGATTTCTTCTGCCTGTTAAATACAAAATCAATATACCCTGATTTCCCATTTTCTATGGGTTCACGGTATAAAAATAGTTCATGTATATATATGCACGCTTGCTATAAGCTAAACGCTTTTAATTAGCAATCGGTAACTCGTAAGTTTAGTGACGGACGAATGGCAATACCTACTATACTTTTGATAATACAGTGAACTGATTTTTGTGCATATTTCAGTTGAAGACAGACATGTAGAACATGCGGGTGTGCATAGAGGAGAAATAGAGTGTGAGGGAGAGTAGGACAATTATCGTATAGCTGTGCTTCATTAAGCAACGGGACCATTTCGCTTGAGCGCATGCAAAGCTCTGATTTCGTCGTGATATCTTTTCATTGCCTAAAGTAAACAAGTAAGAAGACTAGTCGAGACTGCTCGACTAGGAGATACCCTGAACCCTCCAAGCTGATGTTCCAATCATTCTGCACACATACATACACATGTATCCACCAGCACACATAGGTCTGCTAACAGTAAGCAGCGACTGCGCTGCAGTGCACTATGGTCAGAAAGTCGGATTTTTTGGCATAAAGTCCAATTTTAAAGTTAGAGCCTTGAAATTTGGTACATATTTTTTCTAAATTTTTATAGAATTTCGGATTTTTTTTTTTTTAATTGGCCCAGGTCTTCACCCACCTGCCCCAGCACATTAAAAAATTTTATTAAAAAAAATTTTTTTTTTTTTTAATACATTTTTTTTATTCTTCCTCGTTATCTAAAATAATGTAATATTGCTCTTCACAGTCAGATTCGTGATCTAAATCAGAATCCGAATCTGAATTTTCCGGATCGGAATTAATAGTTTTCTGGGTCGGCGGAGATACTGCCTTTAGAAGATGTATGACATCTTGTGGAAGATTTTTCTTTTTTATTTGAGTTTGTCTTTTATTCAGACATATGCTTGATATAAGCGGATCTGATGAATCCATTGCTCTATAAAACACATCAGCCATGGTGTTTAGTCGGCTATTTTTTCTTGCATGTGATTTTCTGTCACTTTTGTAATATTTGTTCCGAGCTTCTGAAGCATTTTCGCCTAAACATCCAACCAACTAAGGATGAGTTCATAATTTGCCAGCCGTGAACTAATATTTTGTGGACAGTCGGAGACATTGGGTACCAAGGATATATACTTAAGTACATTGAAAATGTGCTCTTACAAAATTCCTTAAATTTGTCAACATCTACAGAATAGTGAGACGAAATGGTAATCAAAATCACAAAGAAATTGTGTAGCAGGGCTTGATCAAAGTTTGTTACTGATGAAAACAAACGGGTATTAGAGAAGGCTCTTCTGGCTGTGTTTCCATCATTACTATTGCCACTACCGTTTTGCTTGGGCATGTTTATATGGAGACCCATTTGTTTCCACATCATGTCTTGAATATTCTTTTTTCGAGACATTACTTCCATTTTGTCAGCCTGCTTAATGTGCCACTTTCGAATTTCGAGCCTATATGACACATTTAGGACGAATTCAAAAAAACGAATCCAGGCATGCAATGGACTCGCGCCGTATTGAAGACTTTCAGGTCTTGGTGCAAAGTTTACTGAATAAAAATCTGTGGGAGATCAGATTTGTTTACTTTTTCCAATACCCAAACTTCCAGCAACGTTAAGCGCCGAAACTCATATTTGGCTGCAACATGCCAATTTATTCAAAAAGGGGCAAAAAGGGGCAGAGGAAACTTGTTAATTCCGAATATATAAACATTAATCTTGAACATGTCGTTTTTAGTTGCGCGCTCAAGCGCGCTCAGAACAAGTGATACACCACGAAACACGGCTCTATTTGTTAAATTTCAGCTGTAAAAAGACACCAACAACAATTGCAAATATACATCTAAACATTCACAATCTTGAACAAACTAACACTGAACATTCATTTTAAATACCTGTGCTTTTACTTTCCATGATTACAATATTCTTTTTCTTTAAACAATCACGCTCAAAACAATTGCAAAGCTTAATCAATTTTAATGTTGCATACCGATAATTTAAGCTTGCATTGAAACAGCTGACTTTAGTTGCGCGCCAAATTTAAATGACTAATTTGAAAAATTTTTTAAAAACGTTTTTTTCTTATCTAATGTGTCTATAATCAAAAAATAAGTTAAATTTTCAGTTATGAATACATAAAAAAAATGACTTTATGCCAAAATATCAGACTTTTTGACCATAGTGCAGTGTGGGAAATATTATGAGAATTTATTTCTTGAATAATTTCGTTTGTAGACGTACAATCTTAATCTTTCAGAAGGTAATCATAATGTATAAATGTGTGTACATTCCAAAGCACAAGTCTCTAGTACTTGATATACGTTTTTTACGAATTGTGTTCGAAGGGGCGTGGTATCTAAAATCTGTAAATTACAAAATGTGTGTATCCAACGAATGTATATACACAGTAAATCTGAAGTCTCCAGGTTTAATAGTATTCAAATTAGGCTGAAAAACAACAATATCAATTTATCGATTATCCTCGATAAAAAGATATCGAATGAGTGATCGAAAAAAACATGATAAACTCGTACTGCGTATGATATACTCGAGTCTACATGCAAAATTTCAGCTCTCTAGCTCTTATAACAGACGGACAGGGCTATATAGACTCAACTCATCGTCCTGATCAAGAATATATATACATTATGGGGTCTGCGATGATTCCTTCTGCCTGTTACATACTTTTCACAAAACCATTATACCCTGATTTCCCATTTTCAATGGGTTCAGGGTATAATAAAAATTTCGCGTTGAGCAAATACGAAGTTATTTGGTGCGTACTAGACAGATTTTCGGGCATGGAATTTGTTCTACATGTCTAGTCTATATGTTGTGTTTGGTTACGAAATTTGTAAAATTTTGTCATTTATTGAATGTCTACATAAATTAAAGCGAGAGTAAAACCTTATGTGGAGATTTTATGGCTTATTAAATAAATATTTTCGCAAGTACTGGTATTCTCGTCAATGCACTATGGACAAAAATAGCGATAGTTTGGCATTAACTGTAAATTTAAAGATAGAGCCTTGAAATACATACGTTAGAAATGTGTATTAACAAAAAATTTCGGATTGTTTTTTTTATTTGGGCCACCCTCGCCCCCATACTTGTGATTTATTGGCCTATGAATATCGATACGATTGCAAGCAATTTCATAAATATTATAAGTCTTAAAGGTAATATACACTACATTTCAAATTTAGTTGGCTGACTTCTGAGTAGGGATGATAAATATCACATCCATGCTTTATATTAAGACTATCGACAATCTAAGGAGGCTGGAGAGCGCTGGCTGGTTAAGCGCTCCCACACTAGAGTACTAGTGATTGGGGACGCTGTTTTGGGTTCTTGTGAATATATAACAACTTGGTGTTCAATGAAATAATATATTTTATATGATTTGGGACAATAGGTCTAAACTGTCTGTAGTCCGAATATAATCTGAACCAAACCAGGTCTACTGATCAGGTTCTCTCCTTGAATGCCTGACTGAACTCTCCAGCCTCCTTAGATTGTCGATAGTCTTAACTTATATAATATATATTGATATTTTCAATTAAAAACGTTAATGCCACCTTCAGCAGTTATGGGTACTAAGTCATTGAATAATAGCTTATTTTCCATATCCCATAAACTTTCACTGCTCATATTTTTTGCAACGCATAAGTTTTATTGGTTTCTTTTGATTTCCTTGATGAAACCAAATCCGCATGTAGCAAAAAAAGCTTTGAATTGCTGCTCTCTGAGGCAAGCTTAGAAGCTATCTCTCTTTCTTTACCGAGATCCTCCTTCGTTATAGCTTAAGCTCTTCCGACCTCCATATTCTTATTGTTGCCGTGGCAGTGTAACGTGAGCTTAACACCAGACCCTAGCCAAAGCGTATGTTTTTAAATCGATTCAGATTACGACTACATTTGATATTTTTTTTTTTTTGATTTTTGTGCAAATCAATAGAGGATGCTACATATATACAGAAGTGGTCAAAAGTATTTACACACCGAACATTTTTCTACATGCTCAGCTTCAAGAGCTTTTTTTTTTTTTTTTTTTTGTTTTTGTTCGCTGTTTTTGGAAAAAACCCTTTTGTGTCACAAAGCTTACTCTACGTAGAAGCGATTGGCTAAAAAAATTTCTAAAATAATGGTACAAACTCATAAATATAGCAAAAAAAAAAACAATTACTTAGAGGCTGTCAAAAGTATTTACAGACTTTTTTTACGTCCTATGTATTAACACAAAACATAAACAATGTTTATTGCTATTATTTAATGTTATTTATTTTGGATTTTGGTTTTATAGAACAAATGAATTGAATTGAATTATCATTTAGCTATTCCCCCTTTTGCGTCAGCTGCAGCCTGAAGCCTGACTGGAATTGATGCCACCAAGGATCAGGGAAAGTCAATTGTTAGTTTGGACCAAATTTCGGTGTTATCATCTCGTTTTCTGTCTTTGATGAATAATCTCTTAGATTTCATAAGAACTCAAACATTTCCTTTCGTTAAGGTCTGGAATTTGAGCATACCAGGGCAGAACGACTTGGTTTAAGTCCCTGAAAGACTTTGTAAGTATTAATTCTTTATGGCAAGGAGCATTATCTTGTTGCAATACGCAGTCAGTAGTTGTAAATTATTTGTTTCCCGAAGCAAGAGCAAGTTCATTTCATATAGGCAGATCTCCTGATTGATTTAGAGTGCCCTCTAATGGCCCTCTAATGGCAGAGACCTGAATCCTTTCCCTATTATCTACTTTTTGACCAAATAATACGTGTTATTCGGGTCATTGTCGATCACTTTGCAGCAGTACGACCATATGTTCAGTTAATTCTACTAAATTCTTAAAATGTAAGGTATTGCTCCTTAAATAATATTCCATCGATTAAAACAAAGGGTACAATACAATCTTTGTTTATACGCCCCTAAACCATAAGAGAGCAGCCACCGCGCTTGACTTACTGTACTGTTATAGTCAACAGACTGGACTGTGGGATCTCTAGGCCAATGCCGAGAATGTCTCTATCCTTATCCCCATTGAAAATGGGAAATCAGGGTATAATGGTTTTGTGAAAAGTATCTAACAGGCAGAAGGAATCATCACAGACCCCATAAAGTATATATATTCTCGATCAGGGTGACGAGCTGAGTCGATTTAGCCCTGTCCGTCTGTCTCCCCGTCTGTCCGTATGTATGAACGCGTCGATTTCAGAAGATATAAGAGATAGAGACTTGAACTTTTTTTTAAGAGAGCTTCGGCAAATACACGCATAGTAATGATATAATTACAATCTAAAAGTTTCATGAAGAATGTACATCCACAAGAAAAGTTATTAAGCAATTAAGTTCCCATTGTAAGCCCACACTGCAGCCCATGCGTGTGTATGCATGCGCGTTTATGTGCGTCTATGCATTTGTGTGTGTGTGTGTTTTTTGTAAGCAGAAAGACGCGAAGAATGATTGAAATATCAGTTCTTCGAAGGGTTCAGGGGATTTCCTAGTTGAGCAATCTCGACTAGAGCTTTTTTACTTGTTTCTTTACAAACTGACCAGATTCTAGTTTTATAAAAACCGTTTCATATTTAATATTTAGAATAATATTCATTATATTTTAGGGTGTACCTTAGATGTTTTTGTATAATGGTTATAGTTTTTGTTGTGTGCTTGGAGCCGTTTTTGTCGAACTCTTCGTGTACCCATGTCTTTAGGTAAGATATTTTTGATATCGGTGTTTTGGGACATCGGCAGTCTACACGGTTCCATAAAATTTCTATAGAGTTCAGGTCTGTGGTCTGGGGGAGTGTTTCCAAAAGCTTTGTAGGCTTATGCTTAGCGTCATTGTCCTGGAACGGCTGCAATGTGTCTGAAATATCCATTTTGTAAGGAAAATAATAGATGTTCCTTGATAAACTCGTACTGCGTATGGTATACACGAGTATGCATACAAAATTTCTGCTCTCTAGCTCTTATAACTTCTGAGATCGACGCACTCATTCGGACGGACAGACAGACGGACAGAGATAAGTCGACTCAGCTCGTCGCCCTGATCAAGAATATATATACTTTGTGGGGTCTGCCACGCCTCCTTCTGCCTGTTACATACATTTCAACAAAACCATTATACCCTGATTTCCCATTTTCAATGGGTTCAGAGTATAAAAAGAGTAAAGTATTACAAATATTGCAGGAATAGTGATAAGAAAAAATAATAAGAAATAGAAAGAAAAGAGTAAAAGAAGAGCCAAAGTAGAATATAGTATAGGATAGAGAAATCACTGCACAACATCCGCAACGAAATGTATACCAGCGCTTATGCCTGGGCACTGTGAGTGAAAATCCTAAGCTAATAAGCTAATAGCAAATATTTTCTTTTAACTAGAGAGAGTTTTAAGGAAAATACGTGATAATATTTATTAAAATTAACACAAAGACCACGAAACGCACTATGCAAAGAATAATCCGTAGTGCACACAGGTAAACGGACGGTAGTGTCCAGTTATTCGGGACGGAACCGAACAATTAAGACGCATCAACAAAGAGGACGAATCAATATCACCGCTAATTAATTTATGCAGAAAAACAATTCCTAAAATTATTCTGCCATTGATTAACGATGGAAGATCAATAATTGCTTGGTAATAAAAGGATCGTTAAATTCCTTAGACCAAAGTTTAATAAATCCAAACACACTTTTGGCTTCATTTATGATGGTAGAAATACGCAAATTAAAATTAAGTTTACAGTCAAAAAAAAAAAAAAAAAAAAAAGCACCAAGATCTTTGACAGTCAAGATGCACTTCAAGAAAATGTTACTAATTTTATAGTCAATAATATGAGTAACAGTACTACTGCAGATCAATGTCATACACTTTGAGTAATTTAGGTCCAACTGGTTTACCAGACACCCCAGTTGAAATGCATTAAGGTCATCTTGAGGGTGGAGATGCCCATTTGCACTGGAGTATGGTAGGCAAAGTTTTATATCATCCGCATACATTAATATCGTAGAATAAGAGATACAGCTAGAAAAGTCATTTATTAAAAGGGAAAAGAGTAATGGACCCAAATGGCTAACCTGAGGTAAACCAGTCGAAACAAAGATAAATTTAGAAATAGCTGTTCTCAGCAAGACTCTTTGGGTTCTACCCTTTAAATAGGATGAAATCCATGACACAAGTCTAGGGGAAAACCCTAATCCTTCAAGCTTTAGAATTAGTATATAATGATGTACTTAGTCAAATGTTTTACTGAAGTCAGTATAAATAACATCATCTTGCATTTTATTTTTTTTTTTTTTAGAAAAACTAACTAATTTAGATGACGTTGATCGATTCTCAACAAAACCACGTTGACATGGTTGAATAATCGATTTGCAAAAATATTGCAAGACCGATTTTATAATTTTTTCAAATAAATTCGGAATAGCAGATAATTTTGCAATGTCTATATAATTTTAAATATCATATCTTCCACCTGTTTGATATAGGTGATGAAAGATTCTTTCCAAATTGAAGGGAAGACAGAAGTTTCCAAAGACAAATTAAACAGTTTTAGTTATAGCGACTAAAGAGAAACACTGCACTCTTTACTCACACAACTTGGATTATTATCTCCACCAGGAGAGAGAGATGATTTCAACGTCCTTATGGCGGCAGCCAGAGAGGCTGCAGTGACTTTAGGAGCATTAATAGAAGTGAATATGGATATGAGTGGCTGTAGAGATCAGCAGAAGAATAAGTGGATTGAAAAAAATCTGCAAATAGATCAGAGGAATCCTGATCATTTCAAGTTTTTTCACAACGAAAGACAAATGAGGACAGCAAACCAGAAGGTTTATTAAATGAATAAAATTGTTTAGGATTTCGAGCATACTGACGATTGCAAGATAATTCTCATAATAACTATAATTTAAAATATTGAAATTAGACTTGGCTATAGAATATTTAAAACAGTCAACACTTGTACTAGACTTTTTTTTATAATTTTTAAAACATTTAGTTTTAATGTTTCTTTATGTCGAGAGAGTCTTAGTAAACCAAGGTGGCCTTATTTGAAACGGGCGAAATACGACAGAGAGGGGCACACACATTTAGAATAGAGTTTAAGGTTGTATAAAAAAACGATGCTGCAAATTAATATCAACCGACTCATATAAAAGAGACCAGTCTGTTGAATTAATTCGTTGCGACTTAGCTTAGAAGACAAAGCAGTATAAGTGAGACTATTATCAACAGTTAATAAACCCTCTAAAGTGGGGTGATGAATATCCTCTGGTAAGCAGAAAGGACTTGATCTTACCACATTAATAAGGGAATCATGATTAATAAACACAATATATAGTGTGCGATTTAGATGATTAGAAATAGAGTTAATCTGAAACATAGACAGGTTAAACAATTCATCAAAAAGATAGTGATCAATTGTCGGAATAAAGTAATTTGCATTACAAGTTGATGACCAAGACGTATTTGGAATATTAAAATCACGCAACACAAGAAGCAAGTCTCATAATTTCGCAATTAATACCCCACCCCCTCTGCGCGTCGAACGGTCGAGTCTATAAGTAGTGAAATTACTTGAAAGAATTTCACTATTATGAATATTATTACTTAGCCATGTTTCAATGAAAGCGATAATATCATATTGTACACTGAAACTATGCAGGAAAAGACTTTTAAATTTTGAGTTGAGAAGAAGATTGTATACTATTTAGTCTTTATACTTACTCATTCACGAAAGTGTGAAATGTCCATCTTGCTGCCCGTCCGTATGAACGCAGTTCATTTCGTCGCTATTGAAGCTACAGACTTGAAATTTGGAACACATACCGTGTATATCTCCGATTTATAGTGTTCAAATTTTGTCGATCCGCCCACTAGCATGCATTTTTCGATATGCCAGAAATCATGTTAGTTGAAGAGCTAGAAATTTGAAATTGAAATTTGGTATGTTGATCCGCGTTGACCACCCAAGTCCAACAAGCTTTGGTGAATATATCTACGCCCATTGGAAACATGGCAAATGGGATAAAACTGTATCTCCTATTGTTTTAAAGCTAGAAATTTTGAAATTTTGCACGTGTGCTAATGTTATGATTCTATAAGGACTGATCAAAAATTATTTATCTACGCCCACTTGGGGCGTGGAAAATCGGACTTGAAGATATAGTGATCTTTCAAATTTTGCTATATTTTAGGCACTATTGATGCTAGAGACCTGAAATTTGGTATATATGCGCGTTGTTCACCCAAGTCCAACGAGCTATGGATATATATCCGCCCAAAGGGGGCGTGGCAACCGCAAAAGTGCATATCTCCTAAAGTATAAGAGCTAGAAGATAGATAGATAGTTGAGTTACTGGTAACCTCCACTACTGCTGATCCAAAAGTAATTATTCCGCCATTTTAGGAGCGTGTCATATCGAAAAATACCCTGTAATTTTCTTATATTTGAGCGTAAGCATCCAAAATTTGCAGTTAAGTTGCCGTTAGCTCGTTCTAAGAACTGGCCAAAAATGTCTACGCCGATTTGCGTGGCGAATTGTAAAAATGCATTTTCTACAGTATTAGAGCTCAACTTAGCTACTGAATTGCTGATTTGATGTGAATGAGTATTCCACAGTCGGTAACGCCCGACTGAACCGTTCTCACTTGTTTTTTTTTTGCTACAATTTCTTCAATTAATCAATATTTGGAGTTAAATAATTTTAAAATTTCTTGATAATAAACCCTCATTACCCCTAATTAAACAAGTAAGAAGGCTCTAGTCGAGACTGCTCGACTAGGAGATACCCTGAATCCTCTAAGCTGATATTCTAATCATTCTGCAGTTCTTTTATCCACACATACATACACACGCACGTAACGCAACCACGCGCTCTGCTAACTGCGCAGTAAGCAGCGACTGCGTTTGGGCTGTGCTGCAGTGGGCAATATTGTGAGAATTTATTTGTTGAGTAATTTCTTTTGTAGACGTACAATCTTCATGAAACTTTCAGAACGTAATCATAAGGTGTAAATGTGTGTACATTCTAAAAAGTTTGTACATTCTCTATTACTTGAAATACGTTTTTTGATTGATGGCGAAGGGGGCGTGGTATCCAAAATCTCTAAACTACAAAATGTGCGTATTCATCAAATGTATATACAGTAAATTTGAAGACTAATAGTGTTCACATTAGGCTGAAAAAACCTACTTAATTTATCGATTATTCTCGATGAAAATTATATCGGATGAGTTATCGAAAAAATAAGATAAACTTGTACTGCCTATGGTATACATACCAAATTTCAGCTCTCTATCTTCTGATATCGTTTTGCTCATACGGACGGACGGACGAACAGACGGACAGGGTTATATCAACTCAGCTCATCGCCCTGATCACGAATATATATATTTTTTGGGGTCTGCGATAATTTTCACAAAACCATTATACCCTGATTTCCCATTTTCAATGGGTTCAGGGTATAACAAAGAGAGATATCAACAACAAACAGCTGATACAGAGAAGAAAGAAAGTACACAGCGAGAGAGTATACTTGCACCGCACGAAGATCAAATTTTTTTGTTGAATAATTTCTATTGTAGACATACAATCTTAATGAAACTTTCAGAGCGTAATCATAATGTGTAATTATGTGCACAGTCAATTCTTCAGTACTTGAAATGCGGTTTTTACAAATTGTGGGCAAAGGGAGTGTTGCTACTCTTGCTAGCAAGTATATATTTTCAACTTCACGAAAATAGAATAACTTTCACTCGTCCGAACATTTCATTTGTTTATTCAAACAACTTAAAATAAACTTAATGTGAACAATAACGAGCAAATTGAAGATTAAATCTAAGCCTAAGTCAAGCCAAGCCAGGCCATTTATTTAATTCTTTTTTTTTATACTCATTCACGAAGTGAATTAGTATATTGGTTTTGTGCAATGTCCGTCTTGCTGTCCCTCCGTCCGTCCGTCCGTCCGCCTGTCCGTATGAACGCAGTTCATTTCGGCGCTATTGAAGCTAGAGACTAGGGGCGTGGCGAATCGGAAAATGAATTTTCCAATATACCAGAAACCATATTAGTTGAAGAGCTAGAAAGCTGAAATTTGGTATGTAGGTCCGCGTCGACCACCCAAGTCCATTAAGCTATAGCGGATATATCTACGCCCATTGGGGGCGTGGCAAATCGGATAAAACTGTATCTCCGGAATTCATAAAGCTAGAAAGTTGAAATTTTGCACGTGAGCTAATGGTATGATTCTATAATGACTGATGAACAAATGTTATGTTTACGCCCACTAGGGGCGTGGCAAATCAGACCTGAAGATATAGTGATTTTTCAAATTTTGCTATATTTTAGACACTATTGATGCTAGAGACCTGAAATTTGATATATATGCGCGTTGTTCACCCAAGTCCTACGAGCTATGGTGGATATATGTCCGCCCAAAGGGGGCGTGGCAAACCGCAAAAGCTTATATCTCCTACAGTTTAAGAGCTAGATGCTTCGAATTTGGATAGTTGAGTTACTGGTAACATCCTCTATCGATGTCCTAAAAATAATATTTACGCCTCTTTGGGGGCGTGGCATATCGCAAAATACCCTGTAATTTTCACATTTTTGGAGCGTAAGCATTCAAATTTGGCATGTACGTTACCGTTAGCTCGTTCTAAGAACAGGCCAAAAATGAGGCGTGTTCGGCCACTAGGGGCGTGGCAATCCGCATTTGTAGTATCAAATTGCTATATTTATATGCGTGAGCCAATTAATTATAATGGGATCAACGTTTGGGCTGTGAATGAGTATTCTGCAATCGGTATCGCCCGACTGCAACGTTCTTACTTGTTTTTTTTTTAACATTTCATTTGCTTATTCAAACAACTTAAAACAAACTTAATGCGAACAATAACGAGCAAATTAAAGATTAAATCTAAGTCTAAGCCAAGCCATTTATTTTTATGTGTTGTGCTGCCGCTTTTCGACTCTTTCTGCAATTAACCAATCGACGTATCGAAGCTTTGAACCAGGGCTGCGACCTATTGATATCTACTAGGGTAACAGAACAAATATTCAAATTATGTATTTAATTCAAATTATGTATTCAATTCACAGCATTCCGCCCACCGTAAAACAACAAGGGAGTTTTACCAACAACATCTAGAATAGCTAATTTAGATACGGGACGCTTCAAAATACCCGTTGATGTTTTCACCTCCGCTAAACGTATGATTCCATCCCTCGCTGGAATGGTGCTGATTACAACGCCTTTTTTAAAACTGCCTCTCGGCTGATTGTCCTCACATATGATGACAACATCTCCTATTTGTATAGGCCTTCTCTTGACGTTCCACTTTGTGCGTCTTGTTAGTGTTGGCAAATATTCTCGTATCCAACGTTTCCAAAAGTTATTTTTCAATTGTTGAGAAATCCGATATTGTTTATGATGCGGATACTCGCTAGTATCTCCGAGTGTTTGAGTAGAGTTTGATGTTCCCGATCTATGGGCAGTTGCCCCATAAACGGCGCCTCCGGCTTTGCATTTGCATTCTTGCAATATTGACAATTTTTCTTTGTTTGTCTTACTAAATTACGTAAACATGTGATCCAGAATTTCTGTCTAATTTCTGCAATAATCAATTCATTATTTTGATGATGAAAACGCTCGTGATATCTCTGTACAATTAATTTAGTAATCAGATGATCTTTAGGCAAAACTATTGGTTCTCGTACACCTTCTGAGACCGCTGTGGCATTGCCAAGTCTGCTATTTAGAATTATGACTCCTTCTTTGTTAAGTGTAGGCGCCAATGAGTGTATATCGCTATTCTTTGATACAGATCCATCTTTCTGCAGGTCATCTATTTCCTGTGCAAAAACCTGTTGTTGTGCCATTTTGCACAATATGACTTCTGCCTTTTGTAATTCCAGTGGTGTCAGTTCTTTTACTGAGTTCGTTATTTTCTGGTTTTACGTAGTTGATTCATAAATCTTACTATCCAACCTACTGTACGTTTCAATCGCATATAATTTGAGAATCGCTGTATATCAATCACAGGAACTGTTGATACCATCAATATATGCTTACGACGTTCCGTTGAGTCCTCGCTTACATAACTTATTTTCTGTGCTGGCCAAAGTTTTTCATCTTGTTGCAGAAATGCTGGACCTGTTGTCCACAATCCATTAGGCACATAACTCAGACTCTTCTGTGCCCTCGTAGCTACATCAGCAACATTCATGTTCGTTGGAATCCACCGCCAGCTGTCAATATCAGTTGATTCCAAAATTTCACCTATACGGTGAGCCACAAACGGTTTATATTGTCGTTGATCAGAGCCAATTCATGATAGAACCGTTTCAGAGTCAGTCCACATTACTGACCGCCGCACGCTGATGTCGAGGTATTCCAAAATTGAGCTTCTGAGTCTCACTCCAAGTACTGCAGCCTGCAGTTCGAGTCGGGGTATCGACAAGTGTTTTAAAGGAGCACATCTCGATTTTCCTGCAACGAATACGACATTAATATGATTGCTTACTGTAATCCTCCAATAAGCAACTGCAGCAAATGCCTGTTCACTTGCATCTACAAATATATGCAATTCCACCTCAGCTTCATTCGATAGAAAATGGGGTGAGTAGCATCTTCCTATCTTGAAATTCTTAACCTTTTCGATTTGAAGCATCCATTGCTTAAAGCGAGCGAATAAATCTTCGGGCAATAAATCATTCCAGTCTATTCCAAGTCGCCACACTGCTTGCATCAAGTTTTTTCCAGATATTGTTAAATCTGTTAACATTCCAAATGGATCGAAGATTGACATCACTAAACTGAGTAATTGTCGTTTAGATAGACACTTAATCCCTCTTACGATGTCCTTATCCACCTTGTTTAACTTCAAATCAAATACGAAGTTATCATCTATACTCTCCCAATGTATGCCCAAAATTTTATCAATGACCTCGGCGTCCATTTTAACAGTGCGTCCTTTCATGTAGTCATTATCATTGTTTAATTTACCTTATACTTCCGTTGAATTTGATACGAAGCCTCTAAGCTCAAAATGCGCCATTTTGTGAACTCGACATACTTCTTTACTTATATCATACGCTTGCTCTTCAGATTGAAAGCTAGCAACATAATCGTCCACAATCGTCCATCTCTATAATTTACAGCTTGATACGCATTAATATTTTTAACGTATTGAGCACAGCATGGTGAGCACGAAGCACCGAATATCATAACCTTCATTTTGTATGTATCAACCTTTCCGTTTGAGCAGTTACTCCTCCATAAAAATCTCAAGGAGTCCTGATCTTCCTCTCATACTGATACTTGAAGAAACATCTCTTTTATGTCCGCGCATATTCCAATCTTACCTTGCCGAAATTTATATAGTATCTTTGTCAAAGGCGGGTTCTCATCTGGTCCTTTTAGCAATTTAGAGTTCAATGACAATCCGTTGACCATTGCAGCCGCATCAAATACCAGCCGTATCTTGTTTGGTTTATTGACATTGTATACGCAGAAGTGTGGTAGGTACCACGTCCTCGGACCAACCTTTTCTGCATCTTCGTTTGACATTTTTATTGCATATCCTTTTCTAACAAATTCCATGAGAGCATTATTATACTCTGTAAACTTTCCATTACGCTCCAATTTGTATTCTACAGCCTTTAATCTTTTTAAAGCTGCATTGTAACTGTCCGGAAAAATTATATCATCTTCAGACCATAACAGACCAGTTTCATAAGCCTCTTCAAGCCGCTTTGTAGTTTCCATTAATATTTTCCGCGCCCGCTGTACAGATACAGATTCCAAAGGCTTTCCAATAGCTTCTCCAAAATTTTCTGTTGAAAAATAATCAGATATAAGTTTATGCAAATCTGACTCATCAGTATTTTCTTTAATATGTGTATGAAATACTACAGACATTAATGGTGACTGGACTTGTTTCTGCGATCCCATTGATCCATAAACAATCCATCGTAACTTCGTTTTCGCTGCCAACAGGTTGCTATCCAGATTGATACTTCTCGATGTAGATCCTAGATGACAATTATTTATCCCGACTAGCATTGTGGGATCTGCATTCTTATATCCGCCCAATGGGATATTTCTTAGCTGTTTGTATTTGTTTTTCAATTCCAGCAGATCTACCGTTTGCAAAGGTAGCTTCAAGTCCGGTACTGTATTTGCTTCAAAACTCATCCATTTTCGTTTCCCTCCTGGGGCTCGAATCCTCAAGTGACAGCAAACTCCCAATCGTTTCACCATTGAGCACCTTTCTTTTGTGTTTGCTTTATTAAATTCGTCGCATTTCTGTATCGTATGGTCTCCCTCGCATTGATAGCATGTTATCGGCGTATTAACATGTCTCGCTGGCTGCTCAGTAGTTTGCGTGTAGGCTTGACCACTCTTTGACTACTTATAGTTGTTGCTGTTCGTGCCACGCTTTTCGCCACGACACTGAGCCAATTAGTGAAGTGTCTTAAGTCTGCATATGGGCGAATGGATGTTGCATAATCCACCCACTGAATCCGTTTCGTCATTGGCAACTTCTCAACAAGTTGCTGCAAAAGTACAGGATTGTGCAAGTGCTGCACTGCATTTGCCGACTGTAAAAATACTGCCAAATTCTCAACTTTAGACGAAAAAGGTACCAAACGTTCCAAATTATTTCCATTAACCGGACGAATCTCACCAATTAACTCTAATTGGCTTTTTATGAGTAACTCCGGGCGTCCATACATAAATTGTAGACGTTCTATGATGCGTACCACATTGATTGGGTTTATCAGAAGTCCTTTTACTTCTTCTATGGCGGGTCCCTTCAAGCTCTTTTGCAATCTGAGCAAGTTTTCCAGGTTTGACTATCCATACGCCGCTGATGATTCTCTAAACATAGTTATGAATACAGGCCAGTCTTCAGCATTTCCTGTAAACTCTGGCAAATCAATTAGCTTGTACAACGGTGAAGTACGTGGCATACTCATATGTGTTCTATTTTGTTCATCTATATTATTTGTTCTGTGACCCAGTGCAGCCAAATCTACTAGATCGCAACCCCGAAGTCCCACATGCCCCGATACGTTACCATACATGCTGGCTTCAACAAACGATTCATCTGGATAAGAGACTCCACTTCTTTGACCAATACCATAAGCTCCATGAGTAGCTGCTCCAGCTCCATATGAGGCGCCATACACGCCTGCACCAGCTCCATATGAGGCGCCATACACGCCTGCACCAGCTCCATACGAGACGCCATACACGCCTCTCTGATTCGGTACACTAGATTTTACGCCGCCACCAGTTGACGCCGCTTGCTGCACAGATCCATACGACACGCCATACACGCCTCTCTGCTCATCTTGATTGTCACGTAAGTCACCCAGTGTGACTCTTTGACAATCCACGTTGGCCGCATTTGCAGATCCATCTCTTCCAGCTTCTGTTTCAACCATGTCGCCTCCAGTACGCGCATCACTGTTGCCAATGCATTTGGCACGATCATCATTATTCGTGTCGAGTTGATGAGAATTGCCAGAATCACTTGCTGATACCACCTCGTGTGTATCCAGATTCGATGTAGGCGTGACGTTTACTTCTGATGTTGCGCTTCCATGTAAGCCACCAGCATCCATACTAGCAATCATTGGGCCGCCCTTTGCTGCACCAACTAGTCCATCGCCGTCGCAAACTGCATTCTGCGAAGCTTGTAGCTCTTCCAGTATGCCCTTCTGTTTCAAATGATCCATTTAACTTGTCGTTTGCCTTCTTATTATCTTTTTTCTGCTTTTTTGCGCTTCTTAAAACCGACATCTTGCTTCATCTATATACATACAAACTGCACTCAAAGCGTCGAAAAAACACCAATACAGACATACATGCACGTATGTATGTGTCACTGTATTGCGCCGAATTTCACAATTCCATGTAATTGTGACTCATATCCAAAACGGCAACAAATAAAAATAAAACTGTTGCTACTCTTGCTAGCAAGTATGTATGTATATATTTTCAACTTCACGAAAATAGAATAACTTTCACTCGTCCTTCGAACAATTCATTTGTTTATTCAAACAACTTAAAACAAACTTAATGCGAACAATAACGAGCAAATTAAAGATTAAATCTAAGCCTAAGCCAAGCCATTTATTTTTATACCCTGAACCCATTGAAAATGGTAAATCAGGGTATAATGGTTTTGTGAAAAGTATGTAACAGGCAGAGGGAATCATCGCAGACACCATAAAGTATATATATTCTTGATCAGGACGATGAGCTGAGTCGATATAGCCCTGTCCGTCTGTCCGTCCGTCCGTCCGTATGAGTGCGTCGATCTCAGAAGTTATAAGAGCTAGAGAGCTGAAATTTTGTATGCATACTCGTGTATACCATACGCAGTACGAGTTTATCATATTTTTTCGATAATTCATTCGATATCTTTTTTATCGAGGATAATCGATAAATTGATATTGTTTTTTCAGCCTTAGTTGAACACTATTAGACCTAGAGACTTCAGATTTACTGTGTATATACATTTGATAGATACACACATTTTGTAATTTACAGATTTTGGATACCACGCCCCCTTCGCGTATATTAAGTACTAGAGACTTGTGCTTTGGAATGTACACACATTTACACATTATGATTACGTTCTGAAAGTTTCATTAAGATTGTACGTCTACAATCGAAATTATTCAACAAATAAATTCTCATAATATTGCCCATACTGCAGCGCAGCCCAAGCGCAGTCGCTGCTTACTGCGCAGTTAGCAGAGCGCGGGCCTATGCGTGGGGGTGGATGCATGTGTGCAGCATGGAGGGTTCAGGGTATCTCCTAGTCGAGCAGTCTCGACTAGAGCCTTCTTACTTGTTATGTGTTGTGCTGCCGCTTTTCGACTCTTTCTGCAATTAACCAATCGACGTATCGAAGCTTTGATCCAGGGCTGCGACCTAGCGATAACTACTAGGGCAACAGAACAAATATTCAAATGATGTATTTAATTCAAATGATGTATTCAATTTACAACAGGGAGCGTGGTATCCAAAATCTGTATATACTAGGAGATATCTAGGAGATACCCTGAACCCTCCATGCTGATGGTCCAATCATTCTGCAGTTCTTCTAAGCACACACACATATACATGCACCTACCCGCACGCATAGGCCCGCGCTCTGCTAACTGCGCAGTAAGCAGCGACTGCGCTTGGGCTGCGCTGCAGTATGGGCAATATTATGAGAATTTATTTGTTGAATAATTTCGATTGTAGACGTACAATCTTAATGAAACTTTCAGAACGTAATCATAATGTGTAAATGTGTGTACATTCCAAAGCACAAGTCTCTAGTACTTAATATACGCGAAGGGGGCGTGGTATCCAAAATCTGTAAATTACAAAATGTGTGTACCCATCAAATGTATATACACAGTAAATTTGAAGTCTCTAGGCCTATTAGTGTTCAAATAAGGCAGAAAAAACAATAGAAATTTATCGATTATTCTCGATAAAAACGATATCGGATGAGTTATCGAAAAAATAAGATAAACTTGTACTGCCTATGGTATACATGAGTATGCATGCCAAATTTCAGCTCTCTAGCTCTTATAACTTCTGAGATCCTTTTGCTCATACAGACGGACAGACGGACGGACAGACGGACAGGGCTATATCGACTCAGCTCATCGCCCTGATCAAGAATATATATACTTTATGGGGTCATCGATGATTCCTTCTGGCTGTTACATTTCCATTTTCAGGGTTTCAGACAAAAAGAACTACGGATCAAACCTTGCACAGGAATATATAGGTATTTGTATTAATCAACTGACCGCAATTGTGTGCAACTTTAATACAATTATTTAATTAAGAAAACAAGAAAATTTGTTGATGGCGGCTTAAATAAAGCTCATCTTTTCGTAAATCATGATAATAATATTGGTAACCATCAGGGCCATCCTAATTAAAACGTTTGTCATCAGTAAAAACAAGTGCTTGCCCATCATTAGTCAATTGAACTGTCCATGTCAGATTAAACTGTCCATGTCATGTATGTATTCTCTCGCACATTGAACCTCGTTTTAAGACAAACCTTAAAAATTTATGTGCGCGTAATTCATTGGCAAACCGAAAAGCCGTTTGATTACGTCGAAATTTGTAGAGTCTTCGAATGCACAGTCGAATATCAAAATACTTGAATATACTCGAACTTTATTAAACAAAATTTTTTGGCAGCCAAGACATGCCTAAGAAATAAATAAACCGTTATTTTACACAAAAAAAAATGGTTCGTCTAACCTAAGAATAGCAGTGTATATACCAAATCAGAAAAGTAGCTATGAATCAGTATTCTGCAGTCGGTAACGCCCGACTGCAACGTTCTTACTTGTTTTATTTCTCAACTTAAAATGTAAATAAAACATACAAATAATTAAATTAAAAGAGCGTAAATAGTAGTCTTAGATCTCAAATGAATCCCCAAACCTTGATAGAACCTCTGCCATATTTGACCAGTGTGCCTTATATATTTTTGTTCAGCTTGCTTTCGTCAAGGAATATTATTTCATTCTACCGGATGTGGTGCATTTTCAATTTACGGCAAGGCCCTTGAAAATGGGAAATCAGGGTATAATGTTAATGTGAAAGTATATAAAAATGGCAGAAGGTTGTGTGACACGCCTCATAAAGTATATACATATACAATAATTAGCAAATAAAGTTTATGTGCACTTTGTGCACCTGTTTTGCTACATTTCGTTTGTCTCATCTACCACTAGTATTTGTAACGGTAATCTTAATTTGTACATTACTTAGAAACATATACTTGATTAATTATGCATTGGAATTTTATTTAAATCATTTTGGTAATAATAAATGTCCATTAAAGGTCGACGAAAACAAATCCAGCTAAATCGCGTCCAATTATGTTAAAGAGCCACCTAGAGAGAAAATTAGTATGTGAAATTGACCGAATGTTTGAGCGACTCACATCTCGTGCGCAAAGATACACTTGCTCGCAGAACTTTAATTTTGTAAAATATCCATATATACAGCGAGCAAACCGAGTTTATCACTAAAAATCAATAACTCATCCCATTATTTTTTATCGATAGAGAACCTTATCGAAAATCAGTTATAAAATTATATCTCCTACATCTTTAGAGATAATCTCCAAATTTTAAATGTAGATTCATATGTTCTTTATAGAATCTCGGTTTTTGTTTTAATTCACCTCTATATCTGCCCTCTCACGTTTAAATTTGTAAAATGCGTATTTATAATACTAGAGACTTGTGCTTTGGCAAATGTACACATTTTAATAATGTAGTCATAATCAAGAAAATATATTCAAGAATAAGTTCCCATAATAAGCCCACACTGCAGCCTATGCGTGCTCAAGCGTGGGAGCCTATATGTGGCTGTCAGTGTGTGTGGGTTTCTTGTGTAAGAAGAAAAACGCAAAGAATTATCGAAAAACAAAGAAAAACGTTTCAGTCGGACATTGCCAACTGCAGAATACTTATTCACATACCATTAGCAATTTAGTTGCTAAGTTTAGTTCTAATACTGTAGGAAATGTAGGTTTTCCCGATTTGCCACGCCCCTACTTCGCGTAGACACTTTTTTTACCAGTTCTTAGAACGAGCTAACGGTAAACTAATTGCAAAATTTGAATGCCTACGCTCTAAAAATGTGAAAATTACAGGGTAGTTTTCGATATGCCACGCCCCTACAGAAGAAGTGTATAAAATATTTTTGGTTTATCGATAGACAAGGTTACCAGTAACTGAGCTATGCAAATTTGAAGCTTCTAGCTTTTAAACTGTAGGAGATATCAACTTTTGTGGTTTGCCACGTTCCCTGTGGAGGAACATATATCCGCAATAGCATTTTGGTCTTGGGTGGTCAGCCCGAGTATATATGTACCACTTACAACTGAAATCTGACATAAGGGCAGCTTTTGGGATATATAATGCCTCCAAATCCTCTAATCAAATATATTCAAATCTGCTCTATTGGATTCATATCTGTGGTAGAGTATTTCGCTAAAAAATAAGAATTAATAAATAGTGATGCATGCCCGTGTAGAGGTATTTAAAAACATTAGTTTGACTCAGCTATAAACATACACCCACATTAAATTCTTTGAGATTGCGATTTCTCCAGGCATTAAAGACCCATCCGATCCAAAGAGGTTAAATATAGGTTCGTGGCTCCCAATACTTAATTCCCAATGAATAATGCTACTTTCGGTGCTTCTTAGCCTTTATCTGTTAAGCCCGGAAATCAAAGATTTCTTGAACGGAGATGATGCGTTATACTCCTTCTACTATGACACATTTCGCACAGTGCACTATGTGCACAGTGCAGATTAAGTTTTTTTACATAAAGTCGAAAAAGGGAGTTACATGGTTCAAACTTTGCACATCTTTTTTTTATGTCATTAATAATTTGTGCACCAAATTTTGGGTCACTGCGATCACTCCTACTCTTGCCGCCCTTACAAACTATAAGAACTATGGATATCATTCGAATTAGAAGAAACTTATTTTTTTAGGTTTTTCCATTTACTTACTAATTAAATGCCTTTTTCTTCATCTAATTCAATATTATAATTATCTTTATTGTCTTTAGAATCACGCTGCAATTCGTTTTCATTTGAAACCAATACACAGAAGGACTTAATACTTCTTACGAAAACGTTTTTTTTTTTTTTCTTTCGTTTTTTTTTAAGCAAACACTCGATAACAATTGATCCAATAAATATATTGCTCTGTACAATATAAAAATTAGAGTACTGATCCGACTATTTTTTTCTTGAAACACCGAAATTTACGCGTGTGAAAACAACATAAGGCAACTAATCATTTTTGCGCCAATCTCTATTAAATAATCAACTGATCGATAGATCATTTTTAAAAGCTGTTTAGAAGCTTTTGTTGCACTTGTAAAGCTTTTTATTATCATTTTCGTAATGTATGATGTATTTACTATAAGATAAAAATAAAACAAGTAAGAAAGCTCTAGTCGAGACTACTCAACTAGGAATCCCCTGAACCCTTCGGAGAACTGATACTTCAATCATTCTTCGCGTCTTTCTGCTTACAAAAAAAACACAGACCTACAAACACACACACACGCACGCGCAAAGACACACATAGGCACGCACGCATCAACACGCATGGACTGCAGTGTGGGCATACCATGGGAACTTAATTATTTAATAACTTTATTTGTGGATGTACATTCTTTATGAAACTTTCAGATTTCATTGTATCAATAATATGCGTGTATGTGCCAAAGCTCAAGTCTCTTTTTACAAATTTATAGGTGAAGGATATAGGTTGAATACTAACAAAAAATCAAAATTCTATAAATGACATATGAGTCTACATTTAAAATTTAAAAGATGTAGGAGATATAATTTTATAACTGACTTTCGATAAGGTTTTTATCGATAATAAATAACGGGATGAATTTTTTTTATAAACTCCATATGCGCGCTGTATATACGGACATTTAAAAAAAATCAAGTCTCTAGCTCTTATATCTTCTGAGATCGACGCGTTCATACATACGGACAGACGGACGGACAGACAGACGGACAGGGCTAAATGAACTCAGCTCGTCACCCTGTCAAGAATATATATACTTTGTGGGGTCTGCCATGCCTCCTTCTCACTGTTGCATACATTTCAACAAAACCATTATTCCCTGATTTCCCATTTTCAATGGGTTCAGGGTATAAAAAGATGTAGAAGATAGAATCTTATTACTGATTTCCGATTAGGTTATATATATATATATATATACATATATACATTAAATCCTTCCATTAAAATTGATTATTTGAACTTGTTAATCAAAATATTATTTCAGAACTAGTTCAGTACCACGCTCAATGCCATATCATCCTGCTGCTCCCGCTGGACCTACTGTTTGGCCCATAAAATCTGATCTTATTGAGAATGCACGTCGTGAAGCTGAAGAGCGAGATCGAGAGCGGGAGATACGTGAACGCGAGCAGCGCGAGCGCGATCGTCAAAGAAGGGAACGTGAAGAGCGTGAACGTAAAGAGAAAGAGGACAAACTAAAACGTGAACAACTTGAGCGTGAAAGAGAACGCGAACGGGAACGCGAACGCAAAGAGCGCGAGCGACGTGAAATGGAACGTCGAGAAATTGAACGCGAACGTATGCTACAGCAACAACGCATTAACGAGAGTAACAAACAAGCAATTGTTGCCTCCTCATCATCCACAACTCGAGATCGGTCACCTCACCGTATTATTGGTGAGCTGAATACAGAAATACGAATTAAGGAAGAGCATTCCCGAACGAAAGAGGAGCATGACGCACTGCTTATGCGTGCATCAGCAGCTGCGAGTGTCGGAGATCCTCGATATCATCCTTCATCATTGGTGTCTGTTCAACCAAATGCAGCAGTGGCTGCAGCACATCACCATGCTAACTTTTTAGTAGCGGGTCGACATGGATTACCCCCACCAACATCACATATTTCCCGTAATATGATGCCACCTTCAATGGGTATCAGTGGACCACTTACACATTTTGGTCCACCTGGACCGAACCCGTGGGGTATTGATCCATATCGGGATCCCTATGCACCTATTCTGCGATACAATCCCATAATGGAAGCAGCTTTTCGGCATGAAGCAGAAGAACGTCAAAAAGCTCTAAGTATGTACGCGGCCCAATCGGCAGCTCATCTGCGAGGTAAGGAACCGAGCCCCATACCGCCACCGTCGGTAGGTCATTTAGGTCCTTCTGCTACACATCTTCGAATGCAGCCAGCGGGTGTAAATATTATTGCTTCATCAAGTGCCCCACCGTCTTCGCAAAATCCTCAAACACAATTGAATGCAACTGGAATTGGAAAGGGGTCGCAACCATCTACTATGAATTTAGTAGTACAACATATGATAAGTGATCCTTTGATACATTCATCCACTACATCCAAAAAAGATATAGCGGTCAGTTCATCTGGAACAAATGTAAGCAACAGTAATGCACCAGGAAATATTATAGGTATACCACCCGCGTCGCCAGTAACCCCAAGTCGATGATAACCTAGAAAATTATAAAAGTTATTTCAAATATTATTAATTCTGAAACTTTCAGCCAATTCCTACCGAACTTTAATAAAAGATTGTATTTTTTTTGCCGTACCTCTTCAGCCCCAGCCTGAGAATATCAAGATAGTGAGCGCAACGCTTTTGTAATATGAAAAATGAAACTCAATATTTACTAACTTGTTCAATAAAACGTAAAGTTACAAATTTGAACTAATACACAAGTGGTATAAGAGGGAGCTACATTTCTTTCATTCTTTTCTTGACTTTTTAACTACGTGCGTTTTTAGTTTTCGCAACAAATTGCTTCCTATTAACGTCTACCCATAAATACAAAAATTACTTTAGGTATATATTAGTAAAATTCGATTTTTAAGTTGGCATATATTGGTTAGTATATTGGTAATATTTGTATTATGTGAAATTAAAGTTACTCATTAACTTGACATCAATATACTCAAATGTACATACATACACATTCAAACACACCTCGTACTATAAATTATGACAGTAATTCATTCATTTACTAGCTGTAAACTATAATCTATAAACTGGTGGTATCAAAGTATACCATTCCAATCGTGCGTTATTTTTTTCCAGATGAAATTTCTTGTATGCCGGTAATGTATATATATATAACTTTGAAAAAAATAATAATGAGATAAAGTGATTTTATTGTCCACATATAGGCTTAGCAGATTCGTAACATATATGTTATGCTTAATAACTTCGCAAATACATATAATCTAATTTATTACATGTAAATCAGACTTTTAAAATATTTTTGAATTGCCAAAACGAAAATAATTTATTCTCTAAGGCGTGGCTTTGCATTACATTATCCTTAAGATAAATAGATAGAAAGTTCAAAATCATTGTATAGACTTTACAATAAATAATAAAAATAATTGTTTAACTGATTTTGAAAATTTTATCAGCCGGCGGCGACATGGTATATTTTGAATTAAGCGGTTCTCTTTATTTATTATCACTTTCCTATCCCATAATACCATTTTCAAAGCTCAGCAACAAACCAATTACAACATATTTTGAAAATGGTATGTCTTCAATTTTTAAAATATCAAAATTAATCGATATTTAAAACGGCTCAATTAAATATAAGGCAATCAGATTATTATGTAAACAGAGTTAATATTAACTAGAGACTGCTCGACTAGGATAATTTCGGAACCATGTAAAACACAGATATTTAAATCTTTCTGAACTTGTTTTATACGCACATACAAAAGCATATGCATATGCATCAACATGCGCGCATACGAACGCCCTCTGCTGACTGCTTAGTAGGCACCGACGAATTTATTTGTTGAATAATTTGTAATGATACTATCTTTATTGACTTTTAGAACGTGATCATAAGCACAAGTCTCTAGTACTAAAAATACATTTTTTACAAATTGGGGGAAGGGGGCGTGGTATCCAAAATCTGTAAACACAGTAAATCTGAAATATCTAGGTCTAATAGTATTCAAATTATGCTTACAAAAAGAACAGATGAGGTTTCGAAAAATATTATAAACTCGTACCACAGACAAAACAACACATAGACAAGATATGTGGAGCAAACTTTTTCTATGTGGAAATACTATGTGCATAAGAGACAAGCCAACTTCGTATTTGCTCATCGTCCTGGTCAAGGATAAGTATAAGTTATGGGGTTACATGTTACATACATTTAAGAAATGCATTATACCCTGATTTTCCATTGAAAAAGTGATAGAACTCTCAGAAGTTAGTGTAGCTTATATTTGCATAGCAGTAGTGAACTTATTTCAGTTTTGCTACGATATATTCAAACAGCGCTGTGGCGTCTTATTAACGATAGGGCATAACGCATTTTGAGCGGGAGGTCTTCTGCTCAAATCCGACATTTAAAGCGCAAGGCGAGATTTACATATTGGGTCGTTTCATGACAACAGCTGATCTTATTGAATTTCTTCGTAGCCAACTTCGCGCTTAACCGCTTCACCGTTATAAATTTTAACAGCTGATATAGTAAGGCTTATTTGTAAAAAATGTTGGTATATTTTGCAAAATAGTTTTCATAAGACAAAATACAATCGTTGGCCGATACAAATCGTCAAATAACAACGCGACTGTTCACAAGCACATGAAACGTCTAGGATTAATTTCCAAGCTTGACATATGGGTTCATGTTCATGTTCTTACAGAACGCTTTGTCGCATTATTGACTACGATTCACTTATTAGACGTCAAAGAAGTGATCTATTTTTAAAGCGCATTGTTACCGGCGACAAAAATTGGATTGTTTACAACAATGTAAAGCGCAAGAGATCATGCTCTGAAAAGGATGAATTAGCTCAAACAACTCCAGAGCCCGATATTCACCAAAAAAAAGGTTATGTTGTCCGTTTGGTAGGATTTCAAGGGGATCATTTATATTGAGCTTTTGACGGACAACACAACGATTAATTCTGAAGTTTATTGCAATCAACTATATAAATTAAGTGATGCACTTAAAGAACGGAGACCAGAATTGGCCAATAGAAAAGTTAAGTGTTTCACCAGGATAATGCGAGACCCCATACAAGTTTGATAACTCGCCAAAAGCTATAGCAGCTTGAATAGGATGTGCTACCACACCCACCATATTCTCCAGACTTGGCACCTTTGGACTATTACTCGTTCCGGTCTCTGCAGAATATTTTGGATGGTAGAACCTTCAGCTCAAATCAGGACGTCAAAAGCCACTTAAACCGGTTTTTTGCCAGCCAGGATCAAAAATTTAATGAACGTGGAATCAATCTCTTGCCCGAAAGATGGCAAAAGGTATTAGAGCAAAATGGAGAATTCATTATTTCATAAAATGTTTTATAAAATACAAAAATCGTGTTTGAGTTGCACTAAAAAAAAAAAACAATTTACGAACTTTTGTAGAACTCGGGATCAGCCAGCTGAATGTTCGGAAGTTGGTTCAATAAGAGTTGCGGAAGTGGAGAAGACCTCCCTTCTTCTCCAGCAAGATTTGGATCGACGAGAGCAGAAGCTTCGATTCGAAGAAGAACCAACCTCAAAGCTGCATAGCTTTTGTGCATATGCTGTAACTACTTGATTGAAGCTGGATTTGAAAGGCAACTTGATTTTGCGGATTAGTCGCTCAGAAATTAAGGTTGCTTCGGGCCCTGAGTCGACTAAAGTACGGGCGTGATAAATTGCTCAGAAATGGCATATATCGATCTCCGCCGAGCCGAGGAGAACACCTCGTGTGTCGGCAGCCAGATACGTTTGGATGTTGGACATAGCTTGAGTACGAGTCGGAGCTACAGCTGTTGCGGATGCAGCAGCGCTCCGACGAGTATCGCCTCTATAGAGTAGGGTGTTATGTCGACCATTGCACTTGAATGAGTTGTGCGTACTGGTACATTCTTGTAACTGGTGACCATTAGCGAAGCAGCTCAGGTAATGATTCCTTACTTTGATGTATGCCTCTGGTTCATGGATAGATAGTTGGAGAATTAGATGGTTCCCCTTTGAACATAAATCGCACATTGTGCTCATCGAATCCACATGCTTGTGAAGGTGACTCGTTTGGGAGGGACAGAGTTCACGAATCTCGGAACTGAGATTGGAACTATTGGACCAGAACGATCACCTTCCATAGCCTCGAGAGCAAGTGCGCGCTCGTTAAGGAAGTGACTAACGTCCTGCCAGGCTCGGATTTCTATTTTTCGTGTTAGTGAGTGCTCCCAGAGAGATCGAGTTCCGGCACTTTGGATGTGCACACAAATTCCAATTCTTCATAGATTAGAGCATGCTCGATCTCAGGGACACCTATGAATGGTGCCATGTAATTCTCTGTGATCCGAGCCTTATTCCTTGATGATTTTGTAGAGCAGTATTTTAAGCTGAATGTTGACTAAAAGCCGCTTAATATCGGTCACACAAGGAGCTCCAAGCCGATGCAAAGCCGTCGTTTGTGAGAGGATACTTTGTGGCTAGTCCGTTTGCATCGCCTTCTGCTTTTGAATTGAAGTGGAATAACTTTTCCAACGGAGTCAAACGCGGATTATTAATGTAAATGCCCGTAAACAGATCCCTAAATGTTCGCCAGCGCAAGTAGTCGCCAGTGAACACTTCCGTATCAACGGGTGGAAGGCGACAACCTTCAGAGGAGGCGATAGGATCGGAAACTCTGGCGCGGGTGCACTCGATGCGGACGGGCGTCGATCTGTACAACCAAGTTGAACACCGCTCGTAAGCAGTAAAGCAGTGGTCGAACTTGGCCTCAATGGATTCAATTTCGCCACTGCTAGCCCCTTGGCTAAGTGCTTTGGAACACAGTTTATACTGACTTTCTGCGTCCTCCCATAAGGCATTGACTCGATCACTTCGGATCTCGAAAGCCCGGTGCTGAGCAGCCTGGGTGGGGCTAAAATACCCGGGACCAAATGCAGGCCTCGAATTTGGTGAGCCGCGGAAATAAAATCGGCGAGCGACTTGTTTGCTGACGGATTTGTAGGCTTTAGATGGATCGAGTTATGACCCGACTGCCCTTGAAAGTGCTGTTGGCCACTTTTTGCAGAGGCACTGCGTTTAATCAAACACGAATCGGGTCACTAAGTTGCGCTCGACCCGAACGATCAGACATGGAAGTAATGTTGCTAACGGAAATGATACGAAGACAGAAAGTCACTCAAAGAACAGACTGATGAAGTTAACAGGAACAAGGAAATTGTCAACTGAATGTATGATTTTTTATACCCTGAACCCATTGAAAATGGGAAATCAGGGTATAATGGTTTTGTTAAAAGTATGTAACAGGGAGAAGGAGGCGTGGCAGACCCCACAAAGTATATATATTCTTGATCAAGGCGACAAACTGAATCGATTTAGCCATGTCCGTCTGTCCGTCCGTCCGTCTGTCCGTCTGTCCGTATGTATGAACGCGTCGATTTCTGAAGATATAGAAGCTAGAGACTTCAACTTTTTTTTAAAATGCTCGTATATAGCACGCGGATATCGAGTTTATCACTAAAAATCGATAACTCATCCCGTTATTTTTTTATCGATCAAAAACCTTATCGAAAACCAGTTATAAAATGATATCTCCTACACCTTTAGAGCTAAAGTCTCCAAATTTTAAATGTAGAGTCGACTGCACGTGATAGAATTTCGATTTTTGTTATAATTAACCCCCCACCCCTATATCCACCCCCTTACCCTCATCTCTGTAAAAGGCGTATTTCAAATACTAGAGACTTGAGCTTTGGCAAGTATACGCATAGTAATGATAAAACCACATTCTGAAAGTTTCATGAAGAACGTACGTCCACAAAAAAAGTTATTGAACAATTAAGTTCCCATAGTAAGCCCACACTGCAGCCCATGCCTGTTAATGCGTGCGTGCCTATGGGTGTCTATGTATATGTTTGCGTGTGTGTGTGTGTTTGTTTAAGCTGAATGACACTAAAAATTATTGAAATGGCTGTTGCTCGGAGGGTTCAGGGTATCTCGTAGTCGAGCAGTCTCGACTAGAGCTTTCTTACTTGTTTTTTTTTTTTTTTTTTTTTTAATAATAAAAAGTTAATACAAGCACTTTCCAAATATCACATAACTAGACATCTAGAACAATTTGTCCACGCCTAAAAATGTGTCTAGTAGGTCCCGATAAGCTTAGTATTCGCTCGGCCCAGTGTTTTTTGGTTTGGGTAATGAAAGATAGATAGATCTCTCTTACTGACTGTCATATCTACTTCACACAGATGGTTGTACAGTGGTTGACAGCTTATGGAAAAATTTTAAAGCCGTATTCCCGCTAAACGAGTAAAGATATACAACAAATTTAAATGAAGACTTATTTGTTCGTCATTCACTATGTATTAAGGCACTTCATTATTTTTCTGTTCTAACAAATAACATGGCTTTTTCCATGTCACAGCTTATTTAGTGCACTTCATTTTCAATGACTTGTAAGGTGGCTCGCCATCGCGCCCTAGCAGACAGTTTTTGTAGTTTGTAAGTTAGCTATTAAGTTTTTTTGTAGTCTATAAGGCGTTAGTGTCATTGTTAAACTTAAATTGATAGTTGTAAGTTTCAGTAGCTGTAGTTTTTGTAGATTTAGGAAAACTTGAATAATAGGCGAGCGAGCGATCAGCAATTCAACCATACAGCTTGAAAGCTCGCGTCGTGGTGAGATTACACTGCTGACGCCAAGAGAAAAGCTGCGTGACCAAGGAAAGTGAGAACGAAAGCCGCAAGCGTGAATTATTTAGTTTTCGGGACTCAGCGCGTGCAGACGCACAATTGAATTAGAAATTTCATTACTCAGCGTAATTGCGTCGCGAGCAGATCTTGATACCCGGCGCGAGTGCGAGCAGGTTAGAAAACAAAAGGGCGAATAAGAAGTAAAATGCCTGGAGTAAATACATTTAATGTTATGAAAGAATATAGCGCGAGTTTTTATTTTAGTAGTTTGTCCCCATTGCCTCACTAACCCCTTAAATTAACAATAGCATCCATAACGCGCTCACGCAATCTAGAGAGCGCTTGACTGCGCAGCTCGATTCCTGGTTGGTTTCACCTCCTGCTTGTTTGATCACCTCTTTTAAACGTGATTCCATCGAGTTTAACAAATTTAGGGTGACTTCGATGGAGATTTTTGGCCGTTCTTCCAATAGGATCGTTTTGAGGTAATTTATATTAGATATTGACCTGTTCCGAACGGCCACGCCCATTTTCGCCCACAAATTTTCTATAACTTTTATGACCATTGGGCTAGTGGATTGACCACAACGTCTAAGTTTACATGGTGGCAATGCAGACTCTTATGCGGCCTCTGCGCTATGGAGCAGACCGCGAGATGAAGCTAATTTACAACAACCACTTGCCCGTTTTGCGTGCCTACACTCGCCCATATTCCAGAGTCTGGTGGAATTGATGCACCTGGCAGACGAGCTCGAGGAGATGGAGAAGGTCAGGGAGGGATTGCGGCATCAGCCACGGCCTAGCTGGAGGCGATTAATGGCCATGGACAACGCTGGAGGCGACGTGGAGTATTGTCGCATGGATGAAGAGGTGAGGCCTTCTCCTGCGCCAAGGACAGGCGCATCAGGACCAAGGACACACATCCCAAATCCAGCCAGGGCATGCCAGATGTGCGACCAGGAGGGACATCGGGCTTTTGCGTGCCGCAACAAAGTAATGGACTTCTGCTGGTATTGTGGGCGCATCGGAGTGCAAACTGCTAGCTGCTGCCTGTCGAGAAATGAGCAGCGGCACCCGCCCTCCAGGAACGAGCGGGAGCAGCAGCCAGGAGCCCTCAAGTATTAATGGGCAGTCTTCACGATGATGATCGTGGCCATTGGATCCTCACAGCAGAAAGCCACGGACGATACGTGAGGCTCGAGCAGCTCGATGATCTGCTGCCCGGCTGGGTATTCTTGGCTAGCATGTGCACCACACTAGAGTGTGGCGGTTTGGCGCTAAAAATCAGGCCAAGAAATCCCAAACCAAGTCGTCAACTAGAGACGAAGTTATCGATAGTTGCTGTCAGCATGGAAGCGGGTACCAAGACGTCATTTGAGGCGACTTCGGATAGTCGAGAACCGCTTCATGTGGATAAAGAGGTGAAGGGCACCAACACGACTAGGAAGCAACGGTATCTTCGACGAAGGAAGGACAGGCGGAACGAGGTAGCAGATGCGCTCTCACGGCAGCTTCTGGCAAAACAGGCGAGCCGGTTGGTCGCTACTAACGGGATGTCAATTGGGATAGGATGTCGTTGGCTCACCAAGCTGCGCCAGAACCTGCGCTAAGCCGGCATAGCTCGCATCAAGCCGGCCACAAGAGTGTGCCAGGATGGAAGGTGCGCGCACCGGGATGCGGAACATGTGGCAGATCTCAATCAGTGGAGAAATGGATGTAACAGGCAGAAGGGGGCGTCGCAGACCCCATATTTGGCGACTCTAGATCTAAAGATGTAGGAGATATAAAATTAACTAATTTTCGATAAGGTTTTATCGATAAAAATAACGAGATGAGTTATCGATTTTTAGTATATACGGACATTTGAAAAAATTTCAAGTCTCTAGCTCTTTTATCTTCTAAAATCGATGCGTTCAAACATACGGAGAGACGGACACACAGACTGATGGTCGGATAGACAGACGGACAGGGCTAAATCCTTCTGCCCGTTACATATATTTCAACAAGACCATTATACCCTGATTTCCCATTGAAAATGGGCTCAGTCTATAAAATTACAGCCAAAATTTTGCTCAAAATGTGCAATTTTGTCGTCGTAATACATCTGTTTAATTAATTAACTGTAGTTGGGTGCAAAACAACAATTTGTTCAAATTGCGCGCGCATAACAACAAGCAGTGCACAGTCCAGAACCGAAAACATAGCTGTCAGTGCATGCGCAATGCACAGAATACAACCAAAAGCAGGGTATGCGCAAGCAGCACCTATATACAGTACATTCGCGCTCGATACCAAAAATACGCACAGCCGAATAATTGCGAGCGGCCACAAAAATGTGCTTTCTAACCAAAGCGAGAAAGGGGTACAACAACAAATAGCGTATATTCAGGCAAAGAGTTGCCGCACAGACACACAGCGAAGCGAGAGCAAGCGAGCGTAGGCAAGGGTCAAGGGACTACGTCGGTTGCTTATCGATCGCTAACGCCTGAAGGTGTCAACGCGACATGCAAAACAGCCAACAACAAAACACACAGCGACATATAAAACAGCCAACAACAAAGAGATACATAAAACGGCCAACAACAATGCTACGCAGCAGAAGAGCTTGCATATAAATGTTTGGCCACAGCAGGGCTATGTATGCATGCCATGCACAAATAATGAGCGTACAAAAAACGGTATCAGGGCGTTACCGTAGCATGGTGTAAACACTTACATATCTATCCATCAAACTGAAACGTTTACTTCGAGTGTTTATCAGAGAATGTTCTCTATATTTTATTTAATAGTCTTAAATAGATAAAGTTTACATACAGAGTTCTGTCGCTAAAAGTAGCGGCAGAACGGGAGTATATAGTATGCCGTATTTGTATGTAAGCTTTGTGTACATTTACATTTCTCTAATCATATGTTTTAATCTAATCATATGTTTGTGAGCTTTACATGCATATGTGGGCCACATATCGATGAGCACAAATAAATTATCAGAGAGATAATAAGATGAAAGAGAGAGATTTGTGATACAAAGCACTAACCAGAGAACACATAGACTAGACATGTAGAGCAATATTTTTCCACGCCGCAACATGGGTCTAGCAGGTCCCGGCCAACTTCGTATTCACTCGGCTTGGTATTGGCTGGCTCGGGTAATGAAAAATAGCACGACGAAATCAGTGCGTTCTAAGCACGCAAACGAAATGGTCATGTATGCGCTTTGCGTTTTTTGTCTTACTCTCCCTCTCTCTCTGTCTCTCTCCGTGGGCTCTCAAATCATGAAGCTCAGGAGCGCACAAAAATTGAAATTTCTTCGCGACGGTCCCAGCTCTTTGTCTTTGAGTGAAGAGTATACCGAAATCTTAAAATCGTTTGTGACATTCATGCAAACAATATGTTAGCCTTTCGATATATACAGTGAACCAATAATGTCTTCGTACAGCAGCAACTTTTTTCTTTGGGAACGAAAAAGACATATGAATAGTAAAAATCTAACTAAAATTTTGATGCAGTTTTATTATCTTATATATAAATCTTAATTTACAAAAAGAATTAGGTCAATATGTTGCTTAGTTTAGTAGTTATAACTAAAAGTACACAAAAAGACACGATTTTGGCTCCAATAAAGTCTTCGTACACCGTACTTTCCTAGAACTTTAGCTGCAGACAGAAACCAAAAATAATAACGGTTGTTTTCCAATGAATGTATTTGCATTCTCGGGCATAATGTCGCCACATTTTGCAAGAAATTTTCTTCAATTTGAGTCGCTAAGTGGACAAATATTAATTTAAAATGCCGGGCAAATATTTAACCATAGAAGAACGCCAACTAATTTTAAATATGCACGTTAAGCAGCAGAAATCATATTCGGAAATCGCGAATATATTGTCTCGCAGTCGATCAATGATCCAATCCCTAATTGGACGATTTAAATACGGGCGAGTAGAAAACAAGCGAAAATCCGGAAGGCCGAGCAAGCTAACAAACGGAGATCGGCTTAATATTAAGAGAATAGTGGCGTCGGATCCATTTGTTAGCGCAAATTCGATATCAACACAGATTTTACAATCTCAAAATAAAGTTGTTCACCCAGAAACTATAATGAAGGCTATAGTAGCTAATGGGTATAAGTCGCGCATACCTAGACGAAAACCTTTGGTAATAGCGCTAATCGCAAAAAACGTCTAGAGTTCGCAAAACAGTACGAAAATGCGCCAGTCGAGTTTTGGCGTCATGTTATTTTTTCTGAAATATAATATATTTGGATCGGATGGGCGACTTCGCGTGTGGAGAAGAACCGGAGAGGCACTCCAACCAAAACACACACTGAAGACAGTGAAGCATGGCGGTGGCGGTGTTATGCACCATATTTCATCAAAACCCAAGCTTATAGAGGTTTTAAAAGAGAATGGGAGAAAATAGATCAAAATTACACAGAGAAGTTAGTCCTTGCAATGCCAAAACGACTAAAAGATGTTATAAAACAACAAAATATTAAATATACAAAAAATTAAATTTTTTTTAGTTTTTAAGACTATTTATAAGTATTAAGTTTTACTGTACGAAGACTTTATTGGAGCCAAAATCGTGTCTTTTTGTGTACTTTTAGTTATAACTACTAAACTAAGCAACATATTGGCCTAATTCTTTTTGTAAATTAAGATTAATATATAAGATAATAAATCTGCATCAAAATTTTAATTAGACATTTACTATTTATATGTCTTTTTCGTTCCCAAAGAAAAAAGTTGCTGCTGTACGAAGACATTATTGGATTTAGTAGTTTGTAAATTTTGTGTGGTTTGAATCGTAGGGTGACTGTAAAATGGGTCTTTATGACTTAATTACAAATTTTTGGCAATAATGAGTACAGCTTGAGTATAATATGATATGTTTATTTCATGTATTGCACAGCATTTAGTAAACTTATAGTGTTTCACGATAATTTTTTCGGTTAAAAATGTGTATAAAATAATTTAAATTATAAATAGTTACAGTATTTTATGGATATACACACATTTTGAAACATTTTGATTAGCTATAATAATATATAAATGTATTTATGTACATATGTACATATGTTCATAGATGGTAAATCTGTGTGAAGAGGTTATGGCAGTCCGTAAGATCGACCAAATGCTGGGCTTTAAAATTGCTCAAGCAGCAAGAGTAACGCACGGAATGGTCACAAATGGTCATACATGTAACAAGGGACTGCAAGTGTGTGTGTGCATGCCCGTCGCGAAATCATATTCTTTATGCGCCTCAACGCTTTCATACCCTTCCCATAAATATATATCGAAAGGCTAACATTTTGTTTGCATGAATGTCGCAAACGATTTTAAGATTTCGGTATACTCTTCACTCAAAGACAAAAAGCTGGGACCGTCGCGAAGAAATTTCAATTTTTGTGCGCTCCTGAGCTTCATGATTTGAGAGCCCACGGAGAGAGACAGAGAGAGAGGGAGAGTAAGACAAAAAACGCAAAGCGCATACATGACCATTTCGTTTGCGTGCTTAGGACGCACTGGTTTCGCCGTGCTATTTTTCATTACCCGAGCCAGCCAATACCAAGCCGAGTGAATACGAAGTTTGCCGGGACCTGCTAGACCCATGTTGCGGCGTGGAAAAATATTGCTCTACATGTCTAGTCTATGTGTTCTCTGGTTAGTGTACATAGTGAAGTTAATAAACTTAATAATAAATTAATCAATATTAAACTACATTAAAAATAATTAAATTAATCTTAAGAAAATAATTATAATAATTAATAATTGAAGTTTCAATGGAATGTATTGGAGCATAACATTTAATTGTTGATTCTCTTATTTTAGGTTAGTAACCACGTGCTATTTTCTTTTCGTTGTAATAAAAAAAACTCTTATTTTAGATGCTCCATGGGAGTTCCAACATATTATAAATCAACAATTAGTACGTTTATGGGCGAATAATACAAAAAGACACACACTATGGCAAAGCTACAATTTTTATTTGAATTAGCTGCTGACGAAGACCAAAAATCAAACATCATATTAATAAAATCCATAACAGACGAAGAAGGGAAGATATACAGCGTTCCACTAATTAATTACCAATCATGCAAAGCACACCCTGAACTTATGAAGCTAGCAGAATTCCGGAATGTCGCAAAATCATTGCAAAAACGTGGACAATTCAGGAATGTGTGGATGAAACTAAGTGACGAGATTTTACAGATATACAGAGATGGAAGTGGTACTATGATAATCAATAACTATCTGCTACAAGACACATCTGGCATGGCACAAAGCAAAGCAAACACCTCTGCAGATCAAATAGATACAAATTTAATAAAGCTTCTTGAAAAATTATGTGAAAGAGAAAGTGAATCTATGAAAGATTGTAAAAGCACAAATTTTAACCGAGTATGTGACAAATTTGCGCTTGATAGATTTGAAGGTAAAACAAGTAAGAAAGCTCTAGTCGAGACTGCTCGACTACGAGATCCCCTGAACCCTTCAAGCAACAGCCATTTCAATCATTTTTAGCGTCTCTCTGCTTACACAAACACACACATACACACGCAAACACACATACATAGACACCCATAGGCGCGCACGCATGGGCTGCAGTGTGGGCTTACTATGGGAACTTAATTGTTTAATAACTTTTTTTCTGGACGTACGTTCTGAAACTTTCAGATTGTGGTTTTATCATTACTATGCGTATAATTGCCCAAGCTCAAGTCTCTAGTATTGGAAATACGCCTTTTACAAACTTATGGGTGAGGGGGTGGATATAAGGGTGGGGGGTGAAATTGAACAAAAATCGAAATTCCATAACGTACATATCAATCTACATTTAAAATTTGGATACTCTAGCTCTAAAGATGTAGGAGATATAATTTTATAACTGCATTTCGATAAGGTTTTTGATCGATAAAAAAATAATGGGACGAGTTATCGATTTTTGATGATAAACTCGATATGCGCGCTGTATATACGGTCATTTTAAAAAAAGTTCAAGTCTCTAGCTCTTATATCTTCTGAAATCGACGCGTTCATACATACGGACGGACGGACGGACGGACGGACAGACAGACGGACAGGGCTAAATCGACTCAGTTCGTCGCCCTGATCAAGAATATATATACTTTATGGGGTCTGCCACGCCTCCTTCTCCCTGTTACATACTTTTAACAAAACCATTATACCCTGATTTCCCATTTTCAATGGGTTCAGGGTATAAAAATGAATTCAAACCAATGGTTACAGACATATGATAGTGAGTGTAATAGGTTAGGTATTATCAAAGATGTAGAAAAAATTGAAGCTTTAAGACTATTCTTAGATGAGGCAGCAGAGGAGTGGTTATATCTATGTATATTAGACATACAAGAAGCTCTAAGTGGGTAACATGGAAAGAAAATTTTTTACAAACTTTTGCAGATAGAGGTTGGTGTTCTGTCATCTATGCTTTGAATTACAAATATATCTCTGGCTCACTTCTGGATTATGCATTAAAAAAAGAACTTTTATTACTTGAAACCGATAAAAATATGAATAATATAACTTTAGTAAACCTAATTGTCCACGGACTTCCAAAGTTTATAAGAAACAAAATTGACAGACAAGATGTTACAGTCCCAGTTGCTTTATTTAGTGAACTGAGAAAATTTGAGGACATTCTCGAAACAAAATATGCCAAAGCAAATGAAAATAAATATAAAACATTTAAGACAGAAGTGAAACAACCTTGTACGATTTGTGAAAGCAGAGGGAATAAGAACAGATATCATATGTGTTGGTTCAACGTCAGGGAAAACAAAAGCACTGAATCAAATAAACGAATAAACTCAGTATTGGAAATTGACACTACTGAAGATCCAAAAAACTAAATATTCCTCCACTAATTGAAGTTAAAGTAGTACTAAATGGGAAAACTGAATGCAGGGGTATTTATGATCCCGGCTCAAATATCACACTTATAATTTCTAATTTAGTGAAGATTAAACATTTGTCAAAAGATAACCATAAAAGTACAATAATAACAATTAGTGGCAGGGGTAAGACTGATGGCTTGATAGCATTAAATGCAAGAATACTCGGTACGGAAGATAGAATCAATTCGTTTGTATACAACAATATTGATTTCAATTATGATATGATCTTTGGATTAGACACTATAAAAAGATTTGGATTAACCCACGACTCAGATTTAAACATCCATTTACGTAAAGAATTAAAATCGGATGTAGATAATAAAAATAAGTTGAAAGATATCAAAATAACTAATAATAATAATAATAAGAGTCAAAATAAAAAAGAAATTAAGATTGAAAATGCATTTGCTAAAATTCAAGTAAATTTCAATGAAGGCATTAATGTAAATGATTTCAATATTAATATTAATCATTTAAATAATGACCAAAGAAGTAAAATAAATTCCTTGTTAAATAATTATAAACATATTTTTGCCAAAGATAAGTACGATGTCAGCAAAGTAAGGAACTACGAAGCGTTTATAGACCTACAGATAGAAAAATACTGTTACAAAAGACCGTACAGATGTTCGTTAGAAGATAAAGTGTAAATCGAAAAGCAAGTGGCTCAATTATTGAAACATAACCTAATTGGGGAATCCTATAGTCCATTTACAGCACCAGTCACATTGGCTTATAAAAAGGATGAAGGGAAAAAGAGTAGACTATGTATTGATTTTAGAGATTTAAATGAACTAATAGTACCTCAATCACAACCATTCCCTTTAATTGAGGATTTAATGGTTAAGACAGTTGACTGTAAATTTTTCACAACGCTGGACATAAACTCAGCCTTCTGGTCTACACCATTGAAAATTCAAGATAGACCAAGGACTGGATTTGTGACACAAGAAGGTCATTATCAATGGACATGCCTCCTTTTTGGATTAAAAACATCTCCTGCAACATTTCAAAGAATTCTGGTGAATATAATTAGAAAGTACAACTTCTTAAATTTTGTTGTAAGCTACATAGATGATATTATGATATTCTCAAAGACGTTCGATGAACATTTAATTCACTTGAGATAATTGTTAGATGCTATAGTAAAGGAAAGATTCCGGTTAAAGTTATCAAAATGCAATTTTGCGGCAAATTCAGTCAGATATTTGGGCCATTTTATCGCAGAGAATTTGGTGACTCCTCTAAAAGATAATTTAAAATCTATAATAGATTTTCCTTTACCACAAAATAAGAAAAACATACGACAGTTCTTAGGTAAAGTGAATTTTTATGGGAAATACATTCCTAACGTCTCAATTTTGCTCGATCCCCTACACAACTTGCTCAGAAAAGATGTAAGGTTTGTTAGGTCAACTGATTGTGAAATAGCCTTTAGTAAAGTAAAACAATACTTGTGCTTGAAACCAATTCTGGCCATCTACAATCCAAAAGCTCAAGCTTTTATATACACAGACGCAAGCATAAAAAGTATTGGAGCGATCTTAAAACAACAACAAATCGATGGTACGCAAAAACCAATAGCCTATTTTTTTTAAAAATTGAATGATTCGCAAAAAAAGAAGAAAGCAATTTTTTTAGAATGCTTGGCCATTAAAGAATGCTTAAAATTCTGGCAACATTGGCTGATTGGAATCGAATTCATTGTTTACACAGACCACAAACCACTAAAGCACTTAAACATAAAAAACAGAAAAGACGATGAGTTGGGTGATATGACACACCACCTTTCTTAATACAATTTCAAAATAATATATAATCCCGGAAAGGATAATACCGAAGCTGACTGTCTAAGCAGAAACCCTGTTTACGAATTTTATGAAAATAATGATGATAAATTACAAACAGTAAATATAATAAGTATAAATAATATAAAAAAAAACCAAAAACAAAACGCAGATTTAAAAGACAAGAAACATATTTTTATTGAAAATGACATCTATTACAAGCAGAATGGAAAGAATAAGAAAACAAGTAAGAAAGCTCTAGTCGAGACTGCTCGACTACGAGATCCCCTAAACCCTTCGAGCAAAAGCCATTTGTATAATTTTAAGCGTCTTTCTGCTTATACAAACACACATAGGCGCGCACGCAATAACACGCATGGGCTGCAGTGTGGGAACTTAATTGTTCAATAACTTTTTTTCTGGACGTACGTTCTTCATGAAATTAGATTGTGGTTTTATCATTAATATGCGTGTATGTTCCGAAACTCAAGTCTCTAGTATTTGAAATACGCCTTTTACAAACTTATGGGCAAGGGGGTGGATATAGGGGTGGGGGTGAAATTGAACAAAAATCGAAATTCTATAACGTACATATCAATCTACATTTAAAATTTGGATACTGTAGATCTAAAGATGTAGGAGATATAATTTTATAACTGCATTTCGATAAGGTTCAAGTCTCTAGCTCTTATATCTTCTGAAATCGACGCGTTCAAACGTACGGACAGACGGACAGACAGACAGTGCCAAATCGACTCACCTCGTCGCCCTGATCAAGAATATATATACTTTGTGGGGTCTGCCACGCCTCCTTCTGCCTGTTACATACATTTCAACAAAACCATTATACCCTGATTTCCCATTTTCAATGGGTTCAGGGTATAAAAATAGTTTTGAGTGAAGAATATAGTAAAATACTTATAAAGAAAATACATAATGAGTTCTGCCACATTGGAGTAGGTCAAATAGATGCGAAAATGAAACCATTTTATACAGCACCACATCTATCAGACAATATAAAAATGATCTGCAAAATATGTGAAACTTGTATAAAAAACAAGATAAGACTAAACAAGAAGTTTGGATGTTTGTCATATTTAGGTCCTGCATTACAAATAATGTCTTTAGATACAATTGGATGCTTTGGTGGACAACGATCGAGAAAGAGATATTTACATTTATTAGTAGATCATTTTACTAGGTTCGCATATATGTAAATATATCATGTTCGAAAAATCAACTCGCTTGCGAGTTCGTAAAACCACTGACCAAACAACACATAGACTAGACATGTAGGATAAAATTTTTTACAGCTCGAAACTGTTAAGTTGGTCGACCACTATACTTCGTATTTGCTCGGCTCGGTCGCTGGAGGTTCGAGCAGAGAAAATACTGCACGACAAAAACAGTGCGCTGCGAGCGCTCAACCGAAATGGTCCCGTTCCCATAGCACAGCTATGTGTTATTTGTCCTACACTCTCTCTCTCTCAGTCCCTCTCTCTCGCTCTCTATGGTCTCTGAAATCATCACCCTCAGCAGCTCACAAAAATTGAAATTTCTGTTCGCGACGATCTCAGCTCTTTCCTTTTGAGTGAAGGGTATACCGAAATCTTTAAAGCGTTGGCCACGCTCATACAAAATATTGGCGTTTTCATGAATATTTCTAGGAAGGGTATGGAAGCGTTGAGGCGCATAAAGAATATGATTTGGCGACAAGCATGCACACACACATTTACAGTCCCTTGCTACGTGTGTGAGCATTTGTATGCCAGTGTGCGAAGCTCTTGCTGCCTGTAGCAATTTTAACGTCCAGCATTTGCATTTGGTCGATCTTACGGACTGTCATAACCACTTCACACAGATGTGCTATGTGTGAACATACATATGCATGTATGTACATAAGTAGATTTATTTATTATTATTGCTAATCATATTTATAAATGTGTGTATATCCATCAAATACTATAATTATATATAATTAAAATTATTTTATACACATTTTCAACTGAAAAAATTATCGTGAAACACTATAAGTTTATTAAATGCTTTGCAATACATCAAATACACATATCATACTCAAGCTGTACTCATTATTGCCAAAATTTTCTGATTAAGTCATAAAGGCCCATTTTACAGTCACCCTACGATTCAAACCACACAAAATTTACAAACTACTAAATCCAGAGACAATTATCATCCCATACAAACATACACATATGCAAATGTATGTATGCATGTGCTTACTTCACAAGGCCGACCAACGGCAAGTTTTGGGCTTTACAATTTGCACAGCCTGTTGTGCATAGAAAGAATACATTTTCGCGACGAGCATACACACACACACATTAACAGTCCCTTGTTACATGTATGTGCTCTTGTGTTCGTGGGTCGCGAGACTCACGTTTTACATGTATGAGCCATTATGTGTTAGTATGGAAACTATTCTTGCTGCCTGTGGAATATTGTAAGTGTGTGTTCATAATACGTGAACATTGGCTTGTGCCTGCCACGGGCTTTTAATTGTGCGAGCGATTTCGAATTAAATCTGCAAAAGGGAGTGTTAAACGACCTTTTTATACCCTGAACCCATTGAAAATGGGAAATCAGGGTATAATGGTTTTATTAAAAGTATGTAACAGGGAGAAGGAGGCGTGGCAGACCCCACAAAGTATATATATTGATCAGGGCGACAAACTGAAACGATTTAGCCATGTCCGTCTGTCCATCTGTCCGTCTGTCCGTATGTATGAACGCGTCGATTTCTGAAGATATAGAAGCTAGAGACTTCAACTTTTTTTAAAATGCTCGTATATAGCACGCGGATATCGAGTTTATCATTAAAAATCGATAACTCATCCCGTTATTTTTTTATCAATCAAAAACCTTATCGAAAACCAGTTATAAAATTATATCTCCTACACCTTTAGAGCTAAAGTCTCCAAATTTTAAATGTAGACTCGACTGCACGTGATAGAATTTCGATTTTTGTTATAATTCACCCCCCACCCCTATATCCACCCCCTTACCATCATCTCTGTAAAAGGCGTATTTCAAATACTAGAGACTTGAGCTTTGGCAAATATACGCATAGTAATGATAAAACCACATTCTGAAAGTTTCATGAAGAACGTACGTCCACAAAAAAAGTTATTGAACAATTTAGTTCCCATAGTAAGCCCACACTGCAGCCCATGCATGTTAATGCGTGCGTGCCTATGGGTGTCTATGTATATGTTTGCGTGTGTGTGTGTGTTTGTATAAGCTGAAAGACACTAAAAATGATTGAAATGGCTGTTGCTCGGAGGGTTCAGGGTATCTCGTAGTCGAGCAGTCTCGACTAGAGCTTTCTTACTTGTTTTATTACTTCGTGTGCTTTTTTTTTACTGCTAAGAATCGTGCCAAAATTAGTAAAGCTAAAATTTTGAGACTCTAGCTCTAAAGATGTAGGGGATATAATTTTATAGCTGCATTTAGATAAGGTTTTTTATCGATAAAAAAATAACGAGGTGAGTTATCGATTTTTGGTGATAAACTCGATATCCGCGTGCTATATACGAGCATTTTAAAAAAAGTTGAAGTCTCTAGCTTTTATATCTTCTGAAATCGACGCATTCAAACATACGGACAGACGGACAGACGGACATGGCTAAATCGACTCAGTTCGTCGCCCTGATCAAGAATATATATACTTTGTGGGGTCTGCCACGCCTCCTTCTCCCTGTTACATACTTTTAGCACAACCATAATACCCTGATTTCCCATTTTCAATGGGTTCAGGGGTATAAAAAAGAAACATAACATTGAAGGGGTTTTGAACCTCTGCTACTCTAACATACATAACTTGCGTCGCCTTTAGCACCCACGTTATTGCTTTGTTTGACTATCTGGTTGCAAAAATACAATAATGTAATAGCAGAGCGTCATCTGACAAAACTACAGTAACAGCTAGAAAATCCAGAAATCAATCGCATTTCTTAGAATGTGCTAAAAGGCGCGCTTTTGTCTGTACGCATAGAATAAACGATGAGTGTGTGCACATGTACATATAAGAAAATCGCGCTGATCTGCTGCTAGCTTGGAACCGGTATCCAAAATATAACAAAAATCAAAATTGTATAAAATTGATTTGAAGATCCTAGTTCTAAAGATGTACTACATATAAAAGGCAATAGTTATTGATGATTTTTTTTAAAATTATAATGGGATCAACGTTTGGGCTGTGAATGAGTATTCTACAATCGGTATCGCCCGACTGCAACGTTCTTACTGGCTTTGTATGCATGGGAGATGAACATTGGTTTGTGCCTACCACAACTTAGAATTGTGTGAACGATTTTGGGTTAGAATTGCAGAGGCGCGCTTACATTTAAGTAGCTGACTAACTAAAGTGACAAGTGCACTTCCCAATATTTATTATAAGTTTTTTTTAAGCTTGTATGATTTTTATGACATCTTGATCTGTATTTGGGTAATTCTCTAGTGTGGAATGTGACATTCGTACCTATTTGAGTTTTAAAATAATGCCAAAATGTTTATTTATTTTGACGAATAGTGAATCTTTTAGCTCTTGATTAGCTCTATAATTGGTGCTAAATCTGATTTTAGGCAAATGTTAGTTGTCAAGATAATCACAAAAAACCAAGAGGTTCGCAGGCTACAAAAAACGTTAGTCGCTTTTTAAATGAACTTGAGATTTTAGCCAAACCTTACGTGACATTTTATTACGAATAATTTTAAATTATTAGAAATTTGCACATCTTTACAATGTTATACCCTGAACCCATTGAAAATGGGAAATCAGGGTATAATGGTTTTGTGAAAAGTATGTAACAGGCAGAAGGAATCATCGCATACCCTACAAAGTATATATATTCTTGATCAGGGCGACGAGCTGAGTCGATTTAGCCCTTTCCATCCGTCCGTCCGTCCGTATGTATGAACGCGTCGATCAGAAGATATAATAGCTAGAGACTTCAACTTTTTTTCAAATGTCCGTATATAGCACGCGGATATCGAGCTTATTACCAAAAATCGATAACTCGTCCCGTTATTTTTTTATGGATAAAAAACCTCATCGAGAGTTAATTATAAAATTATATCTCCTACATCTTTAAGGATAGAGTCTCCAAATTTTAAATGTTGATTGATATGTACGTTATAGAATTTCGATTTTTGTTCAATTTCAACACCCCCCCCCCCCCACCCGTATATCTACTCCCTCACCTTCATCTTTGTAAAAAGCGTATTTCAAATACTAGAGACTTGAGCTTCGGCATATACACGCATATTAATGATATAAACACAATCTAAAAGTTTCACGAAGAACCTACGTCCACAAAAAAAGTTATTAAACAATAAAGTTCCCAGAGTAAGCCCACACTGCAGCCCATGTATGTTTATGCGTGCGAGCCTATGTGTGTCTATGTATGTGTGTATGCGTGTGTATGTGTGTGTTTGTATAAGCAGAAAGACGCTAAAAATTATTGAAATGGCTGTTGCTCGAAGGGTTCAGGGGATCCGTCCGTTCGTATGAGCAAAAGGATCTCGGAATTTATAAGAGCTAAAGAACTGAAATTTGGCATGCATACTCGTGTATACCATAGGAAGTACAAGTTTATCTTATTTTTTCGATAACTCACCCGATATCATTTTTATCGAGAATAATCTATAAATTGACTAGGTTTTTTCAGCCTAATTTGAAGACTATTGAACATAGAGACTTCAAATTTACTATGTATATGTAATTGCCGAATATACACATTTTGCAATTCACAGATTTTGAATACCACGCCCCCTTCGCCCACAATTAGTAAAAAACGTATATCAAGTACTAGAGACTTGTGCTTTGGAATCTACACACATTTACACATTATGATTACGTTCTACAAGTTTCATTAAGATTGTATGGCTACAAACGAAATTATTCAGCAAATAACTTCTCATGATATTGCCCACACTGCAGCGCAGCCCAATCGCAGTCGCTGCTTACTGCGCAGTTAGCAGAGCGCGGGCTTATGCATGCGTGTGGATGCATGTGTATGTATGTGTCCATAAAAGAATTGCAGAATGATTAGAATATCAGCTTGGAGGGTTCAGGGTATTTCCTAGTCGAGCAGTCTCGACTACAGTCTTCTTACTTGTTTTTTATACCCTGAACCCATTGAAAATGGGAAATCAGGGTATAATCCTTTTGTGAAAAGTATGTAACAGGCAGAAGGAATCATCGCAGACCCCATAAAGTATATATAATCTTGATCAGGACGATGAACTGAGTCGATTTAGTCCTGTCCGTCTGTCTGTCCGTCCGTCCGTATGTATGAATCCGTCGATTTCAGAAGATATAAGAGCTAGAGACTTGAACTTTTTTTGAAAATGACCGTATATACAGCGCGCATATCGAGTTTATCACCAAAAATCGATAGCTCGTCCAGTTATTTTTTATCGATAAAAAACCTTATCGAAAGTTTATTATAAAAATATATCTCCTACATCTTTAGAGCTAGAGTATCCAAATTTTAAATGTAGATTGATTTGCACGCCTATATTCACCCCCTCACCCATAAGTTTGTGATAGGCGTATTTCAAATACTAGAGACTTGAGCTTTGGCAAATATACGCATATTAATGATATAAATACAATCTAAAAGTTTTATGAAGAACGTACGTCCACAAAAAAAGTTATTAAACAATAAAGTTCCCATGGTAAGCCCACACTGCAGCCCATGTGTGTTTATGCGTGCGCGCCTATGTGTGTCTATGTATGTGTGTTTGCGTATGTATGTGTGTGTTTGTATAAGCAGAAAGACGCTAAAAATTATTGAAACTATATATAATTACAGTATTTTCTGGATGTACACATATTTTGAAACATGATTAGCTCTAATAATATACATATGTATGTATAAATGTACTTATGTACCTATGTATGTTCATACATAGTAGATTTGTGTGAAGTGGTTACGACAGTCCGTAAGACCGACCAAATGCAAATGCTGGGCTTTTAAATTGATACAGGCAGCAAGAGCTACGCACACTGGCATACAAATGCTCGCACACGTAGTAAGGGACTACAACTGTGTGTGCATGCTCGCCGCCAATACATATTCTTTGCGCGCCTCACCGCTTTCATACCCTTCCTAGAAATAATCATAAAAATGCTAAACTTTTGTATGAACGTGGCAAAAGTTTTTAAGATTTCGCTATACCCTTCACTCAAAAGGAGAGAGCTGGGATCGTCGCGACCCAAAAATAAATTTTTGTGCGCTGCTGAGAGTGACGATTTCAGAGACCATAGAGAGCGAGCGAGAGAGGGACTGAGAGAGAGAGAGAGAGAGTAGGACAAATGACACATAGATGTGCTTCATACAGAATCGGTACCATTTCGACTGAGCGCTCACAGCGCACTGTTTTTGTCGTGCAGTATTTTCACTGCTCGAGCAGCGACCAAGCCGAGCAAATACGAAGTATAGCGGTCGAAACTTAACAGTTTCGAGCTGGAGAAAAGTTTGTTCTACATGTCTAGTCTATGTGTTCTCTTGTCAGTGCTATTATTAAAGAGGGCACGAAAAGTAACTAAAAACAAGTAAGAACGTTGCAGTCGGTCGATACCGATTACAGAAAACTTATTCACGGCCCAAACATTGATCCTATTATCATTAAAAAAATCATCGATAACTATTGCCTTCTATATCTAGTACATCTTTAGAACTAGGATCTTCAAATCAATTTTATACAATTTTGATTTTTGTTATATTTTGGATACCGGTTCCAAGCTAGCAGCAGATCAGCGCGATTTTCTTATATGTACATGTGCACACACTCATCGTTTATTCTATGCGTACAGACAAAAGCGCGCCTTTTAGCATATTCTAAGAAATGCGATTGATTTCTGGATTTTCTAGCTGTTACTGTAGTTTTGTCAGATGACGCTCTGCTATTACATTATTGTATTTTTGCAACCAGATAGTCAAACAAAGCAATAACGTGGGTTCTAAAGGCGACGCAAGTTATGTATGTTAGAGTAGCGGAGGTTCAAAACCCTTTCAATGTTATGTTCTTTATACCCTGAACCCATTGAAAATGGGAAATCAGGGTATAATGGTTTTGTTAAAAGTATGTAACAGGGAGAAGGAGGCGTGGCAGACCCCATAAAGTATATATATTCTTGATCAGGGCGACGAACTGAGTCGATTTAGCCCTGTCCGTCTGTCTGTCCGTCCGTCCGTCCGTCCGTCCGTCCGTATGTATGAACGCGTCGATTTCAGAAGATATAAGAGCTAGAGACTTGAACTTTTTTTTAAAATGACCGTATATACAGCGCGCATACCGAGTTTATCATCAAAAATCGATAACTCGTCCCATTATTTTTTTATCGATCAAAAACCTTATCGAAATGCAGTTATAAAATTATATCTCCTACATCTTTAGAGCTAGAGTATCCAAATTTTAAATGTAGATTGATATGTACGTTATGGAATTTCGATTTTTGTTCAATTTCACCCCCCCACCCTTATATCCACCCCCCTCACCCATAAGTTTGTAAAAGGCGTATTTCAAATACTAGAGACTTGAGCTTGGGCAATTATACGCATAGTAGTGATAAAACCACAATCTGAAAGTTTCATGGAGAACGTACGTCCAGAAAAAAAGTTATTAAACAATTAAGTTCCCATAGTAAGCCCACACTGCAGCCCATGCGTGCGCGCCTATGGGTGTCTATGTATGTGTGTTTGCGTGTGTATGTGTGTGTTTGTGTAAGCAGAGAGACGCTAAAAATGATTGAAATGGCTGTTGCTTGAAGGGTTCAGGGGATCTCGTAGTCGAGCAGTCTCGACTAGAGCTTTCTTACTTGTTTTTTTTTTTTGTTTTTTTTTTATGTATATTTCGTTTTTTATAAGATACATAGATATATAATTGGGAAGGTGCGAGCTTTAATGAAGGGCACTTAATACTTTTCTTTTTATACCCTGAACCCATTGAAAATGGGAAATCAGGGTATAATGGTTTTGTGAAAAGTATGTAACAGGCAGAAGGAATCATCGCAGACCCCACAAAGTATATATATTCTTGATCAGGACGATGAACTGAGTCGATATAGCCCTGTCCGTCCGTATGAGCAAAAGGATCTCAGAAGTTATAAGAGCTAGAGAGCTGAAATTTGGCATGCATACCATACGCAGTACGAGCACTAACCAGACAACACATAGACCAGACAACTAGTGTAAAGCGTTTTGCACAGCGTTTGAAAATGCTACGCTGCTCCGTAGTTTTGCGTTATGCTCTCGCTACCGCTCTCGTTTATGACGGGAGCCGTAGCAGAGCCATAGTCGAACGAAAAAATTGATGCGCTCTGCTCTGCTCTCGTAGTTTGTTGTTTTCATCTCTGTAGCAATAGCAATAGCCCAAAAATGAAATGAACGACTACGCTCCGCAGAGCGGTAGCCGAAAACAGGTAGCGGTAGCATTAGCTCGCTCTCTGTAGCGAGATGAGAACGGAGCGAGATGAAAACGGAGCGAGATGAAAACGGAGCGGGATGAAAACGTAGCGGGATGAAAACAGAGCGGGATGATAACAGAACGAGATGAAAACAGAGCGAAATGAGAGTAAAACAAATGTGCGAGATCGGTATGAACAGCAGCAGAACTTTTTTGTGTTTGTTTTTATACCCTGAACCCATTGAAAATGGGAAATCAGGGGTATAATGGTTTTGTGAAAAGTATGTAACAGGGAGAAGGAGTCATCGCAGACCCCACAAAGTATATATATTCTTGATCAGGCCGATGAGCTGAGTCGATTTAGCCCTGTCCGTCTGTCCGTACGTCCGTCCGTCCGTCCGTCCGTATGAGTGCGTCGATTTCAGAAGGTAAAGGAGCTAGAGAGCTGAAATTTTGTATGAAAACTCCGTGTATACCATACGGAGTATCGAGTTTATCACTAATTTTTCGATAACTCATAACGTTATCTTTTTATCGAGGATAAAACGTATAAACCTTTATATTGTTTTTTCAGCCTAATTTGAACATCTATTAGACCTAGAGTCTTCAAATTTACTATGTAGATACATTTGTATGGGCACACACATTTTGTAATTTACAGATTTTGGATACCACGCCCCCTTCGCCCCAAATTTGTAAAAAACGTATATCAAGTACTAGAGGTTTGAGCTTCGGAATGTACACACATTTACACATAATGATATAACGTTCTGAAAGTTTCATGAAGATTGTACGTCTACAAATGAAATTATTCAACAAATAAATTCTCATAGTAAAGCCACTGCACCGCAGCCCAAGCGCAGTCGCTGCTTACTGCGCAGTTAGCAGAGCGCGGGCCTATGTGTGAGGATGTATGCATGTGTATGTTTGTATGCAGAAAGATTGGAACTCAGCTCGATGGGTTAAGGGGATCTCGTAGTCGAGCAGTCTCGACTAGAGCTTTCTTACTTGCTTTAAAATTCATTCTGATATTTGCCACACACGATCATTGAAATAAAATCAGGTACTTAAATATAGCGCGATTCTGCAATTCGAACCCAAAATCGTTCACACCATTCTAAGTTGAGGTAGGCACACGCCAATGTTCATATCCCATGCATACGCACATGCACATACACACACACACACACACACACACATGTAAAGGCACACAGGCATACAAATGCTTCTACAAGTGATATCCCATAATTGTGAGCATCGCGACCCCAGCGTACACACAATCAAACGTATATATGTATGTAAGTGTGTGCAGCTCACAAGATCTACCAAATGCAAATACGGGGCTCTAAAATTGTCACAGGAAACAAGAGCTTCAAACACAGGCATACAAATGCTCATACATGTAGCAAGGGGCTGTAGTGTGTGTGTGCACGCTCGTCGCGAAAACATTTACATTATGCGCACCAACGCTGTCATACCCTTCCCTCAAATAATAACGAAAACACAAATATTTTGTATGAGCATGGCAAACGGCTTAAAAAGTTTGGCATACTCTTTACACAAAAGGGAAGACATGGGTTCTTGCTGCGAAGAAATTGCAATTTTTGTGAGCTGCTGCTTGTGCTCACATGCATAAATACATATACATAAGTATTTGAGAGAGCAGAGAGCATCGCGAGAGAGAGTTCAAAAGCCGACCATCTCGGCCGAGCGCATGAAGAGAAATGATTGTGCTGTCGCATATTTTCGTGCCCCGAACCTAAAAGTAAGGAGCCGAGCGAATACGAAATTGTCTGGGGTGCTAAACGACAAGAAAAAGTGTGCAAAACGCTTTACACTAGTTGTCTGGTCTATGTGTTGTCTGGTTAGTGGTACGAGTTTATCATATTTTTTCGATAACTTATCCGATATCGTTTTTATCGAGAATAATCGATAAATTGCTATTGTTTTTTCCGCCTTATTTGAACACTATTAAGCCTAGAGACTTCAGATTTACTGTGTATATACATTTGGATATACACATTTTGTAATTTACAGATTTTGGATACCACGCCCCCTTCGCCTTCGTAAAAAACGTCGACAGTCGCAGTCGCAGCAAAAGCAAAAAACAATTCTAGATCAGCAGCACAGCGCTTCAGCAATCGACAGCTTCGGCAGTTTTGAAAATGCTAGACTGTTGCTGCGTGAACTGGCGACAGTCGCAGTCGCAGCAAAAGCAAAAAACAATTCTTGATCAGCAGCGTAGCGCTTCGAACTGCGTTGACTGGCGACAGTCGCAGTCGCAGCTAGAAAAAACTGTCGACTGCCGAACAGCACAGCAGACAGCTTTCACAGTTTTTTCTTTGCTTTGTTTTGGTAACTTTTGTAACTGAACGAAATGAATGAAAATTAACAACATTTTAATTATTTGTTTATAATGACGATTATTTATTTTTTATTCATCTTGGAAGAGCGGCATGTTTTCAATTGCTGCTTCCAGGAAGCTAGGATTGAGCTTCACAAGCAATATATTTTCCAGCGACTCTGCACTTAAACGATTGCGATAATCGGTTAAAACTATTTAAGCGTGGAAAATGCACGTTCAATAGTCACCTATTAATAAAAAATAATTTTAATAAGTAAACTTTAAAAAGTAAAATTGTAGACAAGTACACACCTGAGTGGGTGGTATTGCAAAACAAACTTTGCTTAATGCATATAGCTCGGGATCAGTGAGCTGCTTCTCTTTCCAAAATTGTAAAATGTTTGCATCACTTCTGACAAAGGAAAGCTGCAAATTTTCAATTTTCGCGTGCACATCGGTTGTGCTATTTTTTCACCAATTTGTTTCGTAAGTGGCTGGGTCGCATCTTGTATAATTTTTTGAGTGCATATTTTGCACTTTAGCCACTGCGCATAAAAATTACCATAATGTAATTGCTCCTGTTGAAATATTTTAATAGTTTTTTGTAGCGGATTAAAAATGAGAGTGTAATTATCAATGAACTCCCAAAAAGGAGTCGTCAATTTCGAAATTCTCATCCGCGGACTTATTTTTAATTGATTCAATTTTCATTAGCACTTCCTTTGCTGCTTTTAAATTTTCAATCATTGTGTACGTTGAACCCCATCTAGTTGGGCAGTCCAGTTGAGGCATCTTCAGTTTTTTAAATTCAAAATTTTCACGAAATCCGTTAGATGGTTTTCGAATATATTTCGTCAAATTACGACAAGTGAATAAGTATTTTGTGATGGCTGAAAATTTAGTAACATCTAGAGCGCAAAGCTGCGCAGTATGAGCGGCACAGCAACAAACTTGAATATTGCCCAATGTCATCTCTGGCATTTCATCTATGAGATCGATTTTTTTTAAGTATTCATCATTACTGTAAACTTCATTTTCTTCGATTTCTTCTTTGGACACAACAGACAATATTTTCGTTGCTTTAAGCATATTCGCGCCATTATCAGACGTAACTGATACTATCTGCTTTAGATTTACTTCATATTTTGTTAATATTTTAATAATTTCCATAGCGAGGCTTTTGCTTGTGCTACACCCGACACCTTTTAGTTCGACCATCCCTAAAATACGGGATTTTATTTCCAGTTCGCTAATAAATTGCGCACTTATTCCAAAAATGTTTCGAGATAGCCGCGATGCACTGTCAATTTTAAGTGAAAGTAATTTGTTTTTCAATTCATCTTTCATGTCTTTGCGTAGATTATTAGCAACAATCTCTAAAGTTTTCTTGCAATTTGATGCGTTTAAACAAATTGATTTTCCGTCGGTTGCCTTGAAGCCTTCACAAATTGGGTTTAAAATATTTCGCATATTATCAGAATTTAACACATTGAACGGTATGGAGTCCTCCGTAACGAGCCCAATGTATGACCTTATTAGTTGCTTTTTGTTCATTTCAATTTTAATTTTTGTTTTTCGTATAATTTTAGACGACGAACAAATAGAAGAATTTTCCGACAGTTCGGAAGGAGGAGTCGTTTTCAAATGATGTACATTGACGACATGAGCTTTTAAATTTGAAATTCGATTGGTTTTAAGTTTGCTTTTGCATGTTTTACATGTAGCAAAGTCCCCTTCCTCATTGGTATCAAAATACTTCCAAACATCACATTGTTTATTACGCGACATTTTTGCTGTTGCTCGGATGCACATTAATACAAGACTACGCCTACGATCTGTTTCATTGCTAAAAAGTATGCCGCAAGTGACTTCGGCAATTACAGTTACAAAAGTTACCAAAACAAAGCAAAGCAAAAACTGTGAAAGCTGTCTGCTGTGCTGTTCAGCAGTCGACAGTTTTTTCTAGCTGCGACTGCGACTGTCGCCAGTCAACGCAGTTCGAAGCGCTACGCTGCTGATCAAGAATTGTTTTTTGCTTTTGCTGCGACTGCGACTGTCGCCAGTTCACGCAGCAACAGTCTAGCATTTTCAAAACTGCCGAAGCTGTCGATTGCTGAAGCGCTGTGCTGCTGATCTAGAATTGTTTTTTGCTTTTGCTGCAACTGCGACTGTCGAAAATGCTCGCAGCAACAGTCTAGCATTTTCAAAACTGCCGAAGCTGTCGATTGCCGAAGCGCTGTGCTGCTGATCTAGAATTGTTTTTTGCTTTTGCTGCGACTGCGACTGTCGAAAATGCTCGCAGCAACAGTTCTAGCAATAACAGAACTGCGAAAACTGTTCGCAGTTTTTTAAACCCTGCTAAAATGTATATGCCTTCTGCATATGCATACAAACATACACATATACACACACATATAGCCTGCTATATACTCCCATTCTGCCGCTGTGTTTAGCGACATAATTCTTTATGTAAACTTTATGTATTTTAGGCTAAGACTTTATTTGAATAAAATACGGAGAGCATTTGCTGTCCAAACCTTAAACAACAAAGACATTGCTTTTATTATCACATGGCGACCGTTAAAAACTAAAAAGACTTAAATACATAAATGTTACGTGGCTACATACCTTTTGGCTGTTCTCGGAGGACAAGATGGCCCCGCCAATGCTGATCCAAAGAAAATTATTAACTCTGCAGGGCAAAAGCATAGACGAACTGATTAAGGAGCAGCTATCATCGATGCCCGTTGTAAAAACAACAACAGCAACAACAAAAGCAACAGCAACTGCAGGAATACCAACAACAAAACAGCAAAAACAGCAACAGCAGCAGCAACAGCGACAACAACAGCAACAGAAACTACAAATTGTGGGCGAAGGGGGCGTGGTACCCAAAATCTGTAAATTACAAAATGTGTGAATCCATCAAAGTTATATACACAGTAAATCTGAAGTCTCTAGGTCGAAAAGTGTTCAAATAAGGCTGAAAAAACAATATCAATGTATCGATTATCCTTGATAAAAAAGATATCGAATGAGTTATCGAAAAAATATGATAAACTCGTACTGCGTATGGTCACTAACCAGAAAACACATAGATGAGACAACTAGTGCAAAACGCTTTACACTAGTTGTCTCATCTATGTGTTTTCTGGTTAGTGCCTGAACCAATAACCAGAGAACACATAGACCGGACACGTAGTGTAAAGCTTTTTTCACGCTTTTTCTGGAGGGTTGGGTCCCACACAACTTCGTATTCGCTCGGCCCCTCACTTTTAGGTTCGGGCTACGAAAATATACGAAAGCACAATCATTTCGTTTCATGCGCTCGACCGAGATGGTCGACTTTTGAACGGAAGATCCTTCTATGCTCAATGTTTCCCTGCTCTCTCTCTCTCTTGATCCTCTCTGCTCTCTGAAATGTGTATATGTATGTATGCATGTGTGCACAAGCAGCAGCGATGCCAACCCTCCGTATTTATACGTAGATCTACGTATTTTAAAGGAGATCTACGTACCTACGTATTTTGAGACTAAAACTACGTACTTTTAAAAAATAATGCAAAAATCCTAAAATCTGCAATTTCTGGGTAATATCAATATTCTATGAATAAAATAATAAAGATGATATGTTTTATATTGGATTAGCAGCACTAAATTATTATTTCGATATGTTAGCGAATGCCGATTGCCCATTGAGTTATCAGCGCTAAATTGCAAAAAGTGGCATCGCTTACTTTAGAATTGGAGGGAAAGAAATTAATGTGCATGTAAAAAAATGGAATTGTTAACAAGTGACACCGGCGAAAAACCAAACGTAACTCCAACCAAGAAAAAGAAAGTGCACTACAATGTGAATTACTCAGCAGCTTGAAAAAAAAAAAGTATTCCTGGTTGACAGGAAGCAGTAAGGGTAATCTTTTTTTTAATTGCAAATCTTGCAAAGCAGATCTCAAATGCTCTTCTGGCAAGAGAGACGTAGAGAAGCATGAAGCTTCTGTTAACAAAAAAAAAAAAATTGAGAAGTATGTATAGTGTTGGGTTTTATAATTGTCAAGTTTGTGTCGTGTGTCCAAGTGCTTTTTGTGCTCTTTTTATACGTTCGTAGTGTACGTAAATGAATATGTATAATTTGAATAATGCAATTTGCTTTCTAAAACGACAAATAAAATTAATAACAATGAAGTACAATACAGTTAATTTAAAAATTGAATGGCTTATTAATTTCTTTTTATTGTTTTTAAGCTTTTAAAAAAAGTACGTAGATCTACGTATTTCAGCAAAATTGTGCTACGTAAAAATATGTAGATTTTGGAGCCTGGCTACGTAATTCTCAAATTTTGACTTGGCATCGCTGACAAGCAGCAGCTCACAAAAATTGAAATTTCTTCGCAACAAGAACCCATGTCTTCCCTTCTGTGTGAAGAGTATACCGAACTCTTCAAACAGTTTGCCAAGCTCGTACAAAATATCTGTGCTTTCGTTATTATTTGTGGGAAGGCCATGAAGGCGTTGGTGCGCATAATGTAAATGTTTTCGCGACGAGCACACACTACAGCCCCTTGCTATATGTATGAGCATTTGTATGCCTGTGTGTGAAGCTCTTGCTGCCTGTTGCAATTTTAGAGTCCCACATTTGCATTTGGTAGATCTTGTGAGCTGCACACACTTACATACATATGTTTGATTGTGTGTACGTAGGGACGCGATGCTCACAATTATGGGATATCACTTGTAGAAGCATTTATATGCCTGTGTGCCTTTATATTTTCGTGTGTGTATGTGTGTGTGTGTAAGTTAATTTCTTTCTTTATTAAAACGGTAAAAAAATAAGATGTTTTGATATTTTACTGTTTAAATGCAGTCCGCTTTATTGAAGAAGAAATTTGCAACTGAAAAACTTATATCAAATCTATCCCTACCTAAGCTGTGGTTCAGTCGACGACGTTGGCAGCGGCGTCGCTCGTGGTGTTATTGACCCGTTGTGCAATTCTTCTTGGAATTGCTGGAGCTCTGGTCGGCGTGTTCCGGAAATCTGCTAGACATTGTGTCAGCAGTTTTGGCTTATTGGTCTGATCATGCAACAATTCCCATTGGGTTTTGTTGCAATGTAGAATATTTTTGTTTTAATATTTTTGTTGTTAACTTGTATGCATGGGACATAATCATTGGCGTGTGCCTACCGCAACTTAGAATTGTATGAACGATTTTGAGTTCGAATTGCAGAGGCGCGCTTATATTTAAGTAGCTGGCTAACTAAAGTGACAAGTGCGATACTTTGTGGCCCTGTGACCGTCGAGTAACTCATACAAAACTTATGAAAAGTCTTGGGAAGTGCACTTGTCAGGCAGCAAGAGCTTCGCACACTGGCATACAAATGCTCACACACGTAGCAAGGGACTGCAAGTGTGTGTGTGCATGCTTGTCGCCAAATCATATTCTTTGTGCGCCTCACGCTTTTATACCCTTTCTAGAAATAATCATGAAAACGCTAATATTTTGTATGAGCGTGGCCAACGATTTTAAGATTTCGGTATACCATTTACTCAAAAGGAAAGAACTGGGATCGTCGCAAAACAAAATTTCAATTTTTGTGCGCTGCTAAGAGTGATAATTTTAGAGACCATAGAGAGCGATAGAGAGGGACTGAGAGAGAGAGAGAGTAAGACAAATGTCACATACATAGATGTGCTTCTTACAGAATCGGTACCATTTGTTTTTGACGTGCAGTATTTTTACTGCTCGAACCTCCAGTGACCGAGCCGAGCAAATACACAGTATAGTGGTCGACCAACAGTTTCGAGCTGTAGAAAATTTTGTTCTGGATGTCTAGTAGAGCTGGAGAACCATCGATGGAACTTTATTTTTTCGATACATCGATGGAAATTTCTCGATGGTCAATATATCGACAATTTAATTTGAGTGGAGAGCTTGCACGTGTAAGTCAGAAATCTTGTCTTCTTATTTTATTTGTTTTTAGATTTACAAAACAACTATTGCAATTCAACATTGTAGCGAACCAAATTAATCTTTTTCCTCTCAACTGGCAGTTCCTCATTTAATATGGACAAATTTGTATATGCAAAATCATTTGTAGTCTGATTTTAATATATTCTGTAATTTCTTAGAAAAAGATGTTGTTGCCCCTACGCCTTCAACAACTTCAAGTGCACCTAACGCCGCTGCTCCCATCGATCGCAAACGAAAAAATGCGTTTCGGAATTTTGGTCCCATTTTGACCGCTTAAATAACAAAGTCTTTGCCAGATGTCGACATTGCGGCAAAGAATACCGCACAAGTGGGAACACATCTAATTTGATGGAGCACTTAAGACGAGACCACCCATTTGAGCAAAATTCTGAAAAGACCAAAAGTACAACCGACTTAAAATCATTTTTTCCTCGTAGCGACTGTTATAGTTCTACGTCGACCAGGAAGGCGCAAATTGAGAAGTCCCTTGCTCGCATGGTGGTAATTGATTTGCAGCCTTTTTCAATAGTCGAAAATGATGGTTTTAAGAATTTAATAAAAACACTCGATGAGAAATATATTTTGCCAAGTCGTCCATATTATTATAGTAGTAAGATTTGAAAGTCAAATGATCTCTTATACGTACTTTTTTTTTTATTATTTTTGTTAAGCAACTGAAAGAAACTCGTTGTATAATTTTAAGAAAACTGGACTGAATAAACCTTGTTTGTGGAACCTTAGCATTCATAGTATGTAAATATGTATTTAATTTGCAACATTTTTGATTTTAATATATAAAAAATTTTTCGATGGAACCATCGATTATATCGATGGTTTGAACCATCGTTGGGAAAACCATCGAGTACCGTCTCTATCGATGGTTCTCCAGCTCTAATGTCTAGTCTATGTGTTCTCTGGTCATTGTTAGTGATTATTAGTGATGGCACGATTAATCATATGATACACAATAATCGATTTTTTTTTCAATTCACGATTTAATTGTATCGTAAAATGGGTTTTTAATAATCGAGACAATCGATTATTTGCTCAAAAATCGCATCGCCTTAAGCAACATTGGCTCAAAAAAGTTGGAAAGCGAAGCGTAAATATGGCACCAACAATTAGTAAAGTGTGGAGATTAAATGATACGGATGTGAACTGTAAATTGTGCCAAAAGCAATTGAAGTATTGTAAAAATACAACCAATATGCTTCAGCACTTAAAACTGAAACATACGAAAGAGTTCGCGTCCCTCAAGGCGAGTTTTCAGTTGTCTATAATAATGAAAATACTTAAATTTAACAATATTAAGCTCCCAAAAATCGGCAATGAGCATTCTGAAGTTGAGGTCGACAACATGGAAGTGATCAGCACAATCTCGAAATTATTACTTTGCTTAAACCACTGGAAGCCATGACCACTCAGATAAGCGGTGAGAAATACGCTACTTTGAGCCTTGTAATACCGATTGTCCATTGCGGACGCCAGAAAATAATGATGGTAAATTGCAAGTCACCAACGGCGGAAAAGCTCCAAGCAGCTATAATTGCGCAGTTCGATCGTCGATTTGGTACCATGGAACAGTCGTATTTATTGGCAACATCAAAGTTGCTGGATCCTCGCTTCAAAAAGATGCATTTTCAGGATCCTATTGCCTTGGCTTCAGTTATGAAGCGCATACGACAAGAAATGGCGGAGCTTTCAGATATAAATGAAAGTTTAGGCGGCACTAGTGACGGCTCATCTACTAGCGAAGTTGAGTTCGATTTATGGACCCACAACAAGGCGCTGGCCCACAAAACCAGTAAGAAAGTCGGTAACCATTTTCAAATTCAGGACGAGCTCAGTCTTTTTTTAAACGCTCTTGTTTTTGAATTGAAGCGTAATATCGCCAACGCCTGAGAAGAGATGCGTACTGTATACCCTAAGTTATATGTTATAGCTTGTCGGCATTGTTTTTTAATAGGCACTTCGGTACCAGCGGAGCGTCTTTTTTCCAGGGCGGGTGCCACATTACCGAAAAAAGGAACAGGTTAACAACAGAGCACCTTTCACAACTACTATTTCTGAACTCAATTTTAAATAAATAAACATTTATATTCTTTACTGTTTTTGTTGTTATTGTTGCTTCTAAAAGGAGTTCATAAAAAATATATTAAGCGCATTCAAAAAAATCATTTGATTAATCGATTTTTCCATTTTTCCGCGGTTAATTGCAATTAATCTTTAAAGCACCTAAAATAAATCATATGATTAAGTAATCGAACAATGTTTTTTTTTTTTTTTTTTGCCATCACTAGTGATTATACGTAATCGTTACGGTCTCTGGACAAAATGAATGAGTAAAAATACCTGTTATTATTTGATAGTTCGATAGAAAATGTAACAGAACTGTTTATTAAATTGTTTTAAGTACATATGTATTCGATAGCTTCACGTCAATATCTTACATCTCTAACATATAGCATTACACATTATTACTTAGATAAAGTTTACTTTTTAAATGTTTAAACAAACTTTTAAGCATTATAAACGAAAGTTCCCATTGTCTGATCTTCATGGGGTCATTGACTTAGACACATACCAAGAAAATTTATCAAGTAATGTAGGTATATACATACATACATACATAATCTATCATCATATAATCTATATTCGTACATACATACATACATATGTATGTGCACTTTCCATCATAATTTTGCGTACACCAAAAAGTTCTGTTGCCCCTAGCAATCACAAGTAAGAAAGCTCTAGGCGAGACTGTTCGACTAGAGATCCCCTGAACCCTTCGAGCAACAGCTACACGCACATACAGAAACACACACAGGCACGCACGCATAAACTTTAAGAATTACTATAAGAATTTAATTGTTTAATATCTTTTTTTGTGGATAGACTATCTTCATGATCGTGATTAAAACAATGAAATGCGTGCATTTGCCTAAGCACAAGTCTCCAGTATTTGAAATACGCTTTTTACAAATTTATATGAATTATAATAAAAATCGAAATTCTGTAAAGTACATATGAATCTACAATTAAAATTTTGAGGCTCTAGCTCTAAAGATGTAGTAGATATAATTTTAAACCTGATATTCAATAAGTTTTTTATCGATAAAAAATAACGGGATCGATTTTCGGTGATAAACTCGATACGCGCGCTGTATATACGGACATTTAAAAAAATTGAAGTCCCTAGCTCTTATATCTTCTGAAATCGACGCGTTCATACATACGGACAGAAAGACAGACGGACAGGACTAAATCAACTCAGCTCGTCGCCCTAATCAAGAATATATACACTTTATGGGGTCTGCCACGCCTCCTTCTGCCTGTTACATACATTTCAACAAAACCATTATACCTGATTTCCCATTTTAAATGGGGTTAGGGTATAAAAAAAGTACTTATAAGAAAAGCTATATTATGCGATGAAGTGATTCAGAATTGCTTTCTAGCAACTAGCTTTATTTTCGTTTCGGCTCTCCACTCGCTTCGCTTGCACATGCATTAAGCGATTACAAGTAAATTTGCATGAACAGCTTTCTCGGATTTTCTTGCATCGCTTATCGCGGCCCTTACGACGTCAGCATAAGATAGGACGCACAAGCCAGATAAATAATTGTTTAGTAATAAAAGGATCTTTAAATTGCTTAGACTAACGTTTAGTAAAGCCAAACACACTTTTGGCTTCAGTTATGATGGTAGAAATGTGAAGATTGATATTGAGAGTCAAAAGGAACACCAAGATCTTTGACTGTAAAAATGTTTTGTAAAGCTAGGTACACCCGATGCAAACAATTTGCAACAAGTTAAAAATAATTTGCAGCAAAAGTTTGCACAAATGTTCACACCAATGCAAATATTGCATGCAAATTACTTGCTTCAATAAATTTTTGTATTGCACGCAAACTTTTGCATGGCTATTTCGTGCAATATATTGCGTTTATGTCTACACGTGTTTTCATTTTTTGTTTCACTACATGCAACTGACACTCATTTGCAAGTTCTGTTGTTGTGAAAATGTCAAGGAATAACGACGTGTTTATATTGTTTATATTATGTCGGCACAAAAATCAAAAGTTGCTGCTGTTGCTATATTCGCAATTTTGATAAAACGTAAAAAAAGTGAGAAGATCAAAGTCTCCCAAAAGAAAAACAAGTAAGGAAACTCTAGTCGAGAGTGCTCGACTAGATACTACCCTGAACCAAACTAATAAAAATGTACATTTAGTGTGGTTAAATTTTCAATTTAAACGTATTTAAAAATATAAGAGAAATAGAAGACTCATTTAATTAAATACTTGAATATTTTAAAACAATTAAAAAAGTTAACCTAAATTGCGCCCGCTCTGGGATTCGAACCCGAGACTTCTCGATCGTGCGGCACGCTGCTTTCCACAACGCCACTTCACTTATTGACAGACTAATGGCAAAACAGCAATACATTCACTGCTGCAGCGCCATCTAGCAAATCGAAACTAAACTAATTGTTTATTTTAATGTGTGTGTGCACACGTATAGGAAAACTGCTGTGACTGTTTCATGTGCGTTTGTTAATTGGCCAAACATTTGATGATTTTTAAAAAATTGATAGAACTAACGGAATTTAATGAAACTTTCAGCATATGATCTACATATTCCATTGAATATGTGACAAATTTAAAAAAATGAAAAATCATTCACAATTGGCTATACTGGCGCCTGATTTGAACTTTAATGTTTTTATTCGATAAAAACATAACGGGATGATTTATCGAATTTTAGTGATAAACTCGACATCCGCGCTGTATATACGGTCATTTAAAAAAAATTCAAGTCTCTAGCTCTTATATCTTCGAAAATCGACGCGTTCAAACATACGGACAGACGGACAGACAGACAGACGGGCAGGGCTAATCGTCGCCCTGATCAAGAATATATATACTTTGTGGGGTCTGCCACGCCTCCTTCTGGCTGTTACATACATTTCAACAAAACCATTATACCCTGATTTCCCATTTTCAATGGGTTCAGGGTATAAAAAGATTACCCTTACTGCTTCCTGTCAACCAGGAATACTTTTTTTTTCCAAGCTGCTGAGTAATTCACATTGTAGTGCACTTTCCTTTTCTTGGTTGGAGTTACGTTTGGTTTTTCGCCGGTGTCACTTGTTAACAATTCCATTTTTTTACATGCACATTAATTTCTTTCCCTCCAATTCTAAAGTAAGCGATGCCACTTTTTGCAATTTAGCGCTGATAACTCAATGGGCAATCGGCATTCGCAAACATATCGAAATAATAATTTAGTGCTGCTAATCCAATATAAAACATATCATCTTTATTATTTTATTCATAGAATATTGATATTACCCAGAAATTGCAGATTTTAGGATTTTTGCATTATTTTTTAAAAGTACGTAGTTTTAGTCTCAAAATACGTAGGTACGTAGATCTCCTTTAAAATACGTAGATCTACGTATAAATACGGAGGGTTGGCATCGCTGGACGTAGTGTACCTAATATTTTTTGGCCTGCGTTTAGGTAGTTTAACCCTTTTTAATTAATTGTCATATAAGTTAAAGCGTATTTTTAACAATAAATGTTGATTTAAAGAGTGTACCTAAACTTTTTTTGTCGACATATAAGTGGTCGATCATATTTCTCCATTCTCCATTTAGTGTACACCGAAAGGTATATATATATATATATATATATATATATATATATATATATATATATATATATATATATATATATATATATATATATATATATATATATATATATATATACATCTACAAGAAAAGTTATAAAACAATTAAGTTCCTATGGTAAGCCTACACTGCAGCGTGCGTGCGTGTGCATGTGTGTGTGTGTTTCTTTTGTAAGCCGAAAGACGCGAAGAATTATTGAGATATCAGTTTTCTGAAGGGTTCAGGGAATTTCCGAGTCGAGCAGTTTCGACTAAAGCTTTCTTACTTGTTTTAAACTGACATCTAATTATTATTTGATTGTGTCTGAAACCCTAGTTGGTGGAGCTGAAGGACATCTCCATAATGAATATACATAAAAATCTATATTTACCGATTGGCTTAAAACCACGGCATACGTGGCGATGTTACATCCTTAAAAAGCACCCCGGTCTTTTTATTATACGTAATCCATTTACATGCAGAGGACAGCGTTATTGGATAGCTCGAAGTCTTCGTGATTATCCGCTTCCACCCAATATAGTGAACTTAGATGTAAAACATTTTTCGTCTAAAACAATAGCTGATTGGTGGGGAGAGTTACATAACTGTACTGAACCAAATGTTACTCACCGCCTTAAGACTGCGATGCGCTGGACCACTTTAGGGTACCATCATAACTGGGATACTAAGATTTACGATAAAACAATCCACACTTTGTTCCCAAGTGATTTGGATAGTTTGTCCCAATATTTTGCTCTAGCTTTAGGGCTTCCAAGTTTTATTCCTCAAGCCGCAATTATTAATTACTATCCGATTGGAACTTCATTATCTGGACACACAGATCATTCTGAGATTAATCATGAAGCACCGCTATTGTCATACAGGTATGTATGATGCTTATACCCTGAACCCATTTTCAATTCAATTCAATTCAATTCAATTCAAAAGTATGTAACATGCACAAGGAGGTGTGGCAGACCCCACTTGGTATATATGTTTATTTATTGTTTAGGTTCGACAAGTTGCAAATAAATAAACGTAAATTGACTATGTATAAACAAGTAAGGAAGCTCTAGTCGAGACTGCTCGACTACGAAATTCCCTGAACCCTTCGAAGAACTGATTTTTCAAAAATTCTCCGCGAATTTCTACTTACACAAGAAACAGTCACACACGCACTCACGAAAACGAAGTGTCTACGCCCAGTAGAGGCACGGCAAATCGCAAAAAACTGAATTTTCTACAGTATTAGAGATAAACTTAGCTATGACAGTACTGGTGGGATGTGAATGAGTATTTTGCAATCGGTAGCGCCCGACTGCAACGGGTTTGCTTGTTGCTTCAATATTTGGTCAATATTAACTGTTTCGCGTCCTGGTATCGGCCTAAAGATCTCACAATTCAGTCACCAAGTACAGGACAGGAATCTATCAAGCATGGTGGCAGTATATAAACAACTCAACTCACTTGTGGTGCATAAACAAAAATTTGGTCAAGGGTCCAGGCTTTAACCGATGTAATAATGCTTCAGGAGCAATACCTGAGCATTATATAACACTAATTGTTAGAAATATGCGTCTTGCTACTGAAAAATGCAAGACATTGACACGAAGCACACTTCCCATTTGCTCAAGAAGAAAATATTATGGGAAATATTGAAGTCTCTGAAGTGTCCTCTTCAATCTCCACTGAAAACATATGGAGTCATGTTAAATTGCCTGGGAATAATCGGTGCTCCCAAATGGAAAAATGGAAAAGGATATTTGATTCCTCTTGAATATTAAAACAATTAAAAATGCTGTGAACCCTTTATTAACAAGTAGACTACTCGACTAGGAGATAGAACCCTGAAAAGATCTGAATTTATATAATAATTGATTTATATACATACAATGGAGGACAAAAGTAATTGACAACACATCGCAAAAACCGCTTATTCTTTATGCTGAGATAGTTAACGATACCCATTATATATTTGAAAGAGAGCAAATATTAAAAGCTTTATGTGGCCAAAATATTGCATTGATAATATGTCTATGGGCTATGGCTCATTTGTTTTCCATGATTATTTGCATGGCAGATTTTCATTCCTTGGCTGGACAACAGTATTTTTTTTATTTATTAAATAAATTGAGAGAAAAACTTAACAATGGAGATAGCAACAACATTATTAATGAACAAGTAAGAGTGATCTAGTCGAGACTGTTCGACTACGACATTCCCTGAACCCCTCCAGGAACTGATATTCTTCGCGTTTTTCTGCTTACACAAAAAACTCACACACGGACACACATAAGCACGCACGCATAAACATGCTGCAGTGTGGGCTTACTATGGGAACTGAATTGTTTAATATCGTTTTTGTGGATGGACTTTCTTCATGAAACTTTTAGATTGATATTGTATTATTAAAATGCGTGAATTTGCCAAAGCACAACTCTCTAGTATTTGAATTTCGCCATTTAGGGGTGAAGGGGTTTATATAGGGGCGGGTGGTAAATTATAACAAAAATAGAAATTCCATAAAATACATATAAATTTACTTTTAAAATTCGAAGACTACTGGTGAAGGAGATAAAATTTAATAACGAATTTTCGATAAGGTGTTTAATCGACAACAAAGTATTAGGAGCAGTTATCTGTTTCGGAGAAAAACTCGATATGCACTTAGGAAACAACATTTCAAGTCTCTATCTCTCTTTTCTTTTGAAATCGACGTGTTCATATATACTGTTGGACGGACAGACACCCGGATAGTACTAAATCGACTCAGTACGTCGCCCTGATCAAGAATATATACACTTTGTGGGGTCTATCTAGCATTCTTCTGCCTGTTACATACCTACTTTTAGCAAAACCATTATACCCTGATTTACCATTGAAATCGGTTCAGCGTATAATAATTGGATGGTTCCAGCTCCAGTAGATTCCATGCATACTCTACTATCTTTTTCAGTTTCGGCCAAACTGCTATATTTCTAATAGGTCATCGTTCACTAGAAGAAGAACCTAGCGCCCTGTATCTCAGGAGTGGAGATGTTCTAGTTATGTCCGGCGAATCGCGACTTTGCTATCATGCCGTTCCGCGCATTTTGAAAGCTTTTGAAGATCCTTGGAACAATTTTTTTTCAAATCCTCAAGAAAACTTTATGGACACCTTTACTGCTTCAATTAATTTAGAATTATTCGAAAAAGTCAATGACGAATTATTTTGGAAGCCGTTTGACAACTATGTCAGTGATTGTCGCATAAATATTAATGTACGTCAAGTATACCATTAAGATTGAAAATATTATACAATACGTGTTTGTAGTGACAAATTTTTTGTTGTTGTAAGCTTTGATCTAAGACCCTAACGCTATTTCATAAATAACAAGTAAGATAGCTCTAGCTACGAGATCCCCTGAACCCTTCAAGCAACAGCCATTTCAATAATTTTGACCGCCTCTCTGCTTATAAAAACACACACATACACACGCAAACACACATACATAGACACACATAGGCCAGCATGCATAAACGCGCATGGGCTGCAGTGTGGGCTTACTATGGGAACTTAATTGTTTAATAAAATACTCATGTTACCAAATACCTCGCGTAAACATGCTTTTATGGACAACAGTTAATAAATTACAATTTGCCTTATCTTTATTTTTATAACCTGAACCCATTGAAAATGGGAAATCAAGGTATAATGGTTTTGTGAAAAGTATGTAACCGGCAGAAGGAGGCGTGACAGACCCCATAAAGTATATATATTCTTGATCAGGGCGACGAACTGAGTCGATATATGTCTGTCTGTGTAAACCATACGCAGTACGTTTATATTATTTTTTCGATAACTCATTCGATATCTTTTTTATAGAGGATAATCGATAAATCGATATTGTTTTTTCAGCCTAATTTAGGGGCGTGGCAAATCGGAAAATGCATTTTCCGATATACCAGAAATCATGTTATTTGAAGAGCTAGAAAGTTGAAATTTAGTATGTAGATCCGCGTCGACCACCCAATTCTAACGAGCTATGGTTAATATATCTACGCCCATTGGGGGCGTGGTAAATCGGATAAAACTGTATTTTTATACCCTGAACCCATTGAAAATGGGAAATCAGGGTATAATGGTTTTGTTAAAAGTATGTAACAGGGAGAAGGAGGCGTGGCAGACCCCACAAAGTATATATATTCTTGATCAGGGCGACAAACTGAATCGATTTAGCCATGTCCGTCTGTCCGTCTGTCCGTATGTATGAACGCGTCGATTTCTGAAGATATAGAAGCTAGAGACTTCAACTTTTTTTTAAAATGCTCGTATATAGCGCGCGCATATCGAGTTTATCACTAAAAATCGATAACTCATCCCGTTATTTTTTTATCGATCAAAAACCTTATCAAAAACCAGTTATAAAATTATATCTCCTACACCTTTAGAGCTAAAGTCTCCAAATTTTAAATGTAGACTCGACTGCACGTGATAGAATTTCGATTTTTGTTATAATTCACCCCCCACCCCTATATACACCCCCTTACCCTCATCTCTGTAAAAGGCGTATTTCAAATACTAGAGACTTGAGCTTTGGCAAATATACGCATAGTAATAATAAAACCACATTCTGAAAGTTTCATGAAGAACGTACGTCCACAAAAAAAGTTATTGAACAATTAAGTTCCCATAGTAAGCCCACACTGCAGCCCATGCCTGTTAATGCGTGCGTGCCTATGGGTGTCTATGTATATGTTTGCGTGTGTGTGTGTGTTTGTTTAAGCTGAATGACACTAAAAATTATTGAAATGGCTGTTGCTCGGAGGGTTCAGGGTATCTCGTAGTCGAGCAGTCTCGACTAGAGCTTTCTTACTTGTTTAGAGTCATAATGCTAGAACGTTAAAATTGCACGTGAGCTAATGTTATGATTCTATAATGACTGATGGAAAAATTTTATGTGGCATATCGGAACTGAAGATATAGTGATTTTTCAAATTTATTATATGTCTCGTAAAGTATAAGAGCTAGAAGCTTTAAATCTGGATAGTTGAGTTACCAGTAACCTCTATCGACGCCCCAAAAATAATTATTACGCATCTTTAAGGGCGTGGCATATCGAAAAATACCAAATAATTTTCACATTTTTGGAGCGTAAGCATCCTAATTTTGCAATTAGGTTACCGTTAAATCGTTCTAAAAACTGGTCAAAAATGAAGTGTCTACACTGCATTTCTATAGTATTAGAGCTAAACTTAGCTGCGACAGTTCTGATGGGATGTGAATTAGTATTCCGCAATCGGTAGCGCCCGACTGTAACGGTTTACATGTTGTTTCAGTATTTGGTCAATATTAACTGTTTCGCGTGCTGGTATCGGCCTAAAGATCCCACAATTCAGTCACAGGACAGCATAAATAACAAGTAAGAAAGCTCTAGTCGAGACTGCTCGACTACGAGATCCCCTGAACCCTTCAAGCAAAAGCCATTTGTATAATTTTAAGCGTCTTTCTGCTTATACAAACACACACATACACACGCAAACACACATACATAGGCGCGCACGCAATAACACGCATGGGCTGCAGTGTGGGATTACTATAGGAAACTTAATTGTAGGAACTTAATTGTTTAATAACTTTTTTTCTGGACGTACGTTCTTCATGAAACTTTTAGATTGTGTTTATATCATTAATATGCGTGTATGTGCCCAAACTCAAGTCTCTAGTATTTGAAATACGCCTTTTACAAACTTATGGGTGAGGGGGTGAATATAGGGGTGGGGGTGAAATTGAACAAAAATCGAAATTCTATAACGTACATATCAATCTACATTTAAAATTTGGAGACTCTAGCTCTAAAGATATAGGGGATATAATTTTATAACTGCATTTCGATAATGTTTTTTATCGATAAAAAATAACGAGATGAGTTATCGATTTTTGGTGATAAACTCGATATGCGCGCTGTATTTACGGTCATTTAAAAAAAAAAGTTAAAGTCTCTAGCTTCTATATCTTCTGAAATCGACGCGTTCAAACATACGGACAGACGGACGGACGGACGGACAGACAGACGGACAGGGCTAAATCGACTCAGTTCGTCGCCCTGATCAAGAATATATATACTTTGTGGATTCTGCCACGCCTCCTTCTCCCTGTTACATACTTTTAACAAAACCATTATACCCTGATTTCCCATTTTCAATGGGTTCAGGGTATAAAAACGAAATCGGATGAATTATCGAAAAAATATGGTATACACGAGTATGCATGCCAAATTCCAGCTCTCTAGCTCTTATAGCTTCTGAGATCCTGTTGCTCATACGGACGGACAGACAGACGGACATGGCTAAATCGACTCAGTTCGTCGCCCTGAAAATATATACTTTGTGGAGTCTGCCAGTTGAGACTGCTCGACTAGGAGATACCCTGAACCCTCCATGCTGATGCTCCAATCATTCTGCACACATACATACACATGCATCCACCCGCACGTAAAGGCCCGTGCTCTGCTAACTGCGCAGTAAGCAGCAACTGCGCTTGGGCGCGGTATGGGCAATATTATGAGAATTTATTTGTTGAATATTTTTTGTAGACGTACAATCTTAATGAAACTTCTGAACGTAATCATGATGTATAAATGTGTGTACATTCCAAAGCACAAGTCTCTACTACTTGATACGCGTTTTTTACAAATTATGGGCGAAGGGGGCGTGGTATCCAAAATCTGTAGATTACAAAATGTGTGTATCCATCAAATGTATACACACAGTAAATCTGAGTCTCTAGGTCTAATAGTGTTCAAATAAGGCTGCAAAAACAATATCAATTTATCGATTATCCTCGATAAAAAAGATATCGAATGAGTTATCGAAAAAATATGATAAACTCGTATGGTATACACAGACTATGCATACAAAATTTTAGCTCTCTAGCTCTTATAACTTCTGAGATCGACGCACTCATACGGACGGACGGACGGACAGGGCTATATCGACTCAGCTCATCGTCCTGATCAAGAACATATATACTTTATGGGGTCTGCGATGATTCCTTCTGCCTGTTACATAAATTTTCACAAAACCATTATACCCTGATTTCCCATTTTCAATGGGTTCATGGTATAACTAGACTAGATAGAGATAGAACCCTGCAAAGATCTGAATTTATATAATATATAATTGATTTATATAAATACAATAGAGGACAGAAGCAATTTGACAACAATTGCAAAAAGCGCTTATTCTGTATGCTGAGAGAGTTAACGGTACCCATTATATGTTTAAAAGAGAGCAAATATTAAAAGCTTTATGTCGCCAAAATATTGCATTGATAACATAGCTCATTTGTTTTCCATTATTATTTGCATGGCAGATTTTCATTCCTTGGCTGGACAAAAGTATTTTTTTATTTATTAAATAAATTGAGAGAAATACTTAACAATGGAGATAGCAACAACATTATTAATGAACAAGTAAGAGTGATCTAGTCGAGACTGCTCGACTACGACATCCCCTGAACCCTTCCAGGAACTGATATTTCAATAATTCTTCGCGTGTTTCTGCTTACACAAAAACTCACACACGGACACAAATACGCATGCACGCATAAACACTTATGGGCTACAGTGTGGGCTTACTATGGAAACTTAATTAAGTAAACATTTCTTCTCGATGGATTATCTGTGTTTCAGATCGTGATTATTACTTTTAAATGCATGCATTTGCCAAAGTACAAGTCTCAAGTACTTTATATAAGAGAGGGAGGTGATATATATATAAAAAAAATGAATTTCTACAAATTACCATAGAATTGTTGAAAATGTTCATTGAGCTAGCAATTATTCAATGAATCTATGTAGTATGAGAACTAATTTGTTGAATAATTTCTTTTGTAGACATAGGTTTTAGGTTCCGGTTTAGGGGCTACAGGGCGTCCTGGAGGATTCAACGGTCTCCCGCCATATTGTTCATGGGATATGGGATTGTGGTTACGGGAGTCCGGGCTTATCCAGTTATTCGCTGGGATTCCTATTGGATGGGGAATATAATAAAGTCTGGGGCTAAAGGCCTGCCAGTTAGTTGTTGTGTTTTGCAACTGGTTTTTATGGGGTGCGAACCTAGGAGCGGAGGACTGTCTATGGGGCAGTTTTGGGGGTGTTTGTCGAAACTCCGGAGTAAAAGCGTTACGTTGTTCTTGGTTCTCTACCAATTCACACAGGTGTCGAGTGTGGCTGAGATCGCGAGGCTCTTTGATTGCCAATAGTGTGGGTAAATAGCCGTTTAGTCCTCTAACAAAAGTATCCAAAGCCTTCGGCAATGGTCAATTAGCCTTGAGTGAGCGAGAATAGTTGATACTCTAGAGTTTTCAGATCACGATTATCTGCGAAATGATCTGTTAAGCACTTCGAAATAGCCTTCCAGTTCAGAGGCGTGTTATACGATTCCAGAACTACATCAGCTTCACCTATGTAATGTAATATATTTTATTAATATAGAATTATCAAAATTATCAAAAAAATTCTTCTTATTGAGCTCAATTAATCGTTATTCCTTATAGACGGAATTTATAAATTTGTTCTTAAATGTTAATTTTCACCTGAATTATTTAATTTTTGCAAAGATTTTATTTGTTTTTATTTGTCATTCATAAGTATTTTTATACCATGAACCCATTGAAAATGGGAAATCAGGGTATAATGGTTTTGTTAAAAGTATGTAACAGGGAGAAGGAGGCGTGGCAGACCCCACAAAATATATATATTCTTGATCAGGGCGACGAACTAAGTCGATTTAGGCCTGTCCATCCGTCCGTCCGTATGTATGAACGCGTCGATTTCAGAAGATATATGAGCTAGAGACTTGGACTTTTTTTTTAAATGACCGTATATACAGCGCGGATATCGAGTTTATCACCAAAAATCGATAACTCGTCCCGTTATTTTTTTTATCGATCAAAAACCTTATCGAAATGCAGTTATAAAATTATATCTCCTACATCTTTAGAGCTAGAGTATCCAAATTTTAGATGTCTATGTATGTGTGTTTGCGTGTGTATGTGTGTGTTTGTATAAGCAGAGAGACGCTAAAAATTATTGAAATGGCTGTTGCTCGAAGGGTTCAGGGGATCTCGTAGTCGAGCAGTCTCGACTAGAGCTTTCTTGTTCTCTTTCTTTTTGTGTTCACTTAACTTATTTCTTTCTTATTCACAAGCTAACGCAATTATCCTATGCATTCGGCGACTCTCCGCGTTGGCTCCTCGGGTTTGTCCTTTTTATCCTGACCGGCGACGTAGGGCGGCGTTCCAGATGACTCTGGCAGCATTGAGTTGAAATTGAAACGATCTAAGTGTTGAACAAAATCATTTACTAGGATACAACTCCGCGTGTCCCTGCCCGGGCGCCAATTATTAAAAACCGTTCAGTGTTTTATTTTTAATGAGCCGACTGACTGGTTTCTTTATTTAACTTAAACTGATTTGTTACAAAAATATAATTTATAGCTATGGGTCGCCGCTGCTGTTATATATATATATGTTAAGTCATTCAATGGGTTCGTACGTGGCCGATATGGTAACTTAAAGCTCTACAGTTGCTACCTGACCCATAGCATGCAGCACAATGAATTCAAAACGGTCTTGCCGAGTATGCTAGGGGTCGGAAGCAGGAGATTTTAACTCATGGGCGTTAGAACGGGGTAGCCAGACAACAAATGCCATAGGCCGTATCCTACTGGAGATCTTCGCGACATTGGAAGTTGAACATTTTTGAGGGAATCGTATCGGTTGGATACTTTTGATCCCGCGGTCGTTTCAGTGACCATTCAGTCGCTGAGTACAGATGGTAATGCTGAGGCCAGAGCATGCCAACTGGTAGCTCAAATACAGAGTGCCAGCAATTGCAGCATGTTAAGCCGCAAGCAGTTCACACGACAACAAGAGCCTACGTATTGGTGGAATGCATAAATAGGTGACATTCGACGCAAATGCATCCCGGAAGGTCTACGTTTTTTGAGAAACAATTAGCTCACCAGGCAGCTAGAAAACAGTTGAAGAAGGCAATTCGGGCAAGAAAAAGAGAATGCTTCCTGGAGTTGTGTAACTCTGCCGAATATGACTCTTGGGGCTGGGCATATAAGATAGTAGTTAAAAGAGTATATGCAGGTAGACAGGTGCAGCCTACAGGTCGTTTGGAGGCTAAATCGATTGTGGAAACGCTCTTTCCAGAAAGATTAAGTTTCATTCATGCCTGGTAGTCCGCGTCTGCTGATCAGGGCTCGACGAGCACTCAAATTGTTTTAGTTACAGAGGCACCAGATGGAGGCACGGTACGAAGCTATACTGCAACATCGCGACCCTTGATGTAAAGAATGCCTTCAACACAGCTAGTTGCATTATGATACTGGATGTGCTATCACAATATCCATAAATATCTAAATAAACAATAAAGAGCTACTTCAGAGGAAGAACACTGGAATACAACACGAGTGAGGGTCCCCAAACTTAAACAGCGTCAGCTGGAGTCCTCCAAGGCTCAGTGCTGCAGCCTCTCAAATGGAATATCATGTACGACAGCGTACTGCGCTTGAAACTACCAGCAGGTGCGCACACCATTGGCTTTGCTGATGATGTAGCTGTCGTCGCCATAGGCAAGGAGTTTAAAGATACGGAGGATATGTGCAGCGAAAGTATCAATCGCTTACGAAGCTGGTTGACAGGAGCTGGGCTCGAGCTAGCGGCACACAAAACCGAAGTCGTCCTAGTCAAGAGTGGAAACTGCCAATATAAAGATCGGCAGCGTCACCATTGCGTCAAAGAGGGCGATAAAATATCTAGGTGTCATGATAGACACAACATTAAATTTCAGCGAGCACTTAGAATATGTGCATAAAAAGGCACTTGATTCTTGTAGAGCTCTCTCAAGAATTATGCTTAACACGCGGGACCAAAACAGCAACGACGTCTTCTTTTAATGAGCGTCATTAGGTCCATCATCCTCTATGATGCGCTAATATTGGCAAGAGCGATGGCAACGTCAAGCTACAGCCGGGGCATTTGCACCACCTAAAGGCTGAGTGCAATCAGAATCTGCGGCACGTTCAGAACAGTCTCTGACGACGCGGTGCTCGTCACAGCCGGCTTGGTGCCTCTGAAGGACACCTCCACACGAGCCTAAACGACGCAACGATATCAGAGCGAACAACATTGCACGATGGCAAAGAAGGTGGAATAGCTGAACTAAAGGGCGGTGGACACATACTCTCATCCCGGAGCTTGAGCCATGGATAAACCGCAAACACGGCGAGGTTAATTTTTATCTTTCACAGATTCTCTTGGGACATGGATGCTTTCTGAGCTACTTGAAGCGCTTTGGCCACGATGAAACCGACGAATGTTCTTGGTGCGGACGAGGTCTGGTGGAGGACGCCAACCACGTCTTATTCAAATGTGGACGCTTCCTAGAATATGAATTGGGCCGCTCCATTAGAGCGGACAACATGGTCAATGTGATGCTGGAACCGGAGGCATATTGGAAACTTATAAGCACCTTCGCGGCCACAATCATGATGGAGCTTTGCTTTACGGCCGTCCCGCAAGCATCATGCGCTACATCTAGCTATCCACAAACAGGGTGCATGTCATAACGCCCAGTGTCATAAGGCCCATGGGCGCTAAGACACACATTTTTGCGACATAAAGCCCACGGGCGAAATTACACTTTTAATTGTGACATAAAACACGCCGGACTTTATTTCACTTTTTTATGGGCGTTATGACACGATTAAAGGGCTTTAAAAAATAAGAAAACAAAATAATTACATTTTTTAAATATTTTATTGAAAAATTTTAATGTGATTCTCAACTATTTGTCTACAATATGGGCAGAGCAATAAAGAGTTAGCAGTTCGATTTTGTAAATTTGTATGGCACTCCAAACATATCTTGAAGTGGTTGCAAGGCAGAAGTACCACATCTCTCGGTTTGTCAACACAAATTATGCATTTTAATACATCAGTCATTTGACTGAAGTGCAAATTGTTATCAATATCCTCCTCTTCAGAGTCTGAAGATAACTCTTCATTTTCGAAGCTGGTGTCCCACTTTATTAGATCGTTATTTTCGTTTAAGAGACAACTAAAAAATTCTATTTCGGAAATGTTCTTGCTCTCCAAATCTTTGAGATGGTCTTCAATTTTATTTTCTTTTGCTTTTTGTTTTTTGCGCTTTGTGCTAAGAGCGCTTATATCGCCATCAATAGCACTAGCTAGCATAACGGACGAAGCATAGTCCTCATCTCGAATAACTTCGAGAAATTTTATAAATCGGTCATGCTTCTGTAATTTTCTCGATAATACCGCGTTGAAGGATTCTAAAGAGCTAGTTGTTCGCATAATCTGTGAGCGCACAGAGAAAACATCAGGTGTGATCTGGAAAAATATATTTTTGTGAATGATGAAAAACGTACGAAGGGTGATGAAACGAAGTTATTATTCTTACTTTGAGCATCCATTCCTTTTCAAAATATTTCAAGAACCGTTTGAGAATATCATGCTTACTTTTTGGTAGTTCAAGCAATTGGTCTTTCAAAATGGTAAACATATCAGAAATTTGCCAAGGCTGAATTAATGGGAGGCAGAGAAAAGTTCTGTACCATTTATAACAGTCTCTATTATTTTTCATTGTTGCTCGAAAATTTGATATCTTTAAACTGTTGCGCTTCAATGCTTGACAATAGTGAAACCAACAGCCATTTAATGTTGCCATTGGGAAAACAGTTTTCAACGCTTTTCTTAAGGCCATCTCATAGTCAGTTGTAAAGCTTTTTGGCTGAAACTTAAAGTAGTTTGCATTCAAAAATGCAAAAAGGTGTTCGTAAGCATCAGTTGTTTTTTTTGTCATCAAAAGTACTTTTAATTTTAAATAATTGTTGCTGGCTTGGTAGAAGCAATAACTTCGAATTTTTTCGAAAGCCAGCAACAAATTTATATTCATATTCCATTTTAAGTGCACTTTGCCTGAAGATTAATGACAAACTGATGACAATTATTCTTAGCAAATGCGCCAAGAACGTGAAAAACACCAAAACAGAAGAGATAACATATTAAACGGTACTTTTGCTACGGTTCTTTCATCGGCAATTATTCTAAGCTAATGCGCCAAAAACTTGAAAAAAAAAACACCAAAACAAAAAAGAGATAACATATTAAACAGTACTTTTGGTACGGTTCTTTCATCGATTGATAATGCGCTTTGCAAGTTTTTAGAAATTTCGGGCGTTATGACACTCTTCAATTGTGTCGTAGCGCCCTCGGGCGCTATTTCGCTTTTGGAGTGGGCGCTAGTTCACATTTAAAAGTGTCATTGCGCCCGTGGGCTTTATGTCGCAAAAATGTGTGTCTTAGCGCCCATGGGCCTTATGACACTGGGCGTTATGACATGTACCCGATCTCAAATCTTTAAGTGTACACTTTCCTCGGACTCTCTAGTTATTATAGAAGGTTCATAAGAGATTTCGCTAAGTTGGCAAAACCACTTAGCTCTCTTTTAAGAGGGGAGGATGGACGAGTGTCCAAAAGCCAGTCTTCAAAAAAACTAATTAATCTCAATCAAGAAGCCATTGATTCTTTTGATAAAATCAAAAACGCTCTAATATCCAATGAAGTTATTTTACAATACCCAGACTTCAATAAGGAATTTCAATTAACAACAGACGCATCCAATTATGCAATTGGAGCAGTCTTATCTCAGAATAAACGACCTATATGCTTCTTTTCAAGAACATTGTCAAAATCCGAAGAAAATTATGCCACTAACGAAAAAGAAATGTTGGCGAGTATTTGGGCACTAAAAGCCCTCAAAAATTACCTTTACGGTAAGGCAAAAGTAAAAATATACACAGACCATCAACCACTTACACATTCGCTTAGCAGTTGGAATGGCAACGCTCGAATCAAACGATGGAAAACGTACCTAGAAGAGTTTGATTATGAACTCCTTTATAAACCAGGCAGGGATAACACAGTAGCAGACGCATTGTCAAGAATACCCATAGTAAACCAAATCAACTCAGTAACATCCACTCAGCATAGCGCAGAAAGCTCAAGTCATAACCTAATACCTAGTATGGAGGTCCCGATAAACGTATTCAAGAACCAAATTTTCTTAAACAAAGCCAACACAGACGACTATAAATTCCAAATTCCCTTCCCAACTTTCCATAGACACTTAATAACTAGACAAGAGCTCACAGAAAAAATCCTAGTTCAGATATTAAAAAAGTAATTAAACCCTTCTGTAATTAACGGAATAATAACATCAGAAGAAATCATGAACCAAATTCAACAAATGTACCCCATACACTTTAGGAACTATAAAATCAGATTCACTCAGACACAAGTGAAGGACTTGACTAACGAATCAGAACAGGACGAACATATATTAAAAATACACAATAGAGCTCACCGCAACGCAATAGAAAATAAAAAACAATTATCAGAAACCCATTACTTCCCTAAAATGAAACAGAAAATAGCGACATTAGTCAAACAATGTCAAGTTTGTAAAGAAGAAAAATATGACAGACAACCAAACAACCCTAAACTAAATGAAACACCCATACCTCAATATCCTGGACATATAATTCATGTAGACATATACACGACAGGCAAAAACTTAGTCCTGACAGCAATAGATAAATTTTCGAAACTAGCTCAAGGACGCATCATCAAATCTAGAGCAATAGAGGACATAAAAAAACCACTTCACGACATTTTATTCTATTATGGAGTTCCGAAATTCGTGGTCATAGATAACGAAAAATCTCTGAATTCAGCATCCATAACATTCATGATGCGAGATCAATTAGGGATTGAAATTTATAACACTCCACCTTATAAAAGCACAGTCAACGGACAAGTCGAACGATTTCACTCTACGCTTTCAGACATTATGAGATGTAACAAAAGAAAACAAGAATATAAAACTTTTCAAGAATTAATTGACAAATCAATATACGACTATAACTACACCATTCATTCAACGACTAACAGACGACCACTAGATTTGTTTTTTGGCAGAAACCTAACGACGAACCCAGAACAATATGAAAAATCTAGACAAGACAACATTGACAGACTTAGACAGAAACAAACGATGGACTTACAGAACCACAATAAAAGACGCAACGAAATACGTACCTACACATCAGGACAAGAAATATACGTCAAGATCAACAATAGACTAGGAACTAAATTGTCTCCCAGATATAAAAAAGAAACAGTAAAAGAGGACAGAAACACAACAGTACTAACCTCAACAAATAGAGTCATACACAAAAGTAATATACAAAACGTTTGACATTTATAGACTACTCGTAACAATGGGCAAAAGTTAACGTAGTAAACTCATTTTTACTAAAAGAGGCAGAAATAGACGAAATAAAGAGAATCTTCAAATCCGGTAGAATGCCTTCATTGTCTGTAGAAGAAATGCTAGAATATTCAGACGTGGCCATATTTCAAAATACGACTACTTTGTTTTATGTAATAAAAATACCTAACGTAGAGGAAACTGATTATGAAAACCTAATTGTGAAACCAGTCGTAAGAAATAACGTTATCATAAATATAGAGTATAAAGAAATATTGTCTCGCAAAAATGTAATGCTTGGTATTATAAAAAATTGTAAAAAATATAATAACATTAAGATTTGTTCAAAAAATAACATTGTCAACATTAGCAATAGTACATGTTTGCCTAGGCTCCTCAATGGAGAAAAGTCGCTGTGTGAGTTTAGTAACGCCGAGCATGTGGAAACCATCGAAGAAGTGGCCAACGGTCTTCTGATTCTCAACAACTTTGACGGAATGGTGACATCGACGACAACAAGTACATGGTTAAATGGCACCTATGTCATTCGCTTTACCAACGAGTCCATTTCAATTGGCAACCGGACTTTCCACAACCTAGAGAGCAGCACACTGAGAGTCGGCTCCTCGATAATCCAGATGACACCAGAAGAATCGAGACGACTCCAAATTCTATCACTAAAGGCTTTGCAGGTATTACACATCAACAATAGCCAACGACTAGAACACCTAAAACTTACGACACATGCAATCTCATCCATAATATTGGTCTGCATAGTCGTGATAATCATTGTCATTGCCTTCCTCTATACAAAGAGGGCGAAAAAAATTACGTTACTATTGGACAATAGCCAAGTAAAGAAAGTAACAGAGGCACCAAGACGAACCATAGAGAACATACAGTTCAACGACATTCCCTTTTTTTAATGATCGCCTGAGGACAAGCTCAAATCAAAGGGGGAAGAGTTAACAACAAAAATATTAAAACAAAAATATTCTACATTGCAACAAAACCCAATGGGAATTGTTGCATGATCAGACCAATAAGCCAAAACTGCTGACACAATGTCTAGCAGACTTCCTGAACACGCCGACCAGAGCTCCAGCAATTCTAAGAAGAATTGCACAACGGGTCAATAACACCACGAGCGACGCCGCTGCCAACGTCGTCGACTGAACCACAGCTTAGCTAGGGATAGAATTGATATGTTTTTCAGTTGCAAATTTATTCTTTAATAAAGCAGACCTTGTTTCGACAATAAAACATCAAAACATCGTTTTTTTTTTTTACTGTTTTAATAAAGAAAGAAATGAACTGGCGCCCTAGCAGGGACCGGCTTCGCGCGCAATACAGCAAAACGTTTAGTACGTGCGTGATACTGCAAAGTAAAAGCAGAGTCGGTTTAAATAAAACGAAAACTCGATCGCGTTGCAACACAGCAAAACGCCTGTACGAGCGCGGCCGAAAATCACCAAAGCAACTCACGTCGCGTAACCCCGACGTTCGGTGAAATTCGTTAAAGGTAGTCTAGAACTTGATCGTTCGATTGCCCATCGGTGGACGGTAATCCTGTACGGCCCGCCCACAGGATACTTCAACGGAGTCTGGTCGCAGGATCCCCAGTAGGAACAACCAAAAAGGATGAAATCCGGATCAGCAGTGAAGACCGCCACATCATCATTATTGTAAGTTAAAGATATAAGAACACGAAACAAAAACTAACAAAACTAAAACATATAAGTGTAATAAAATATAAGAAAAATTTTTGAGAAAAGTAAAAATTAAATAAGTGTAATAAAATATAAGAAAAATTTTTGAGAAAAGTAAAAATTAAATAAGTGTAATAAAATATAAGAAAAATGTTTGAGAAAAGTAAAAATTAAATAAGTGTAATAAAATATAAGAATAGTTTTTGAGAGAAATAAAAGTTAAACAAGTTTAAGAAAAATTTTGAAAAAAATAAAGAGAAAAAATAAAATATTAAGAAAACACAAAAAATAAAAAAAAGCGTAAAGCGATCAAAGTTAAAGTGACTACAAAAGTAGTATAAACAAGTAAGAAAGCTCTAGTCGAGACTGCTCGACTAGGAAATCCCCTGAACCCTTCGGAGAACTGATATTTCAATAATTCTTCCCGTCTTTCTGCTTACAAAAGAAACACACACACTCACACATGCACACGCGGACACACATACATAGACACTCATAGGCACGCACGCATAAACACACATGGGCTGCAGTGTGGACTTACCATGGGAACTTTATTGTTTAATAACTTTTTTTGTGGACGTACGTTCTTCATGAAACTTTCAGATTGTGGTTTTATCATTACTAAGCGTGTATTTGCCAAAGCTCAAGTCTCTAGTATTTGAAATACGCCTTTTACAAAGGTGAGGGTAAGGGGGTGGATATAGGGGTGGGGGGTGAATTATAACAAAAATCGAAATTCTATCACGTGCAGTCGAGTCTACATTTAAAATTTGGAGACTTTAGCTCTAAAGGTGTAGGAGATATAATTTTATAACTGGTTTTCGATAAGGGTTTTTATCGATAAAAAAATAACGGGATGAGTTATCGATTTTTAGTGATAAACTCGATATCCGCGTGCTATATACGAGCATTTTAAAAAAAGTTGAAGTCTCTAGCTTCTATATCTTCTGAAATCGACGCGTTCAAACATACGGACAGACGGACAGGGCTAAATCGACTCAGTTCGTCGCCCTGATCAAGAATATATATACTTTATGGGGTCTGCCACGCCTCCTTCTGCCTGTTACATACATTTCAACAAAAACATTATATCCTGATTTCCCATTTTCAATTTGTTCAGGGTATAAAAAGTACTGGAATACATATGTAATGTGCGAAAATTTAAAATCTTTCGATGAAGCCCATGAAAAAAAAAAAAAAAAAAAACTGTTTCTTGAATTTGTTTGTCGAGTTTCATACTGATGGGAGTGCTCATTTTACTGCATACGATTCCAAAAAGCCTCTTGTCGTTGAGTTTTTCTTTAATAAACTAGTTTCATATTCTATGCTGTGTTGCTATACGCTATATGCATTTCATCATTACTTTTTGACGGATAGAGATTTGTTGTTTTTACAGAGCACAAAGATGGTGTGCTTATTTTATTTGAAGAATGGATCATGTTGACATCGTTTCCAGGAGTCTCGCATGCATTTGTGATTGTCTTGTGGCTGAACAGCACAAGGAGTCCGTACTGTGAATAAGTTGCAATTCTTTGGCCGAGGATCAATCCTTGCTTTGTTTGCCAGGATGTGAATCAGCTTTTTGTATTTTACTTGTAATTCATTTTGGTAAATGAGTATAGGGAAAGAAAGTCTTAAATGGTGAGAAGAATTGAAAAGAATGAAATAAAGGCGTTGAAAGGGACGTCAGTAGTGATTAGGAAGAGTAGTGGAACGTAACATGTGAGATACACTGTGGATATCAGACACTATACCTAAGAGTCTTACTGATAAACATGTCATTGGTTTGCTAGCGCTAATAGGGACACGAGTTAATGTGTTATCCTATCGAGTCGCTAATAGTCACTGACAGTAAGATTTTAGGTGTGCTGTTGTCCTGATGATCTAAGTAATCTTCACGTCAGAGTCGCCAGTTAGTAAAATGCCTTTTGCTATAGTTCTTTTATGTTGAAATGACTTAGTTTGATTTGTTCATTTATACTTTGTACTCACGAGGACGTGTAAATGTCAGAATGGCCGTAGTGAGATTTGTTTTAAACAAAAAATAAATAAACAATAAACAAAAAACAACAAAAGTTGCCAGATGAAGTGTATGTATATCAGTTGAACTTGGAAAGTTATGATGAAGATATGAATGATACTGAAAGTGAAGCTGTTGGAAGAGACAGTAATGTATTGAGAAGCTGTTGGAAGAGACAGTAATGTTTTGAGAAGCTGTTGCAAGAGACATTAATGTATTGACAAGCTGTTGGAAGAGACAGTAATGTATTGAGAAGCTGTTGCAAGAGACAGTAATGTTTTGAGAAGCTGTTGCAAGAGACAGTAATATTCTGAGAAACTGTTGTAAGTGAGAGTAACTGTTGCAAGAGACAGTAATATTTTGAGAAACTGTTGTAAGTGATAGTAACTGTTGCAAGAGACAGTAATGAGTTGAATGATAGAGAAACTGTTGAGGGAGACAGTAATGTGTTGAATGAACGAGAAATGGTTGAAAGAATCAGTAATGAGCTGAATGGAAGAGAAATTGTTGAAAGAGTCAGCAATGAAATGATTGAAGATGAAATGGTTGAGCAAGACAGCAATGAAATGAGTGAAGGTAAAACGGTCGAAAGAGACTGTATGCTTGAAAGAATAATTTGTCATAGTGCACAAGTAAAGAACAAATGTTTTGATGATGACGTGTGGCTCATAAGATAATTTGATTTAGATCAGAAGTATGATAATGTAAAGAATTATAAAGGAAGTTGAAATTAAACAAGATGAATTATGTAAGTTCAAGAATGAAACTAAAGTCTGAAGATAATATTCTGCATGGAAAATAGTCGTATTAAACGAATTTACGAGATGAAACGGGATTGAAATATGGTTGATAATTTTTGAATAAATTGATTGAGTAAAGCTTTTTTTTGTATGAGTTACACGAGGCCGTGTTAAAGTCAGGATGGCCGTGTCGAAGCGCAAGTAGTATTAATATATTGGCGCGCACTGTAATTGTGCTTTCTATCTACTTGCCTATTTCCTTCTTTGCATGTCTTCATACATGTGCGTGTGTGTGTTCGATTCCCTTGAACAAAGAATGCGAGTACTGTGACAGGGTATGCTGATTGTTTTGGTCTGACACGAGCGCAGCATGCATGGTAAAGTTGTGAAGAGTATTTAGAGTGCAGCATATGAATGCGTATGGTTTTGCTATTTTGTGTGTTGCGACTGCTGTAATGGTCGATTATGTTTTGTAGGCTGGAAAAGTCCCGTTTTAGCGGGACGACAGCGTTTGTAGCTATCGTCGAGTGTGGTTCGGTGGTAGGCACAAGAAATTAAAAAAAAAGAATCGTTTGAGAAGTGGACGGCCACCGAAACTCGCTGCGCTAAGGGATACTGTGTTTTGTTTTCAGCTTTATGGGGTCTGCGACGATTCCTTCTGCCTTTTACATACTTTTCACAAAACCATTATACCCTGATTTCCCATTTTAAATGGGTTCAGTGTATAAAACAAGTAAGAAGACTCTAGTCGAGACTGCTCGACTAGGAGATACCCTCCATGCTGATGGTCCAATCATTCTGCTGTTCTTCTAAGCACACACACATACACATGCACCCACCCGCACGCATAGGCCCGTGCTCTGCTAACTGCGCAGTAAGCAGCGACTGCGCAATATGGTATGGGCAATATTATGAGAATTTATTTGTTGAATAATTTCGTTTGTAGACGTACAATCTTCATGAAACTTTTTGAATGTAATCATAATGTGTAAATGTGTGTACATTCCAAAGCACAAGTCTCTAGTATACGTTTTTTACAAATTTTGGGCGAAGGGGGCGTGGTATCCAAAATTTGTTAATTACAAAATGTGTGTATCCATCAAATGTATATACACAGTAAATCTGAAATCTCTAGGCTTAATAGTGTTTAAATAAGGCGGAAAAAACAATAGCAATTTATCGATTATTCTGGATAAAAACGATATCGGATGAGTTATTGAAAAAATATGATAAACTTGTTCTGCCTATGGTATACACGAGTATGCATACCAAATTTCAGTTCTCTAGCTCTAATAACTTCTGAGATCCTTTTGCTTATACAGACAGACAGACGGACAGGGCTCTATCGACTCAGCTAATTGCCCTGATCAAGAATATATGGGGTCTGCGATGATTCCTTCTGCCTGTTACATACTTTTCACAAAACCATTATACCCTGATTTCCCAATTTCAATGGGTTCAGGGTATAAGAAACGAAATATGTATGAGAAAAAAAAAAACATTGATAGGGTTTTGAACCGCCGCTTTCTTAACATAACCTGCGTCGCCTTTAGCACCCACGCTACTGCTTTGCTTGACCATCTGGTAGCTGAAATACAATAACATAGTAATAGAGCGTCATGACAAAACTACAGTAACAACTAGAAAATCCAGAAATCAATCACATTTCTTAGAATATACTAAAAGGCGCGCTTTTGTCTGTAAGTGTAGAATAAACGATGAGTGTGCACATGTATAAGAAAATCGCGAAGATCTGCTGTTAGCTTGGAACAGGTATCCAAAATATAACAAAAATCAAAATAGCTCCAAAAGCAACCATAACCCGAAAGAATGTGAAAGGTACAAATTAACCTCGCCGTGGTTGCGGTTTACCCATGGCTCGAGCTGCAATGCTGTTCGCCCTGATATTGTTGCGTCGTATAGTCTCGAGTGCATTCCGTTCCACGGCTTCGGCGACTAAGTCCTCAGAAGTACCATGCCGGCTATGACGAACGCCGCGCTCAGTTCGACGCAAATGCCCCGGCTGTTGCTCGGCGTTGCCATCGCTCTTGCCTATATTGACGCATCATAGACGATGACGGACCTAATGACGCTCATTAGATGAAGACGTCATCGCTGTTTTGATTCCCGCGTGTACAAGAATCAGCTGCCTTTTGATACACATATTATAAGTGCTAGCGGAAAGTTAATCTTATGTATATCATGACACCAAGATATTTTATTTTTTATTTATATGCCGATCTTTATATTGGCAGCTTCCACTCTTTTGCGACTGCTGACTAGGACGACTTCGATTTTGTGTGCCGCTAGCTCGAGCCCTGCTCCTGTCAACCAGTTTCGTATGCGATTGATACTTGCGCTGCTCATATCATAGCCTATAGAGACGACAGCCACATCATCAGATAAGCCAATGGTGTGCGCACCTGCTGGAAGTTCCAAGCGCAGTACGCCGTCGTACATAAACCCTGGGGGACACCAGCTGAGACTTTATGAGTTTGGAGACCCTCACTCGTGTTGTATACCAGTGTTCTTCCTCTGAAGTAGCTCTTAATTGACTCTTTTAGATATTTAGGGGTATTATATTGTGATAGCGCATTCAGTATCATATCCCAACTAAGTGTGTTGAAGACATTCTTTACATCCAGGGTCGCAATGATGCAGTATTGCTTCGTCCCGTGCCTCTATGTGGTGCCTTAGATGGCGGAAGTTACCAGGCCAATAATTTTTTCTAGCGCACCGGTTATTGACCGGGCCTTCCGGAAACCAAATTGGTTCGGTGACAAGACTCCGGCGCTAGCAATAGCAGGCTCCAGTCCAGAGCAAGATTGATTGAGACAGATTGGTCTATACAAAGATGGCTGCTCTGGTGGTTTGCCAGCCTTGGGTAGCAATACCATGTGCTGGGTTTTCCAGGTTGCACGAAGGGCCAGCTTTTGCGCACGATTTGGAATCCTGTCCGGCACTAGTGCTATTTTACTTCTAAGACCTCCGGGAGATTTTGTCCGTAACTAAAACCATTTGAGTGCTCGTTGAGCCCTGATCAGCAGTTACGAACTCAGGGGCATGAATGAAACTTAATCTTTCTGGAAAGAGCGTTTCCACAATCGATTTAGCCTCCAAACGACCCGTAGGCTGCACCTGTCTACCTGCATATACTCTTTTAACTACTATCTTATATGCCCAGCCCCAAGAGTCATATTCGGCAGAGTTACACAACTCCAGGAAGCAGTCTCTTTTATTTGTCCGAATGGCCTTCTTCAACTGTTTTCTAGTTGCCTGGTTAGCTAATTATTTCTCAAAACAGTAGATCTACCGCAAGCCCACTGAAAACTTCTTCTCGCCTTGATGCATTTGCGTCGAATGTCACATATTTGTGCATTCCACCAATACATTGGCTCTTGTTGTCATGCTGCTTGCTGCTTGCGGCGTAACCTGCTGCTATTTCAGGTACTCTGTATTCGAATGCCCACTGAAAAGGCCGCGGGATCAAATGTATCCAACCGATACGATTCCCTCCACAAGGTTGGCACCCTGGCAGTTGGCTCATATATAGTGAACAGAAGTCCCGAATGATCGCTGGCCGTATAGCTGTTTCAATGGCTCCATATTGCTTTTCGAAAGAGAGATAAAGTGATAAAAGTAATGTCAATAACAGATCCGTACCCTGCCCGACTGAAGGTGAACTCGTGGCCAGTGTTGAGCAGTGCAACATCTAGTGTCACGAAGATTGTGCCCAGAGACTGAATGGCCTCTGAAAAGGCCGCGGGATCAAAAGTATCCAGCCGATATGATTCCCTCCACAAGGTTGATGCCCTGGCAGGTGGCTCACCTATTGTGAACAGAAGTGCCGTATGATCGCAGTGGCTCCATGTTGCTTCCCGAAAGAGGGATGAACTGGCAAAAGTAATGTCAATTACAGATCCGTATCCAGTCCGACTGAAGGTGAGCTCATGACCAGTGTTGAGCAGTGCAACATCCAGTGTCGTGAAGATTTCCAGTAGGATACGACCTCTGGCATTTGTTGTATAGCTACCCGATTCTAACACCCATGAGTTAAAATCTCCTGCTATAATGGCCTTCCGACCCCTGGCATCCCTGACAAGCTCGTCAAGCACCGTTGTGCATTCACTGAGCTGCATGCTGGAGGCCAGGTAACATAAGTTACTATATCGGCCACGTACGAACCCATTAAATGACTTAACATTCGCAAGTACATTTGTTGAGTTGCCACATACCCACAACACAGTTTTGCCATTATCGTCTGTTGACCATGTCCTAGGACACCTGGTCCTACAGTGATGAGGCTCACTGAGGAAGGCTACGTCTATACATTTTCCCTTATGGTCTGCTCTAGAAGACCTTGCACTGTGACCCATCTCTTCACACCTGAAACAGGCCTTGAACGTCGCCGCTCAGATGTTTTAAATTTGGGTCGCTCTTGACTACACGAAATTGCAATCTCATCAGTTCTGGGTCGTTTTTGCATAGGCTTGCGTTCTTTTACGACTGTCCAGCTGTTCGGGTTTGTCTGTCGACCTACCTGGTTTGAATTTTCAGATGCAGACCGTAGAGCCATTCATTCTTTTGGGTCCGCTGCGCTTTTATTTGGCCTCGGCTTTTTTGAGGGAGTTTTCCTCTGTTCGCTGGCAACTTTCGTCGACCGTTTGAGCGTATTGCTACCTGATTGACCAACCTAGCCAGCTTCTCCCTCATTAAGGCATTTATATGCCACTGACTCCCAAATCAGTCAGACAAACCCTCTAGGGTAACTCTGGTAACACTGGGGACGCCTTTTGTTGTTGCTGCGGTGATCGCTGTAACGAGGAACGACGCGCGAAAGCTTGCAACTCGTCAACTTTCATGGCATCCATTTTTGCTCCGACTACCACGGCGTGAAGCCTGTAGTGGGCAAGGGCTACTAATATAATTTCAGTTTAGAGACCGCAGTAACTTAAACTCAGCTTAACTACAGCGAGAGCCCTAAAGTATGCACTACTTTTAATAGCTGCGACTTCACTCCAGAAGTTAGGTTGCTGTCTTTGACTTAGCAACTCACGAAAGTTAGTGAGTAGCTGATTGTCCGCATTAATTTCCAGCACTACTAACCTAACAGCTGTTAGTAGGAACACTTACTCGTGTATAACTCCGATTTATAAAGTGTTAAAATTTTCCCGATCTGCCCATTAGGGGTGTGGCGAATCGGAAAATGAATTTTCCGATATACCAGAAATCATGTTAGTTGAAGAGCTAGAAAGCTTTGGTATGTATATCCGCGTCGACCACCCAAGTCCTTCAAGCTATGGCGGATATATCTTCGCCGATGGGGGGCGTGGCAAACCGGATAAAACTGTATCTGCTAGAGTTTTAAAGCTAAAAGCGAATGGTATGATTCTTTAAAGACTAATCAAAAAAATTGTACATCTGCGCCCACTAGGGGCGTGGCAAATCGGACCTGAAGATATAGTGATTATTCAAATTTTGCTATATTTTAGGTATTATGGTTGCTAGAGAAATTTGGCATATATACGCGGATTGACCACCCCAGTCCAACGGGCAATGGTGGATATATGTCCGCCCAAAGGGGGCGTGGCAAACCGCAAAAGCTTATATTTCCTACAGTTTAAGAGCTAGAAGCTTCAAATTTGAATAGTTGAGTTACTGGTAACATCCTCTATCGATGTCCCAAAAATAATTGTTACGCCTCTTTGGGGGCGTGGCATATCGAAAAATACCCTATAATTTTTACATTTTTGGAGCGTAAGCATTCACGTTAACGTTAGCTCGTTTTAAGAACTGGCCAAAAATGAGGTGTCTACGGCTACTAGGAGCGTGTCAATCTGCAATTGTAGTGTCAAATTGCAACATTTATATGCGTGAGACATTTATGTATGTACATACATATACATTTAAAAATATAAAAGAAGCTAAAATAACAAAAACTTGCAATTTACAAACAAGAGTTTTCCGCGGGATTTGAACTCGCACCCAAGCCAAATAGCATGTTTGTCAAAATAACAAAAACGAATTTAACCGGTGTCTCTGCCGACAGCGTTACCGCCTGTTTTGAACAACAATAATTAAAGCGTCACGTGTGTAAGCCCTCAAAGTGTACATACGCGTTCTGCAAAAGTGAAGTAAAGTTAAAGAAATTTTGATACAAATACACCACAAACCTCCCAACAGTGTTGAAGTGCTGCTGCAGTGTCTTCTCTAAGACACGGTGATCGAAGAAACGGCAAAAGTCGGCAAAATTACTTTTGTGACAGCGAAATTGCAAAGTGGAGCCCTGGCCACACACCGGCGACCACGATCAAAACAGCTGAGCAAATTAGCTCAACTGGTTTGCGTCTTCGGAATCGCCATCACCCAAGAAATATAGCATACTTCTAGGGCGAAGTAATACAAAAGAGCGATGACCACTGACAGTCTAGCAGCTGAATCCGAAAGGATTAAGGCAGTAATGCAGAGCAGACTTGACGCACGCATGGCTGAAATACGTGCCAGAAGCAACGATTCGTCCCTGAAGAAAATTGATGTGGCATCCATCCAAGGACCGAAAGCACCAAACATAAAACGTAAGCAGCTAAGCTCCCCTGAAGCAGCCAGAAAAAAATCTTTTGCGCTCGACCAACCGAGCACTAGCAAAGCTGCAGCAGTAAGGCAGAACAAATCTGCACTTCTTGCTCAAGAAGACGAAGAAGACTGCGAAATGGAAGTGACCGCAAATGCTGATGATCAGCAGCCAGCCGAAAAACCCAAGCCTCGTCCGCCCCCTATTTGGTGCCCGGACATTAAATCTGTAGCCAAACTTCAACAAGTCATTGACGAAGTCATCGACCCCAAATCGTATGTAATTAAGCCCAAAAGGAACAAGATTGGAGTCCTTACTAATTGCAGCGATGACTACCGCGCGGTAGTAAAGCACCTCTCAAAGATAGGACTACAGTTCCACTGCTACCAACTGAATGAAGACAAGCCCTACCGAGTCTGCGTAAAAGGACTGCACTCAAGCACGGACGTGGACCAGATAAAGTATGATATCGGGCTGAAGGGGCACACAGTTATGAATATATTTAACCCACTCAGCCGGATCGACAAAACGCCGTTAAATATATTTTTTGTGGATCTGGCGCAGGCCACAAACAACAAGCAAGTCCACGATCTTCGCATTATAGCTAGTCAGAGATGCACGGTGGAGCTTCCGAGGAAATTCAATGACCTCACGCAATGTCACCGCTGCCAGGAATTTGGGCACACACAGCGCTACTGTCACAAGGCTCCCAGATGCGTGCGATGCGCCGGTCAACATTCCTCTAAGGATTGTCTGCGAGCAAAGGACCAACCTCCAATCTGTGCTCACTGCGAAGAACAACACCCGGCGAACTACAGAGGCTGCAATGTCTACAAGCTACTTCTAAAGGCACAGGCTCCTGCGCAAAAACGTAACCCAGCACAAACCTTTAACGCTGCCCCGCGCTGGGCTGATAAAGAATTCTTAACGTTGCCCACTAGTGGACTAACATACGCCCAAGCTGCTAGAGGAGAAAAAAGCCAATACAGCATCTAACAAGCCTGATCCAGCTATTATTGAGCTACTTCAACAGCAGCAGCGACAATTTGACGTCATTAATGCTGAAATCAAAGCAATGCGAGAGCTGCAAGCCCAGCAAGCAAATGTCTTGACCAGCCTTATGGCTCTCATAGCAAAACTCAGCTCCAAATAATGTCGCTTCGCGTGGGCATATGGAACGCTAATGGCCTGAGTAGCAAAGCTCAAGAATTAGCCGTCTTCTTATCACGGAGAAACATCGATGTCATGCTGATTGCAGAAACACGTGAATGCCCCGCGCTAAAAATCTTCGGATACGAGCACTATCACGCTCATGGTGGTGGCGCAAACAGTTTCGGGGGATCTTCGCTGCTTATCCGCTCAACTCTGGCACACACACCATCGAGTCAATTCTCCGACGCTGCACTTCAACTCTCTGCCATCAGCCTTTCAACATCGATTGGCGAGATCGAAATTGCATCGATATACTGCCCGCCCAACGCAGATCTCCGCGTACAAGACATCGTACAGCTCATCAATCGAAGAAACCGAAAAACGCTAATTGGAGGCAACTGGAATTGGTGGCATCCATTTTGGGGTAGCAGCAGAGCGAACCAACGCGGAGAGACAATATTCGACGCAATACATAGCGCACAATACTCCATCTTGGCCACGGGAGCCCCTACACGCTACCCAATAAATGGACACCATCCCTCTGCAATCGACTTCGCTATCTACAGAGGAATAGGTGACAGACTCTTGAGCATTGAAGAATGTCTCGATCTGTCTTCGGATCATCTTCCGCTGATAGTCACCGTCCACGCTCACCCACACCCTTTCCCGATCAGACAACGCCTTTTTCCCGCTGGGTCGGATCTAGCAACCTTCAAGCTCACTCTACAGTCCTCACTGCACCCGGAAATAGACCTCCGCACTGCAGAAGACATAGAGTATGCAGCAAACAGAATGCAAGGTGCTATAACAGAGGCAGCGCTGCTAGCTGCACCGGCTGCTCACAATCAAAACCACTCGCACTACAGCATTCCTCTCACCCCGCACGTTCAAAATCTGCTTGACTACAAACGATGGACAAGGATCCGTTGGATCAGAACGCGTATAGCCAGCGACAAAAGCAGATATAACGAAGCCACCAGACAGCTCAAAGTTGCCCTGGCCCACATGCAATGTACGCGTATTAGAGAGGCGCTTGAAAGAGCAGATACTCCAGCTGGGTCGGAATTTCAGCTATGGCGATATACGCGCAATATTAAAAGGCAGCCTCTGCGTCGTCACCCCATCCTGAGTGCTACGGGTGAGTGGCTCACTGGAGATGAAGCGCAGGCCGAAGCCTTTGCTGACCACCTCTTTGAGCAATTCTCGCCGCTGCTAACTACCGCGCTATCAGATCTTAACAGCATCAGAAGAACTGCGAACTCTCCTATCCCAGAAGGTATCCCCATCGAAGCATGCACAAAGGCAGAGGTTCTCAAGCAGATGCAAGCTGTAAAAGCAAAAAAGGCGCCGGGACACGACCGAATAGATGGTAAAGTTATCAGGGCATTGCCTGATTCAGCTATAGACTACTTCGTAATGCTATGCAACGCCATCCTTCGCATTCAGCACTTTCCGTCCTGCTGGAAACGTGCTGAGATAATTATGATCTTGAAACCTGGAAAACCCGAAAAGGAAATTGCTTCCTACAGACCTATCAGTTTGCTACCGGTACTCTCCAAAGTATTCGAAAGAATACTGCTGCGAAGAGTACTGAACGAGCTGAGTTTAAGAAGCACCATACCAGGGCTTCAATTCGGCTTCAGGAGACAGCACGGTACGCCAGAGCAAGTGCATCGAGTGATCAACCACATTCTCGGCGCGTTCGAAAACAAGAAATACTGCTCCGCAGTCTTTCTTGATGTTAAGCAGGCATTCGACCGGGTGTGGCATCTGGGTCTTCTAGACAAGATTAGGAAAGCCTTACCTGTCTCCCACTTCAAGTTGCTGGCCGCCTATCTATCAGGAAGAAGTTTCGAGGTTCTAAAAGGACAGGCAAAATCAACGAGTCGACCAGTCAGAGCAGGCGTGCCCCAAGGTAGTGTGCTCGGCCCAACACTATACACACTGCAACACTATACACTGCAGACATGCCGTTGCCTCCCAGTAACAGCGACATGCTTATAGCGACGTACGCAGATGATACTGCCATACTGAGTCGCAATAAGTCGCCCGATGTAGCCTCTAGTCAAATGCAAGTTTACTTGCAGGATCTCAATCGGCGGCTAACTCGCTGGAGCATCGGAATCAACGCCCAAAAGTCCACGCACATCACATTTGCAACCAGAATGGGAGCCTGCCTCGAAGTGACCCTAGGAGCTCCAATACCACGGGCAAACAAGGTGAAGTATCTGGGAGTCACTCTGGATAAGAGACTGACCTACGGCCCGCACATAAGTGAGACAGTCAAAAAATGCAAGTTCAAATTAAAAAAACTTGACTGGATGCTAAGAAGCGATAGCCCTCTGTCACTACGAAGTAAGAGGCATATATACAACGCAATAGTGGCACCTGTCTTCACCTATGCAATGCCTTTATGGGGGTCTGCTGCAAGAACTCACGCAAACAAAGTGCAAACCATACAAAACAAAGCACTAAGGACTTGGACCGGAGCCGAATGGTACGTCAGAAACGTAACCCTGCACACCGACCTCGAGATGACGACAATTGCTGAGCTCATTGGCGGACACAGCACAAGGTACGCGGACAGATTATCCGCCCACCCAAACCAGCTAGCAGCCAATTTAGCTACCAACAACATCAACAGAAGGCTGAAAAGATCACACCCCCTGGACCTGAGAAGTGACCTAAATTAAAGTAACTGTTAGCAATACAGGCATTTAGCCACTCCAATAGTTAAGGTACCCTCATAAATGCGCTATAGAGTTTACGACAAAAGCTGCAATAAAACTATATATTTAAAAAAAAAAAAAATTAATTAAAGCGAAATTGCATTCTTGTTATGACGCTTTATAGAAAGAAAGGGCAGAGAAGCGACTGAAAAATTCAAGAGCAATGCGAAAACAAATCAGTAGCATTTGAGATTCTTAGAAAACGCTAGAGTACGCATTTATGTGTACATACATACACACATACACATAAAAATGAATGAGTATAATGAGCGCGTGCATAAGAAAGGCTGGAATACTTGATGCTATGCGTGCAGACTTATCTATATCTGTATGTATATATGTATTTACATACATATATGCGTGTGTGTATATGAGGGCTATTTAAGAAGAAACAAATTTAAACTTATAAAATTGTTCGATTAAGAAAAGTATTAAGTGCCCTTCATTAATGCTCGCACCTTCCCAATAAAATATCTATTTTATAAGAAAACGAAATATGTATGAAAAAAAAAAAAAAACAAGTAAGAAGGCTCTAGTCGAGACTGCTCGACTAGGAGATACCCTGAACCCTCCAAGCTGATATTTTAATCATTCTGCACTTCTTTTATGTACACATACATACACATGCATCCAAACACCCGCTTAAGCCCGCCCTCTGCTAACTGCGCAGTAAGCAGCGACTGCGCTTGGGCTGCGATGCAGTGTGGGCAATATTACGAAAATTGATTTATTGAATAATTTTCAGAGTATAATCATAATGCTTAAATGTGTGTACATTCCAAAGCACAAGTCTCTAGTATTTGATATACGTTTTTTACAAATTGAGGGCGTAGGGGGCGTGGTATCCAAAATCTGTAAATTACAAAAAGTGTGTATTCACCAAATGTAAATACACAGTAAATCTGAAATCTCTATGTCTAATAGTATTCAAATTAGGCACATGTACGATTATTATCGATAAAAACGATATCGGAAGAGTTATCGAAAAAATAAGATAAACTTGTACTGCCTATGGTATACATGAGTATGCACACCAAATTTCAGCTCTGTAGCTCTTATAACTTCTGAGATCCTTTTGCTCATACGGACGGACAGACGGACGGACAGACAGACGGACAGGGCTCTATCGACTCAGCTCATCGCCCTGATCAAGAATATATATATGTCGAAGCGCAAGTAGTATTAATATATTGGCGCGCACTGTAATTGTGCTTTCTATCTACTTGCCTATTTCCCTCTTTGCATGTCTTCATACATGTGCGTGTGTGTGTTCGATTCCCGTTTTAGCGGGACGACAGCGTTTGTAGCTATCGTCGAGTGTGGTTCGGTGGTAGGCACAAGAAATTAAAAAAAAAGAATCGTTTGAGAAGTGTACGGCCACCGAAACTCGCTGCGCTAAGGGATACTGTCTTTTGTTTTCAGCTTTGACATACAGTGTGCCACTAAAGTCACCGTACTCTTGTTGTATTTGCGCGAATCCCCCTGAAACTTGGCCAAATTTTTGTCAAATTAAATAAATTTTAATGCAGTATTGTAAACTTATATTTTTTCTTCTAAATTATCAAAGAAAAACATTTACTTTTAATTTTAGTTCCATAATACTACAGCGAAAGTAATCATACTCAAATATTTGCGTCAACAAAAGTCTACGTACTCTTATTTTTTTGCACTGTCTGGCGTCAGCGTTCTTCTTAGAAATAACGGGGGTTTTCGAAAAATGTATGCAATAATGAGTAAATTCATAATAGTTGGCGTGTTTTTCTTGAGCTGGACAAAATATTTGAGTTTTGCAGTAAAAATGCCACGAAAAGAGTTATCGCTTGAAGATCGTGGAAAGATTTTGCATCTCCACACAAAGGAGCAAATGTCGTATGCAGAGATAGCAGAAATCATGTCCAGAAGCAAGTCTACTATACAGACTGTCATTGGTAGATTCAAATATGAAGGGCGCATCAAAAACAACAAGAGATCTGGTCGGCCACCTGTACTATCTGATCGTGACAAGCGCACAATAAAGCATCTGGTGGACAAGGATCCTTTTTGTAGCGCAGTGCAGATTGCGTCAGAGCTAGGTCGAACAATTGACAAGGAAGTTCACCCGGAAACAGTCCGTAGAGCCATTAAAACCTATAACTTTAAGTCCAACACGCCTCGCAAGAAGCCTCTTGTAAATTTAACAAACAGGAGAAAGCGCTTAGAGGCACAAGAAATTAAAAAGAAAGAATCGTTTGAGAAGTGGACGGCCACCGAAACTCGCTGCGCTAAGGGATACTGTGTTTTGTTTTCAGCTTTATGGGGTCTGCGATGATTCCTTCTGCCTGTTACATACTTTTCACAAAACCATTATACCCTGATTTCCCATTTTAAATGGGTTCAGTGTATAAAACAAGTAAGAAGACTCTAGTCGAGACTGCTCGACTAGGAGATACCCTGAACCCTCCATGCTGATGGTCCAATCATTCTGCAGTTCTTCTAAGCACACACACATACACATGCACCCACCCGCACGCATAGGCCCGTGCTCTGCTAACTGCGCAGTAAGCAGCGACTGCGCTTGGGCTGCGCTGCGGTATGGGCAATATTATGAGAATTTATTTGTTGAATAATTTCGTTTGTAGACGTACAATCTCAATGAAACTTTTTGAATGTAATCATCTTTAGTACTTGATATACGTTTTTTACAAATTTTGGGCGAAGGGGGCGTGGTATCCAAAATTTGTAAATTACAAAATGTGTGTATCCATCAAATGTATATACACAGTAAATCTGAAATCTCTAGGCTTAATAGTGTTTAAATAAGGCGGAAAAAACAATATCAATTTATCGATTATTCTCGATAAAAACGATATCGGATGAGTTATCGAAAAAATATGATAAACTTGTTCTGCCTATGGTATACACGAGTATGCATACCAAATTTCAGTTCTCTAGCTCTTATAACTTCTGAGATCCTTTTGCTTATACGGACAGACAGACGGACAGGGCTCTATCGACTCAGCTAATTGCCCTGATCAAGAATATATGGGGTCTGCGATGATTCCTTCTGCCTGTTACATACTTTTCACAAAACCATTATACCCTGATTTCCCATTTTCAATGGGTTCAGGGTATAAGAAACGAAATATGTATGAGAAAAAAAAAACATTGATAGGGTTTTGAGCCGCCGCTTTCTTAACATAACCTGCGTCGCCTTTAGCACCCACGCTACTGCTTTGCTTGACCATCTGGTAGCTGAAATACAATAACATAGTAATAGAGCGTCATGACAAAACTACAGTAACAACTAGAAAATCCAGAAATCAATCACATTTCTTAGAATATACTAAAAGGCGCGCTTTTGTCTGTAAGTGTAGAATAAACGATGAGTGTGCACATGTATAAGAAAATCGCGAAGATCTGCTGTTAGCTTGGAACAGGTATCCAAAATATAACAAAAATCAAATTTGTATAAAATTGATTTAAGATCCTAGTTCTAAAGGTGTACTAGATATAAACAGCAATAGCTATCGATGATTTTTTTAATTATAATGGGATCAACGTTTGGGCTAAGAATGAGTATTCTGCAATCGGTATCGCCCGACTGCAACGTTCTTACTTGTTTTATATTCGTTTACTAAAAACTTTAATTATGTATTACAGTGTGTTTAGATGGCTAAGAGTAGCGCACGATGCATGTGGGACGGTTGTAAGGCATTGCTTGTCAAGCACTTTGCACTCTCTTGACCTGGGGCAGCTCGTCTTCGCTTGATTCTGCGGAGCTCTGTCATGATTGTGGCCGCGAAGGTGTTTATAAGCTTCCAAGTTGCCTCCGATTCCAGCACTACGTTGACCATGTTGTCCGCTCTAATAGAGCGGCCCAGTGCTTCTTCCAGACAACGCCTGTCCTGTAGGAAGCATCCACATTCGAATAAGACGTGGTTTGCATCCTCCACCAGACCTTGTCCGCACCAAGAGCATTTGTCGACTTCATTGAGGTCAAAGCGTTTCAAGTAGCTCCAAAAGCAACCATAACCCGAAAGAATCTGTGAAAGGTACAAATTAACCTCGCCGTGGTTGCGGTTTACCCATGGCTCGAGCTGCAATGCTGTTCGCCCTGATATTGTTGCGTCGTATAGTCTCGAGTGCATTCCGTTCCACGGCTTCGGCGACTAAGTCCTCAGAGGTACCATGCCGGCTATGACGAACGCCGCGCTCAGTTCGACGCAAATGCCCCGGCTGTTGCTCGGCGTTGCCATCGCTCTTGCCTATATTGACGCATCATAGAGGATGACGGACCTAATGACGCTCATTAGATGAAGACGTCGTCGCTGTTTTGATTCCCGCGTGTACAAGAATCAGCTGCCTTTTGATACACATATTATAAGTGCTAGCGGAAAGTTAATCTTATGTATATCATGACACCAAGATATTTTATTTTTTATTTATATGCCGATCTTTATATTGGCAGCTTCCACTCTTTTGCGACTGCTGACTAGGACGACTTCGATTTTGTGTGCCGCTAGCTCGAGCCCTGCTCCTGTCAACCAGTTTCGTATGCGATTGATACTTGCGCTGCTCATATCATAGCCTATAGAGACGACAGCCACATCATCAGATAAGCCAATGGTGTGCGCACCTGCTGGAAGTTCCAAGCGCAGTACGCCGGAAGTTCCAAGCGCATAAACCCTGGGGGACTCCAGCTGAGACTTTATGAGTTTGGAGACCCTCACTCGTGTTGTATACCAGTGTTCTTCCTCTGAAGTAGCTCTTAATTGACTCTTTTAGATATTTAGGGGTATTATATTGTAAGGTGGCCTTTTTCGCCCACCTTACATGTTGAATTACAGTTGTTGAGTTTGTAGGAGATTTGTAGTAAGTAAGGTAACGAATGGAATTAAATTGAATTACAGGCGTTAAGTTTATATTATATTCATAGCAAGTAAGTTGATAAGTCAATGAATTGGATTATAGTCGTTAAGTTTATATTATATATTCGTAGCAAGTAAGTTGATGAGTTGAATTGGATTGATTTTGTAGCCATTAAGTTTATATTTTGAAGTTATTGCATATTTTTGGTAGATAGTAAGTAGGCTAAGTGTTAGATAGTTAATTAGATATAGGTGCCATAGCCATTAGCTCTAGACAGTAAGCGAAATTCAAATTAGTGGGCGGGCACGCGATCAGCAATGCAGCCGTGCAGCTCGAAAGCTCGCGGTGGTGAATTGCATTGCTGGTCGCGTGGTGAGATCTGCATAGCAGCAAGAAAGGGATTAAAAGCTGCGTGCATGAGTTAGTTAGTTTCGGGCTCTCGGAATGAGCGGATAAAAAAGTGAGTATCGGGCGCTCGTCGAGAGCAGACGCGCAGAGTAGCAGATAAGAAACGGTTATAAGGAACAGGCGTAAGAAAATGTTGGCGTATTTATTAGTAGCTAGTCTATTAACTAATTTAGTAGCTTATTAACCGCAACTGATTATAACAATACTAACAGGTAGTTAGAACGAGGGTAAAAACTCTGGCATGCAAAAATCGCGTGGTCTTGAGTGAACGCCGGCGACAACGCTGGTGTTCCTCGATCCGCGATCTACCAATTGTAGTAGCCCCACTAATACCCCGTAATACGCCTTTGCAACCCCGACCCCAGCAATCTAGAGTGCGCTTGATCGCGCCACTCGATCGCTGCAGCCTTCCCACGTGCAAACGTGTGGGCGTGGTCGGCGAGTTCAGGCCGCGTGGTCGCTTAACATATAATAACTCCCCCACCCTCTCCCATTTCTCTAACTACGTACAGTCCCGTATTAATTTACAAATGTCTTGTAAGTTGTGGCCCTGGGCAGACTGAGACTTTGACCCCGGCTGGAAAATAATGTAACCTTACAAGTGGCGCCCGAGCAGGGACTGCGGGGCTAGAGAGAGTGTGGTATACGGGCGGCGTAAAATCCCGCCGGCATACCCAAATAGAGGTGATGGTAAAGTTGTTGGTGGCGGTTATTTTGAACCAGGTAATGTGCATGGAAAAGTGAAGAAAAACTAAGAACATTCGCGAAAAGTGTGAAAAATTTAAAAGCGAATATACCCTACGACGGCCACGGGGTCGTGGGTAGAAATTTCGAGAAGCGTCGAGCGAAAAACGGGATCAGAAAACCGTTACGGTGCCGAAAAGTACAGTGCGCGCGAAAATATTACGCAGAAGCGTAAGCCGAAGACGCATATGCATAAGCATATGCACGCGCGGGGGCAACGTAACGGACATCGCCGAAATATGCATAGCAAAGAGGAATGGTAAGAGCAGAGCAGAGCGGGTATATGCGCCCACTCCGAGAGTAAGTGAAAAAAAAAAAAAAAAGAGGGAGAATATAAAAGTGATTTAAAGAGCGAAAGAAAAATGTCATCGAGAGATATAACTGCAGCGAAAAGTTAATAATTTAGTGAAAGTGAGTGCGAGTGGATATACCCGGTGGTAGAAAATTGAGTTTGTGAAGGGTATATTCATGCACCCATAGACAAGCGTGCATATACATATGCATATATGTATGTATATATGTGCACGTAAAAGAGGCGGAGAAAGAGTAAATAGCAAAGAACATATATATATATATATATATACATATGTATATATGTACATGTAAGAATTAGTGGGGAGAGAGTGGATAGTAACGAATATTCAGTAATGCGCGCATAAACGAATGTGCGTATGTATATACGCATATATGTATGTATATATGTGCGTGAGAATAGATCGAGAGAGAGAGAGTAATTGTCAAGCGCATGCGTGAGATTATGCGCATATGACACTAGGTGAATTTGCATTACGATAGCACAGTGGGCCGAGGCCGGTATGTGAGCGAGTGAGATTAGAAATGTTATTTGGCGAATATGGGCGTACAACGTACAGTGGGCTGAGGCCAATATATAAGCAAGTGAAAATAGGAATCATATTGTGCGGGTTTTGAGCGTGAGAATGCACAGTGGTCCGAAGTCGGCATAAAACCGAATGAAAATAAACAGTTAATAAACAATAAATAATTAATAAATAATTAGTGAATAAATAAAAACTATAAAAACTATAAATAAAGAAAAATAATAGATAGATAAAAATTATGAATAAATAAAAATTATAAATTAATAAAAGTTATAAATGAATAAAAGTTATAAATAAATAAAAATTATAAATAAATAAAAATTATAAACAAATAAAAGTTATAAATAAATAAAAATTATAAACAAATAAAAATTATAAACAAATAAAAATTATAAATAAATAAAAGTTATAAATAAATAAAAATTATAAATAAATAAAAATTATAAACAAATAACAATTATAAATAAATAAAAGTTATAAACAAATAAAGATTATAAACAAATAAAAATTATAAATAAATAAAAAAAAAAATCATAAACAAAAAAAAATTATATAAAAAAAAATAAAAATAAAATAAAATAAAATAAAATAAAATAAATAAATAAATAAATACAAATTAATAATAATTAATAACAAACAAGTAAATAAACAAATGACAAATAATTAAATGAAATAAATAAATAAAATAAGGGTAGAGTGCATGACAATAGGATCGGTGAGAAGTGAAACGAAGAGGAACAAAACCCAGTGGGGTCAAATAAAAGTTGTGAAATGAAAGGAAGAAAAGTCAGCTGAACTAGAGGTGAAGAAAAGCTAGGTAAAATTAGCGCGGAAAAGGTAAAATAAGATGAAGCAGATACGACATTGAAGACGAATGAAAGTAGCAAGGGGGAAAATAACTAAAGGTAACGAAGAGAGATGCAAATGAAGGTAAGGAGATACGGTAAAGTAAGTTAAACCAAAGGGAGGTGAAATAAAGCGGAATACAGGAAAGCGAAGTAAAACAAGATAGATTAAGAAGGATACAGAAAGCGAAATAAAATAAAGTAAACCAAGAAGAACAAAAAAAAAAAAAAAAGAGAGAAATAAAGCAAATTGAAAAGAATAAAGGAAACAAAATAAAGAAAGTATATTAAGAAGAATAAGACAAAAAAGAACAAAATAGATTAAGACGAATAAAGAAAAGTAAAGAAAAATTAGAATAAGTGTATAAAGGCAAAGAAGAGAATAAAGAAGTAGAATAAGATAGATTAAGACGATAAAAGCAAACAAAATTGTATAAGATAAGAAAATTTGGAAAAAAAAATAATAATAAATATATAATATTAACGAGAGAGTAAAAGAAAAAAAAAGGGAAAAAAAAAAAGAAAAAAAAAAGGAGAAGAAGAAAAAAAAAATATAAATAGATAAATAAAAAAAAAAAAAAAAAAAAAAAGGGGGAGAAAAGTTAAACGACTAGAGATCATTAGTATAAGTAACCAAGGACGCAGAGCATCCGGGCATCAAGGATGGAAGGAGTGGCATCCCACAGTTCGGGACTGAACGTCGGCTGGGTTTACCAGCGCTGCAAAGAAGAATTGATAGCGGTTGCACGAGACCTCGGCCTTGACGACGAGGGCCGCGTGGAGGATTTAAGAAAGAGATTGTCGTCCTACATCCAGGGCGGTGGCTATTCGGCGGAAGTCAAAGGGCGACTGGCTGAAGGGGAGGCACGATTCTCTTCGGGAGGCGCGATGTCGAGCATGGGCAGCCGCGCATACCAGAAGTCAGAGCCCGATCTACGAAAAATCCAGGAGAGTGGTTCTATTTCGACGGCGCCGCTGAGGCTTAGCGTACCGACGGCGAGCAGCATGGCTAGGAGCCGGAGGGACGAAAAGTCGAAGGGATCCGGCAGTGGAGGCGAGATGAGTGTTGAGCGTCGGACTCCAGCGCTCTCACCGCCACCAGAGAGGCACCCGCCTTGGATTATCGCCGAGCAAGTCAGGAAGTGGGGAATGAAATACGACGGTCGGTCGGATCCTCTCGGCTTCATCGAAATCTTGGAGGAGCGAGCTATAACTTATGGGATTGAGCTGGACAGGATGCCGAGGGCGCTGAGCGAGGTGTTGGCAGACAAGGCGGCCAAATGGTTCCTGACCAGCGGGCTAAGAGATGTGCCCTGGTTGGAATTTAAGAAGGAGTTCTTGGACTTCTTCTTACCTCCCCAATACCTCGAGCGTTTGGAGGACCAGATCCGGGCGCGCCGGCAGCGGGAAGACGAACCCTTCAAGGACTACTTGATTGAGCTGCGTTTATTGATGCGTCAGGCTAGATACAGCCCGGCCCAAGAATTGAATAGGGCCTACGAGAACGCATCCCCGGAATACAGACTGTACGTACGGAGGCACGATTTCTCATCTCTAAAGCAGCTGACCCAGATGGCTGCGGAGTTCGAGAACGTGAGGAGCCAACAGAGAGAACAAAGAAGGAAGGCTACGGTGGAGACCATCTGGCCCAAGCCAGTGGAGGTGCGGCAGAATAATCCCTTCCGCGCAAAGACATCTGTTCCCCGATCTGGAGGACAAGCCGAGGGGCGGACAGAGACGCCGGTGGCGACACAGTCGGCGGAGGCAACTAGCCGGATGATGGCCCAGGACGCTGGACCTAGGCCAAGCCGAGTTTGTTATCGATGTGCACAACCCGGACACTTCGCGCGAGAGTGTCATAACGCACAGGCGTTGTTTTGTCGACACTGCGGTCAGCGAGGCCGGACTACGAGGGAGTGTTGCGAACAGGGCAGCGCGGGAAACGGCCAAGGGCGCCCTTCAAAAGAGTGGAGCGGCGCCAATTAGATACTGAAGACGAAGAAGGCATTACGGTGCGTTGCGGTAATGCGGAGCTGGAGATGAGGATGGTGGACGACGTGATAAAATCCTTCACATTCTAGAGAGGATACGACAAACCCGATTTACGTCTACCATGGATCTAGAAAGCAAACATTGGCAGATCCCCGTGGCAGCGTATAATCGAGAGGGCGTCACCTTTACAACGCCAAGAGGAAAGCAGTTCCAGCGGCGAATCATGCCGCGCGGACATCTTTCTGCAGGCGCGACGTTCCAGAGGATATCGGGTGGCATCGCGATGATTGATGCTGCACAACGGCAATGTACGGCGAATCCGAGGAAGGCCTTTCGCAGGCTAAACAGAGTTCGCCTCAGGATGAATCGGAGGGGATGGAGTTACTGCGAGGAGTTGCGGCATCGCATGAAGATGTCGCCCTGGTTTCGGCGATTCGTGCCGAGCTTGGAATCGCTGGAGCCACAGCGATACCGTCATCTTTACCGGAGAGGAAAGTCGCTTTTGGTGGCCGACGCGATCTCCCGACAACCGCCAGAACGTCGCCAGCGAGCGGTGGAAATAATTTCCACTAACTGAGGCCAAGGAAGCGGTGGACGAGAACCGCGCAGACGACGACGCAGGAGGACCCGCTTCCGGATCGCGACAGGGGGACGGGGTAGTTTCTTTGTCGAAGTAAGGGGGGTGTAAGGTGGCCTTTTTCGCCCACCTTACATGTTGAATTACAGTTGTTGAGTTTGTAGGAGATTTGTAGTAAGTAAGGTAACGAATGGAATTAAATTGAATTACAGGCGTTAAGTTTATATTATATTCATAGCAAGTAAGTTGATAAGTCAATGAATTGGATTATAGTCGTTAAGTTTATATTATATATTCGTAGCAAGTAAGTTGATGAGTTGAATTGGATTGATTTTGTAGCCATTAAGTTTATATTTTGAAGTTATTGCATATTTTTGGTAGATAGTAAGTAGGCTAAGTGTTAGATAGTTAAGTAGATATAGGTGCCATAGCCATTAGCTCTAGACAGTAAGCGAAATTCAAATTAGTGGGCGGGCACGCGATCAGCAATGCAGCCGTGCAGCTCGAAAGCTCGCGGTGGTGAATTGCATTGCTGGTCGCGTGGTGAGATCTGCATAGCAGCAAGAAAGGGATTAAAAGCTGCGTGCATGAGTTAGTTAGTTTCGGGCTCTCGGAATGAGCGGATAAAAAAGTGAGTATCGGGCGCTCGTCGAGAGCAGACGCGCAGAGTAGCAGATAAGAAACGGTTATAAGGAACAGGCGTAATAAAGTAAGAACATGTTTAAGAAAATGTTGGCGTATTTATTAGTAGCTAGTCTATTAACTAATTTAGTAGCTTATTAACCGCAACTGATTATAACAATACTAACAGGTAGTTAGAACGAGGGTACGTCCCGTTCGCCAGAAGGTCAAAACTCTGGCATGCAAAAATCGCGTGGTCTTGAGTGAACGCCGGCGACAACGCTGGTGTTCCTCGATCCGCGATCTACCAATCGTAGTAGCCCCACTAATACCCCGTAATACGCCTTTGCAACCCCGACCCCAGCAATCTAGAGTGCGCTTGATCGCGCCACTCGATCGCTGCAGCCTTCCCACGTGCAAACGTGTGGGCGTGGTCGGCGAGTTCAGGCCGCGTGGTCGCTTAACATATAATAACTCCCCCACCCTCTCCCATTTCTCTAACTACGTACAGTCCCGTATTAATTTACAAATGTCTTGTAAGTTGTGGCCCTGGGCAGACTGAGACTTTGACCCCGGCTGGAAAATAATGTAACCTTACAAGTGGCGCCCGAGCAGGGACTGCGGGGCTAGAGAGAGTGTGGTATACGGGCGGCGTAAAATCCCGCCGGCATACCCAAATAGAGGTGATGGCAAAGTTGTTGGTGGCGGTTATTTTGAACCAGGTAGTGTGCATAGAAAAGTGAAGAAAAACTAAGAACATTCGCGAAAAGTGTGAAAAATTTAAAAGCGAATATACCCTACGACGGCCACGGGGTCGAGGGTAGAAATTTCGAGAAGCGTCGAGCGAAAAACGGGATCAGAAAACCGTTACGGTGCCGAAAAGTACAGTGCGCGCGAAAATATTACGCAGAAGCGTAAGCCGAAGACGCATATGCATAAGCATATGCACGCGCGGGGGCAACGTAACGGACATCGCCGAAATATGCATAGCAAAGAGGAATGGTAAGAGCAGAGCAGAGCGGGTATATGCGCCCACTCTAAGAGTAAGTGAAAAAAAAAAAAAAGAGGGGGTATATAAAAGTGATTTAAAGAGCGAAAGAAAAATGTCATCGAGAGATATAACTGCAGCGAAAAGTTAATAATTTAGTGAAAGTGAGTGCGAGTGGATATACCCGGTGGTAGAAAATTGAGTTTGTGAAGGGTATATTCATGCACCCATAGACAAGCGTGCATATATGTATGTATGTATGTATATGTGCACGTAAAAGAGGCAGAGAAAGAGTAAATAGCAAATAACATATATATATATATATATATATATATATGTATATATGTACATGTAAGAATTAGTGGGGAGAGAGTGGATAGTGACGAATATTCAGTAATGCGCGCATAAACGAATGTGCGTATGTATATACGCATATATGTATGTATATATGTGCGTGAGAATAGATCGAGAGAGAGAGGAGTAATTGTCAAGCGCATGCGTGAGATTATGCGCATATGACACTAGGTGAATTTTTGGTATATATGATCGCATATGCGGGGGTGAATATAAGTGATTATGCGCATATGACACTAGGTGAATTTGCATTACGATAGCACAGTGGGCCGAGGCCGGTATGTGAGCGAGTGAAATTAGAAATGTTATTTGGCGAATATGAGCGTACAACGTACAGTGGGCTGAGGCCAATATATAAGCAAGTGAAAATAGGAATCATATTGTGCGGGTTTTGAGCGTGAGAATGCACAGTGGTCCGAAGTCGGCATAAAACCGAATGAAAATAAACAGTTAATAGACAATAAATAATTAATAAATAATTAGTGAATAAATAACAAACGAATAAAAACTATAAATAAAGAAAAATAATAAATAAATAAAAATTATGAATAAATAAAAATTATAAATAAATAAAAATTATAAATAAATAAAAATTATAAATAAATAAAAATTATAAATAAATAAAAATTATAAACAAATAAAAATTATAAATAAATAAAAATTATAAACAAATAAAAAAAAAAAAAAAATCATAAACAAAAAAAATTATATAAAAAAAATAAAAAATAAAAATAAAATAAAATAAAATAAAATAAAATAAATAAATAAATAAATACAAATTAATAATAATTAATAACAAACAAGTAAATAAACAAATAACAAATAATTAAATGAAATAAATAAATGAAATAAGGGTAGAGTGCATGACAATAGGATCGGTGAGAAGTGAAACGAAGAGGAACAAAACCCAGTGGGGTCAAATAAAAGTTGTGAAATGAAAGGAAGAAAAGTCAGCTGAACTAGAGGTGAAGAAAAGCTAGGTAAAATTAGCGCGGAAAAGGTAAAATAAGATGAAGCAGATACGAAATTGAAGACGAATGAAAGTAGCAAGGGGGAAAATAAATAAAGGTAACGAAGAGAGATGCAAATGAAGGTAAGGGAGATACGGTAAAGTAAGTTAAACCAAAGGGAGATGAAATAAAGCGGAATACAGGAAAGCGAAATAAAACAAGATAGATTAAGAAGGATAAAAAAAAAAATTAAGAAGGATACAGAAAGCGAAATAAAATAAAGTAAACCAAGAAGAACAAAAAAAAAAAAAAGAGAAATAAAGCAAATTGAGAAGAATAAAGGAAACAAAATAAAAGAAAGTATATTAAGAAGAATAAGACAAAAAAAGAACAAAATAGATTAAGACGAATAAAGAAAAGTAAAGAAAAATTAGAATAAGTGTATAAAGGCAAAGAAGAGAATAAAGAAGTAGAATAAGATAGATTAAGACGATAAAAGCAAACAAAATTGTATAAGATAAGAAAATTTGGAAAAAAAAAATAATAATAAATATATAATAATAACGAGAGAGTAAAAGAAAAAAAAAAAAGGAAAAAAAAAAGAAAAAAAAAAGGAGAAGAAGAAAATAAATAAATAGATAAATAAAAAAAAAAAAAAAAAAAAGGGAGAAAAGTTAAACGACTAGAGATCATTAGTATAAGTAACCAAGGACGCAGAGCATCCGGGCATCAAGGATGGAAGGAGTGGCATCCCACAGTTCGGGACTGAACGTCGGCTGGGTTTACCAGCGCTGCAAAGAAGAATTGATAGCGGTTGCACGAGACCTCGGCCTTGACGACGAGGGCCGCGTGGAGGACTTAAGAAAGAGATTGTCGTCCTACATCCAGGGCGGTGGCTATTCGGCGGAAGTCAAAGGGCGACTGGCTGAATGGGAGGCACGATTCTCTTCGGGAGGCGCGATGTCGAGCATGGGCAGCCGCGCATACCAGAAGTCAGAGCCCGATCTACGAAAAATCCAGGAGAGTGGTTCTATTTCGACGGCGCCGCTGAGGCTTAGCGTACCGACGGCGAGCAGCATAGCTGGGAGCCGGAGGGACGAAAAGTCGAAGGGATCCGGCAGTGGAGGCGAGATGAGTGTTGAGCGTCGGACTCCAGCGCTCTCACCGCCACCAGAGAGGCACCCGCCTTGGAATATCGCCGAGCAAGTCAGGAAGTGGGGAATGAAGTACGACGGTCGGTCGGATCCCCTCGGCTTCATCGAAATCTTGGAGGAGCGAGCTATAACTTATGGGATTGAGCTGGACAGGATGCCGAGGGCGCTGAGCGAGGTGTTGGCAGACAAGGCGGCCAAATGGTTCCTGACCAGCGGGCTAAGAGATGTGCCCTGGTTGGAATTTAAGAAGGAGTTCTTGGACTTCTTCTTACCTCCCCAATACCTCGAGCGTTTGGAGGACCAGATCCGGGCGCGCCGGCAGCGGGAAGACGAACCCTTCAAGGACTACTTGATTGAGCTGCGTTTATTGATGCGTCAGGCTAGATACAGCCCGGCCCAAGAATTGAATAGGGCCTACGAGAACGCATCCCCGGAATACAGACTGTACGTACGGAGGCACGATTTCTCATCTCTAAAGCAGCTGACCCAGATGGCTGCGGAGTTCGAGAACGTGAGGAGCCAACAGAGAGAACAAGGAAGGAAGGCTACGGTGGAGACCATCTGGCCCAAGCCAGTGGAGGTGCGGCAGAATAATCCCTTCCGCGCAAAGACATCTGTTCCCCGATCTGGAGGACAAGCCGAGGGGCGGACAGAGACGCCGGTGGCGACACAGTCGGCGGAGGCAACTAGCCGGATGATGGCCCAGGACGCTGGACCTAGGCCAAGCCGAGTTTGTTATCGATGTGCACAACCCGGACACTTCGCGCGAGAGTGTCATAACGCACAGGTGTTGTTTTGTCGACACTGCGGTCAGCGAGGCCGGACTACGAGGGAGTGTTGCGAACAGGGCAGCGCGGGAAACGGCCAAGGGCGCCCTTCAAAAGAGTGGAGCGGCGCCAATTAGATACTGAAGACGAAGAAGGCATTACGGTGCGTTGCGGTAATGCGGAGCTGGAGATGAGGATGGTGGACGACGTGATAAAAGGATCGTCGCCATCGAGCAAACAAGGAATGGAGAAAGGCAGCAGCGACTGTAGTGGGCAAGACCAGCTCGCTAAAGGAGATGCGAAGAAGTCGGGCGCAAAGGAGTTGCGCGAGGCCTCGATGTCAAAGGAGGACCCAAGGTCGGCGATCATGGTGTCGATAGTTGGCGTTCAGGGTGCGTCGAGCCAAGGCACGTCGTCCGGCGAGAAAGGAGGCGAGAAGAAATGGATGAAGAAAGACAGAAACAAGAGGAAAAGAATGAACAAAGGAACGCCGAAGGAGGGGCTTGGAGAGGATCTTCCGGCGACAAGGAGGAAGGAAAAGAAAAGAGGCAAGGCACTGGATCAGGAAAAGGGAGCTGGGCCTCCCGCGAGAGCTGCGAAGCAGAGCGAGGATATGAGGGGCGGACCCGAGGAGCGGCCGCCAGAGCTAAGATCAGTAGAACTGGAGAAGCAAGATGGGCCCGGAAGTGGCCCGCCGATGAGAAAAACGTCAGAAAATGGACATAGAGGAGAAGTAGGATCTACGCCCGGCAGTAAAGAGTGGCCGGACGAGTTGGAGGATGATCTGAACGAGTTTCTGGAAGCACAGAAGGTGACCGATGAGCAGGTGGATGAGCCGCTTCGAGTTGGGGCTATCGAGCCGTCGATGAGCCCACACAGCGCACATACAGTCCTAATTGGCGCGTGTGCGTAGATCGTAGACAGCCTAATGCCCACTCGATCCCGGACGCACATCTTGTTCCGAGGATCCTTCACGTTCTAGGGAGGACAAACCCGATTTACGTCTACCATGGATCTAGAAAGCAAACACTGGCAGATCCCCGTGGCAGCGTATAATCGAGAGGGCGTCACCTTTACAACGCCAAGAGGAAAGCAGTTCCAGCGGCGAATCATGCCGCGCGGACAACTTTCTGCAGGCGCGACGTTCCAGAGGATATCGGGTGGCATCGCGATGATTGATGCTACACAACGGCAATGTACGGCGAATCCGAGGAAGGCCTTTCGCAGGCTAAACAGAGTTCACCTCAGGATGAATCGGAGGGGATGGAGTTACTGCGAGGAGCTGCGGCATCGCATGAAGATGTCGCCCTGGTTTCGGCGATTCGTGCCGAGCTTGGAATCGCTGGAGCCACAGCGATACCGGCATCTTTACCGGAGAGGAAAGTCGCTTTTGATGGCCGACGCGATCTCCCGACAACCGCCAGAACGTCGCCAGCGAGCAGTGGAAATCATTTCCACTAACTGAGGCCAAGGAAGCGGTGGACGAGAACCGCGCAGACGACGACACAGGAGGACCCGCTTCCGGATCGCGGCAATGGGACGTGGTAGTTTCTTTGTCGAAGTAAGGGGGGTGTAAGGTGGCCTTTTTCGCCCACCTTACATGTTGAATTACAGTTGTTGAGTTTGTAGGAGATTTGTAGTAAGTAAGGTAACGAATGGAATTAAATTGAATTACAGGCGTTAAGTTTATATTATATTCATAGCAAGTAAGTTGATAAGTCAATGAATTGGATTATAGTCGTTAAGTTTATATTATATATTCGTAGCAAGTAAGTTGATGAGTTGAATTGGATTGATTTTGTAGCCATTAAGTTTATATTTTGAAGTTATTGCATATTTTTGGTAGATAGTAAGTAGGCTAAGTGTTAGATAGTTAAGTAGATATAGGTGCCATAGCCATTAGCTCTAGACAGTAAGCGAAATTCAAATTAGTGGGCGGGCACGCGATCAGCAATGCAGCCGTGCAGCTCGAAAGCTCGCGGTGGTGAATTGCATTGCTGGTCGCGTGGTGAGATCTGCATAGCAGCAAGAAAGGGATTAAAAGCTGCGTGCATGAGTTAGTTAGTTTCGGGCTCTCGGAATGAGCGGATAAAAAAGTGAGTATCGGGCGCTCGTCGAGAGCAGACGCGCAGAGTAGCAGATAAGAAACGGTTATAAGGAACAGGCGTAAGAAAATGTTGGCGTATTTATTAGTAGCTAGTCTATTAACTAATTTAGTAGCTTATTAACCGCAACTGATTATAACAATACTAACAGGTAGTTAGAACGAGGGTACAAAACTCTGGCATGCAAAAATCGCGTGGTCTTGAGTGAACGCCGGCGACAACGCTGGTGTTCCTCGATCCGCGATCTACCAATTGTAGTAGCCCCACTAATACCCCGTAATACGCCTTTGCAACCCCGACCCCAGCAATCTAGAGTGCGCTTGATCGCGCCACTCGATCGCTGCAGCCTTCCCACGTGCAAACGTGTGGGCGTGGTCGGCGAGTTCAGGCCGCGTGGTCGCTTAACATATAATAACTCCCCCACCCTCTCCCATTTCTCTAACTACGTACAGTCCCGTATTAATTTACAAATGTCTTGTAAGTTGTGGCCCTGGGCAGACTGAGACTTTGACCCCGGCTGGAAAATAATGTAACCTTACAATATTGTGATAGCGCATCCAGCATCATATCCCAACTAAGTGTGTTGAAGACATTCTTTACATCCAGGGTCGCAATGATGCAGTATTGCTTCGTCCCGTGCCTCTATGTGGTGCCTTAGATGGCGGAAGTTACCAGGCCAATAATTTTTTCTAGCGCACCGGTTATTGACCGGGCCTTCCGGAAACCAAATTGGTTCGGTGACAAGACTCCGGCGCTAGCAATAGCAGGCTCCAGTCCAGAGCAAGATTGATTGAGACAGATTGGTCTATACAAAGATGGCTGCTCTGGTGGTTTGCCAGCCTTGGGTAGCATCACCATGTGCTGGGTTTTCCAGGTTGCAGGAAGGGCCAGCTTTAGCGCACGATTTGGGATCCTGTCCGGCACTAGTGCTATTTTACTTCTAAGACCTCCGGGAGTTTTTGTGCGTAACTAAAACCATTTGAGTGCTCGTTGAGCCCTGATCAGCAGATACGAACTCAGGGGCATGAATGAAACTTAATCGTTCTGGAAAGAGCGTTTCCACAATCGATTTAGCCTCCAAACGACCCGTAGGCTGCACCTGTCTACCTGCATATACTCTTTTAACTACTATCTTATATGCCCAGCCCCAAGAGTCATATTCGGCAGAGTTACACAACTCCAGGAAGCATTCTCTTTTACTTGTCCGAATGGCCTTCTTCAACTGTTTTCTAGCTGCCTGGTAAGCTAATTATTTCTCAAAACAGTAGATCTACCGCAAGCCCACTGATAGCTTCTTCTTGCCTGGATGCATTTGCGTCGAATGTCACATATTTGTGCATTCCACCAATACATTGGCTCTTGTTGTCATGCTGCTTGCTGCTTGCGGCGTAACCTGCTGCTATTTCAGGTACTCTGTATTCGAATGCCCACTGAAAAGGCCGCGGGATCAAATGTATCCAACCGATACGATTCCCTCCACAAGGTTGGCACCCTGGCAATTGGCTCATATATAGTGAACAGAAGTCCCGAATGATCGCTGGCCGTATAGCTGTTTCAATGGCTCCATATTGCTTTTCGAAAGAGAGATAAAGTGATAAAAAAAATGTCAATAACAGATCCGTACCCTGCCCGACTGAAGGTGAACTCGTGGCCAGTGTTGAGCAGTGCAACATCTAGTGTCGCGAAGATTGTGCCCAGAGACTGAATGGCCTCTGAAAAGGCCGCGAGATCAAAAGTATCCAGCCGATATGATTCCCTCCACAAGGTTGATGCCCTGGCAGGTGGCTCACCTATTGTGAACAGAAGTGCCGTATGATCGCAGTGGCTCCATGTTGCTTCCCGAAAGAGGGATGAACTGGCAAAAGTAATGTCAATTACAGATCCGTATCCAGTCCGACTGAAGGTGAGCTCATGACCAGTGTTGAGCAGTGCAACATCCAGTGTCGTGAAGATTTCCAGTAGGATACGACCTCTGGCATTTGTTGTATAGCTACCCGATTCTAACACCCATGAGTTAAAATCTCCTGCTATAATGGCCTTCCGACCCCTGGCATCCCTGACAAGCTCGTCAAGCACCGTTGTGCATTCACTGAGCTGCATGCTGGAGGCCAGGTAACATAAGTTACTATATCGGCCACGTACGAACCCATTAAATGACTTAACATTCGAAAGTACATTCGTTGAGTTGCCACATACCCACAACACAGTTTTGCCATTATCGTCTGTTGACCATGTCCTAGGACACCTGGTCCTACAGTGATGAGGCTCACTGAGGAAGGCTACGTCTATACATTTTCCCTTATGGTCTGCTCTAGAAGACCTTGCACTGTGACCCATCTCTTCACACCTGAAACAGGCCTTGAACGTCGCCGCTCAGATGTTTTAAATTTGGGTCGCTCTTGACTACACGAAATTGCAATCTCATCAGTTCTGGGTCGTTTTTGCATAGGCTTGCGTTCTTTTACGACTGTCCAGCTGTTCGGGTTTGTCTGTCGACCTACCTGGTTTGAATTTTCAGATGCAGACCGTAGAGCCATTCATTCTTTTGGGTCCGCTGCGCTTTTATTTGGCCTCGGCTTTTTTGAGGGAGTTTTCCTCTGTTCGCTGGCAACTTTCGTCGACCGTTTGAGCGTATTGCTACCTGATTGACCAACCTAGCCAGCTTCTCCCTCATTAAGGCATTTATATGCCACTGACTCCCAAATCAGTCAGACAAACCCTCTAGGGTAACTCTGGTAACACTGGGGACGCCTTTTGTTGTTGCTGCGGTGATCGCTGTAACGAGGAACGACGCGCGAAAGCTTGCAACTCGTCAACTTTCATGGCATCCATTTTTGCTCCGACTACCACGGCGTGAAGCCTGTAGTGGGCAAGGGCTACTAATATAATTTCAGTTTAGAGACCGCAGTAACTTAAACTCAGCTTAACTACAGCGAGAGCCCTAAAGTATGCACTACTTTTAATAGCTGCGACTTCACTCCAGAAGTTAGGTTGCTGTCTTTGACTTAGCAACTCACGAAAGTTAGTGAGTAGCTGATTGTCCGCATTAATTTCCAGCACTACTAACCTAACAGCTGTTAGTAGGAACACTTACTCGTGTATAACTCCGATTTATAAAGTGTTAAAATTTTCCCGATCTGCCCATTAGGGGTGTGGCGAATCGGAAAATGAATTTTCCGATATACCAGAAATCATGTTAGTTGAAGAGCTAGAAAGCTTTGGTATGTATATCCGCGTCGACCACCCAAGTCCTTCAAGCTATGGCGGATATATCTTCGCCGATGGGGGGCGTGGCAAACCGGATAAAACTGTATCTGCTAGAGTTTTAAAGCTAAAAGCGAATGGTATGATTCTTTAAAGACTAATCAAAAAAATTGTACATCTGCGCCCACTAGGGGCGTGGCAAATCGGACCTGAAGATATAGTGATTATTCAAATTTTGCTATATTTTAGGTATTATGGTTGCTAGAGAAATTTGGCATATATACGCGGATTGACCACCCCAGTCCAACGGGCAATGGTGGATATATGTCCGCCCAAAGGGGGCGTGGCAAACCGCAAAAGCTTATATTTCCTACAGTTTAAGAGCTAGAAGCTTCAAATTTGAATAGTTGAGTTACTGGTAACATCCTCTATCGATGTCCCAAAAATAATTGTTACGCCTCTTTGGGGGCGTGGCATATCGAAAAATACCCTATAATTTTTACATTTTTGGAGCGTAAGCATTCACGTACCGTTAGCTCGTTCTAAGAACTGCCCAAAAATGAGGTGTCTACGGCTACTAGGGGCGTGTCAATCTGCAATTGTAGTGTCAAATTGCATCATTTATATGCGTATGTACATACATATACATATGCTTAATAGGCATTGATAACACGGAAGGAAACATTTTTATGACATTTTAAAAATATAAAAGAAGCTAAGATAACAAAAATTTGCAATTTACAAACAAGAGTTTTCCGCGGAATTTGAACTCGCACCCAAGCGCCGGCGGCTTTGCCGACAGCGCTACCGCCTGTTTTGAACAACAATAATTAAAGCGAAATGGCATTCTTGTTATGACGCTTTATAGAAAGAAAAGGCAGAGTAGCGGCTGAAAAATTCAAGAGCAATGCGAAAACAAATCAGTAGCATTTGAGATTCTTAGAAAACGCTAGAGTACGCATTTATGTGTAGATACATACACACATACACATAAAAATGAATGAGTATAATAGGCGCGTGCATAAGAAAGGCTGGAATGCTTGATGCTATGCGTGCAGACTTATCTATATCTGTATGTATATATGTATTTACATACATATATGCGTGTATGTATATGAGGGCTATTTAAGAAGAAACAAATTTAAACTTATAAAATTGTTCGATTAAGAAAAGTATTAAGTGCCCTTCATTAATGCTCGCACCTTCCCAATAAAATATCTATTTTATAAACAACGAAATATGTATGAAAAAAAAAAAAAACTAGTAATAAGGCTCTAGTCGAGACTGCTCGACTAGGAGATACCCTGAACCCTCCAAGCTGATATTTTAATCATTCTGCACTTCTTTTATGTACACATACATACACATGCATCCAAACACCCGCTTAAGCCCGCCCTCTGCTAACTGCGCAGTAAGCAGCGACTGCGCTTGGGCTGCGCTGCAGTGTGGGCAATATTACGAGAATTGATTTATTGAATAATTTTCAGAGTATAATCATAATGCTTAAATGTGTGTACATTCCAAAGCACAAGTCTCTAGTATTTGATATACGTTTTTTACAAATTGAGGGCGTAGGGGGCGTGGTATCCAAAATCTGTAAATTACAAAATGTGTGTATTCACCAAATGTAAATACACAGTAAATCTGAAATCTCTATGTCTAATAGTATTCAAATTAGGCTGAAAAGCCCTTTATAAATTTATCGATTATTCTCGATAAAAACGATATCGGATGAGTTATCGAAAAAATATGATAAACTTGTTCTGCCTATGGTTACACGAGTATGCATACCAAATTTCAGTTCTCTAGCTCTTATAACTTCTGAGATCCTTTTGCTCATACGGACAGACATACGGACAGGGCTCTATCGGCTCAGCTCATCGCCCTGATCAAGAATATATATACTTTATGGGGTCTGCGATGATTCCTTCTGCCTGTTACATACTTTTCACAAAACCATTATACCCTGATTTCCCAATTTAAATGGGTTCAGGGTATAATAAACGAAATATGTATGAGAAAAACAAAAACATTGATAGGGTTTTGAACCGCCGCTTTCTTAACATAACCTGCGTCGCCTTTAGCACCCACGCTATTGCTTTGCTTGACCATCTGGTAGCTAAAATACAATAACGTAATAATAGAGCGTCATCTGACAAAACTACAGTAACAACTTGAAAATCCAGAAATCAATCACAATTCTTAGAATATGCTAAAAGGCACACTTTTGTCTGTACGCGTAGAATAAATGAGTGTGTGCACATGTATAAGAAAATCCGGCAGATCTGCCGTTAGCTTGGAACAGGTATCCAAAATATAACAAAAATCAAAATTTTATAAAATTTGATTTGAAGATCCTAGTTCTAAAGATGTACTAGATATAAAAGGCAGTAGCTATCGTAACGTTTGGGCTGTGAATGAGTATTCTGCAATCGGTATCGCCCGACTGCAACGTTCTTACTTGCTATTATTTGCGCAAGTGTGATGACGCTATTGCCACCTCTCTTGCACCTCTGGGGTACTCCGCGAACAGCCGCGAAGTAATTCATTGTTAGCTTGAAAGGTCGCTGAGTACGACGCGCCCACCGCATACACGTTTTCTTTAGTTCTTTCCACTTTCACAGGGAAAAACTCGGAACAAACTATTTTCCATGATGGATCGCGATGACATCGAGCGCACTCCACAGAAAACGCAACTCGAACTCCACTCACACTGGCACCTGCGCATAAACACGCACTGGCTGCAGTGTGCGCTTCCTTCATTTTTTAATAACTTTTCTTGTGAATGAACTATCTTCATGAAACCTTCAGATCGTGATTATAACAATGAAATCAGTCTTGTTGTATCACTCAACGCGAGAGGTCGTACCTTAATCTGAGTCATCCGATTATCTTTTCACTTCTTCGTTTAAAACGTACGGTACTTTAAGCTAAAAATAGCGCGTGCTTATCTGTTTCTTGCATAGCAACAACCAAAAACAATCATTAAACGTCGTAATTTGTCATTTGGCGGTGCTACTGCACCTGCCAACGGTAAAATGCCTCGCGCGAAAGATAAAACTTCGCCGCGTAAACACACTGAAAACAATTTTTCAAACTATTTTCGTCCACTGCAGACTCTTGAAAACGAAAATATCAATGAAAATATCAATGAACCAGAGCCTGAGGCTAGTGTAAAATTACCACCAATCACAGTCATCAAACAAACAGTGCAGTTTGTCCATAATTTGCTTTCAATAAACAAAATCAGCGATTATTATGTCAAATCTATTTCAATTGGGCATAAAATATACGTAAAATCTGAATCTGACTTTAACCTGCTATGCATTAAGCTAAAGGAAAACAGTTGTGAATTTTTCTCTTACGAGACAAGAGATACTAAGCCATACAAGGCAGTTCTCTCTGGACTAGACAAGCAGTCCAATGATGAAGTAAAAACCATGCTCTTGAATCTTGGTCTCAGCTGCACTGATGTTAAGTTAATTGAAAAAACTACAAGAAACGGTTATAAGCTGATATTGTATGTTGTTTACTTCTCTCCAAAGAGTATAACTATAAGACAGTTAAGGAATGATTATCCACACATAAACCACACTAAAGTACGTTGGGAGTATAAAACCAAAACCCACAATAAATTGACGCAATGCTACAATTGCCAACTATATGGTCACGGTGCTAATCAATGCGCAATTAAGACATCCTGCGCTCACTGTGCTGGCCATCATCAAACGACCGTCTGCCCTGACAAGACTGCAACAAAGTGTGCAAACTGCAAAGGAAACCACCCGTCTACAGATGTTAACTGCCCTTGCCGGCTCTCCTACCAGTCGCTATTACAAAAGCGTTCCAAATATAACAAAAGCAACTCAAACCAAAACAATTATGCTCCCCCATTAACGCCTAGGGCTGCTGCTGTATCCAACACCATCCAGAGTGTGCCCCAAACTACATCTCTGAGCTATAGCCAAGTCGTCACAAATGGTACAAACAACTCCACCAACCATGATCTTTTCACATTTGAGGAAATTACTACTCTTACTAGGGAATTGATAAACAAACTTAGTCTTTGTAAAACTAAAAGCGATCAATTTAATATTATTACTGAACTAGCTCTTAAATATGTGTACAAATAGTCAACCAAACGCTCTTAATATCATGGCATGGAACTCACGTGCCGTTTTTAATAAACGTCTAGAACTTATTAACTTTTTGAACGAAAACCAAATACATATATGTCTTGTTCAACTCCAAGTTGCCCAAAATAAAATTTTAAAAATGATCCTCAACCTACCACGTTATCACAGAACCACATCTCCACATAAAATAGCTGATATTAAAATGATTGATGAGCACATCAGTCACTCTAAAACCAAATTTACAATTAAAAAATCTCAGATAGCTCAGGTGTTGAGCTAATAGGGCCTTTTCCTTACTATTTATATATAGTTAATGCCTTAAGTGCCTTCATTTGTAGTTTTAAGATAGTACCTAAGTTGCATTTAAAGGTTTTTTTGTTTTCCTCCATTTTCCTTTATATTCTAAATTTATTAACAACTTATTTCTAAACATGTAAATAAAATATCTCAGCTGATCAGACATAAATTTAGTCTAAACTCTGTAAATAAAACAATAAGCTAGCTCTAAGCTAATATAATATTATGGAAATAAAGCAATAAAAATAAATAAATAAATAAATAACAATGAAATGAGTGCATTTTCCAAAGGAGTATTATTTGAAATACGCTTGGATCAACTATCTTCATGAAACCTTCAGATCGTGATTATAACAATGAAATGAGTGCATTTTCCAAAGGAGTACTATTTGAAATACGCTTCTTATATATTTATGGGTGAGGGGCGGGATATAAGGGTTCTATAAAGTACATATGAATCTACATTTAAAATTTGGTGACTCTAAAGATGTACGAGATATTATTTTATAACTGATTTTCGATTAGGCTATCTATCGATTAGCCTTCTTTGAACATTATTAGACCTAGAGACTTCATTGCAAGTGTTTGAGCATACCAAGCATTGCTGCAAAACGAAACGAATGGTACCCGAAATCGCCAAGTATTCTGTTTTACTTTACTTCTTACGCTTTGAGCAGAGTAAAACAAAAACCTAGACAAACGAAATGAAATGCGAGTAACGTCAAAAAAATCGTACGGTACTTTTACTGCGCGTTGAGCACCGTTGCTGAGCAAAAAGCAGGCTAGAATTGGCTAAAAATTGAAAATAATATGCTGGAATAGCAGGGTAGATTATAAAAACTAACTGATATTTTTTTATTTTTTTTATTTTTTGTAATATGCAGCAATATTAAGTACTATATGAACTTGAAAACTTTTATGATTACTAAATTTATGGCTATAGGCTAAAACGAATTTTATAGTAATATGCTAAGTCTAGCTTGAAATAGTCTAACCCATCACTAGCTGATAGCTAAAACGATAACAATACTTGAATGATGCTTTATCGTTTCTTTCGTTCGTGCGTCTTTATTGTACAAGCTGTATACCGCACTTCTCGGTATGTGAGCAATGCTCGTTTTGTTTCGTTCGTCCACGATGCTTGGGCTTACACTAAGACCTCCGGGAGATTTTGTCCGTAACTGAAACAATTTGAGTGGTCGTTGAGCCCTGATCAGCAGATACGAACTCAGGGGCATGAATGAAACTTAATCTTTCTGGAAAGAGCGTTTCCACAATCGATTTAGCCTCCAAACGACCCGTAGGCTGCACCTGTCTACCTGCATATACTCTTTTAACTACTATCTTATATGCCCAGCCCCAAGAGTCATATTCGGCAGAGTTACACAACTCCAGGAAGCATTCTCTTTTACTTGTCCGAATGGCCTTCTTCAACTGTTTTCTAGCTGCCTGGTAAGCTAATTATTTCTCAAAATAGTGGACCTACCGCAAGCCCACTGAAAACTTCTTCTCGCCTGGATGCATTTGCGTCGAATGTCTCCTATTTGTGCATTCCACCAATACATTGGCTCTTGTTGTCGTGCTGCTTGCTGCTTGCGGCGTAACCTGCTGCTATTTCAGGTACTCTGTATTCGAATGCCCACTGAAAAGGCCGCAGGATCAAATGTATCCAACCGATACGATTCCCTCCACAAGGTTGGCACCCTGGCAGTTGGCTCATATATAGTGAACAGAAGTCCCGAATGATCGTTGGCCGTATAGCTGTTTCAATGGCTGCATATTGCTTCCCGAAAGAGAGATGAAGTGACAAAAATAATGTCAATAACAGATCCGTACCCTGCCCGACTGAAAGTGAACTCGTGGCCAGTGTTGAGCAGTGCAACATCTAGTGTCGCGAAGATTGTGCCCAGAGACTGAATGGCCTCTGAAAAGGCCGCGAGATCAAAAGTATCCAGCCGATATGATTCCCTCCACAAGGTTGATGCCCTGGCAGGTGGCTCACCTATTGTGAACAGAAGTGCCGTATGATCGCAGTGGCTCCATGTTGCTCCCGAAAGAGGGATGAACTGACAAAAGTAATGTCAATTACAGATCCGTATCCAGTCCGACTGAAGGTGAGCTCATGACCAGTGTTGAGCAGAGCAACATCCAGTGTCGTGAAGATTTCCAGTAGGATACGACCTCTGGCATTTGTTGTATAGCTACCCGATTCTAACACCCATGAGTTAAAATCTCCTGCTATAATGGCCTTCCGACCCCTGGCATCCCCGACAAGCTCGTCAAGCACCGTTGTGCATTCACTGAGCTGCATGCTGGAGGCCAGGTAACATAAGTTACTATATCGGCCACGTACGAACCCATTAAATGACTTAACATTCGCAAGTACATTCGTTGAGTTGCCACATACCCACAACACAGTTTTGCCATTATCGTCTGTTGACCATGTCCTAGGACTCCTGGTCCTACAGTGATGAGGCTCACTGAGGAAGGCTACGTCTATACATTTTCCCTTATGGTCTGCTCTAGAAGACGTTGGGCAGCAACACAATGATTTAAGTTAAGCTGAAGGAACCATAACATTTCATTTTACACGCAGCTTCACGGTAGGATGGGCACTTGAAGCTGCCTGCTGAGTGGTCCGTCTGCTTTTCACCCTTTTTTTGGTGACTTGTTGCATGCTTTTGCACTGTGACCCATCTCTCCACACCTGAAACAGGCAGCCTTTAAGTCGCAGTCGCTGCCGCAGTTGGCTGTAATATGTCCATAATCGAGGCACTTGAAACAGCGTTTAGGCTGTCCACGGCTCGGATACGGCATACTACCCATCCTATTCTAATTTTGGAAAGTTCGAGCAAAGTCTTGGCTCTCCCTATTGGAAGAGCAACCGTAGCTCTTTGGTGTCCACCAAAGGCTGGTCGAAGCGATTCGATAGCCTCAATGGGGAGTGAAGTATCCTTCAACTCCACCCTAATTGCCTCCAAGATCTCCTCTTTGCTTCCTATTTCATCTAGATCACGGATCTCAATTTGAGCCGATTCGTTAAGTGTTTTAACTACCGCTCGGTCGCTCAAATAGGGGACATTTGTCTGCTGTCTTGCTAATGCCTTGAACGTCGACGCTCAGATGTCTTAAATTTGGGTCGCTCTTGACTATATGAAATTGCAATCGCATCAGTTCTGGGTCGTTTTTGCATAGGCTTGCGTTCTTTAACGACTGTCCAGCTGTTCGGGTTTGTCTGTCGACCTACCTGGTTTGAATTTTCAGATGCAGACCGTAGAGCCATTCATTCTTTTGGGTCCGCTGCGCTTTTATTTGGCCTCGGCTTTTTTGAGGGAGTTTTCCTCTGTTCGCTGGCAACTTTCGTCGACCGTTTGAGCGTATTGCTACCTGATTGACCAACCTAGCCAGCTCCTCCATCATAAGGGCATTTATATGCCACTGACCCCCAAGTAAGGCAGATAAACCCTCTAGGGAAACTGCTACAAATAGCAGCTAACCCATCTTTTAGTGACTTGAGTGCCTGGCGCTCAGCCACTGGGGACTGATTAAAAGTCAATGACTGCGGCAACGCCCTTTGTTGTTGCTGCGGTGATCGCTGCAACGAGGAACGACGCGGAAAGCTTGCAACTCGTCCTCTCTCATGGCATCCATTTTTGCTACGACTACCACGGCGTGAAGCCTGTAGGGGGCAGTTTAGAGACCGCAGTAACTTAAACTCAGCTTAACTACAGCGAGAGCCCTAACGTATGCACTACTTTTAATAGCTGCGACTTCACTCCAGAAGTTAGGTTGCTGTCTTTGCTAAGACTTAGCAACTCACGAAAGTTACTGAGTAGCTGATTGTCCGCATTAATTTCTAGCACTACTAACAGCTTTTAGAGTGAATGCACCTGATTTTTATACTCATTCACGAAGTGAATTAGTATATTGGTTTTGTGCAATGTCCGTCTTGCTGTCCCTCCGTCCGTCCGTCCGTCCGTCCGCCTGTCCGTATGAACGCAGTTCATTTCGGCGCTATTGAAGCTAGAGACTTGTAATATAGAACACATACTCGTGTATAACTCCGATTTATAAAGTGTTAAAATCTTCCCGATCTGCCCACTAGGGGCGTGGCGAATCGGAAAATAAATTTTTCGATATACCAGAAATCATGTTAGTTGAAGAGCTAGAAAGTTTTGGTATGTATATCCGCGTCGACCATCCAAGTCCACCGAGCTATGGTGGATATATTTTCGCCGTTGGGGGGCGTGGCAAACCGGTTAAAACTGTATCTGCTAGAGTTTTAAAGCTAAAAGCTAATGTTATGATTCTTTAAAGACTAATCAAAAAAATTGTACATCTGCGCCCACTAGGGGCGTGGCAAATCGGACCTGAAGATATAGTGATTTTTCAAATTTTGCTATATTTTAGGTACTATGGTTGCTAGAGAAATTTTGGCATATATACGCGGATTGACCACCCCAGTCCAACGAGCAATGGTGGATATATGTCCGCCCAAAGGGGGGCGTGGCAAACCGCAAAAGCTTATATTTCCTACAGCTTAAGAGCTAGAAGCTTCAAATTTGAATAGGTGAGTTACTGGTAACATCCTCTATCGATGCCCCAAAAATAATTATTACGCCTTTTTCGGAGCGTGGCATATCGAAAAATATCCTATAATTTTTACATTTTTGGAGCGTAAGCATTCACGTTACCGTTAGCTCGTTTTAAGAACTGGCCAAAAATGAGGTGTCTACGGCTACTAGGGGCGTGTCAATCTGCAATTGTAGTGTCAAATTGCAACATTTATATGCGTGAGACATTTATGTATGTACATACATATACATTTAAAAATATAGAAGAAGCTAAAATAACAAAAAATTTGCAATTTACAAACAAGAGTTTTCCGCGAAATTTGAACTCGCACCCAAGCGCCGGCGGCTTTGCCGACAGCGCTACCGCCTGTTTTGAACAACAATAATTAAAGCGAAATTGCATTCTTGTTATGACGCTTTATAGAAAGAAAAGGCAGAGAAGCGACTGAAAAATTCAAGAGCAATGCGAAAACCAATCAGAAGCATTTGAGATTCTTAGAAAACGCTAGAGTACGCATTTATGTGTAGATACATACACACATACACATAAAAATGAATGAGTATAATAGGCGCGTGCATAAGAAAGGCTGGAATGCTTGATGCTATGCGTGCAGACTTATCTATATCTGTATGTATATATGTATTTACATACATATATGCGTGTATGTATATGAGGGCTATTTAAGAAGAAACAAATTTAAACTTATAAAATTGTTCGATTAAGAAAAGTATTAAGTGCCCTTCATTAATGCTCGCACCTTCCCAATAAAATATCTATTTTATAAACAACGAAATATGTATGAAAAAAAAAAAAAAAACTAGTAATAAGGCTCTAGTCGAGACTGCTCGACTAGGAGATACCCTGAACCCTCCAAGCTGATATTTTAATCATTCTGCACTTCTTTTATGTACACATACATACACATGCATCCAAACACCCGCTTAAGCCCGCCCTCTGCTAACTGCGCAGTAAGCAGCGACTGCGCTTGGGCTGCGATGCAGTGTGGGCAATATTACGAGAGTTGATTTATTGAATAATTTTCAGAGTATAATCATAATGCTTAAATGTGTGTACATTCCAAAGCACAAGTCTCTAGTATTTGATATACGTTTTTTACAAATTGAGGGCGTAGGGGGCGTGGTATCCAAAATCTGTAAATTACAAAATGTGTGTATTCACCAAATGTAAATACACAGTAAATCTGAAATCTCTATGTCTAATAGTATTCAAATTAGGCTGAAAAGCCCTTATAAATTTATCGATTATTCTCGATAAAAACGATATCGGATGAGTTATCGAAAAAATATGATAAACTTGTTCTGCCTATGGTTACACGAGTATGCATACCAAATTTCAGTTCTCTAGCTCTTATAACTTCTGAGATCCTTTTGCTCATACGGACGAGTATGCATACCAAATTTCAGTTCTCTAGCTCTTATAACTTCTGAGATCCTTTTGCTCATACGGACGGACAGACGGACAGGGTTATATCGACTCAGCTCATCGCCCTGATCAAGAATATATATACTTTATAGGGTCTGTGATGATTCCTTCTGCCTGTTACATACTTTTCACAAAACCATTATACCCTGAATTCCCATTTTCAATGGGTTCAGGGTATAAAAACAACATTGAAAGGGTTTTGAACCTCCGCTTTTCTAACATAATCTGCGTCGCCTTTAGCACCCGCGCTATTGCTTTGCTTGACCATCTGGTAGCTAAAATACAATAACGTAATAATAGAGCGTCATCTGACAAAACTACAGTAACAACTTGAAAATCCAGAAATCAATCACAATTCTTAGAATATGCTAAAAGGCGCACTTTTGTCTGTACGCGTAGAATAAATGAGTGTGTGCACATGTATAAGAAAATCGGGCAGATCTGTTAGCTTGGAACAGGTATCCAAAATATAACAAAAATCAAAATTTTATAAAATTTGATTTGAAGATCCTAGTTCTAAAGATGTACTAGATATAAAAGGCAGTAGCTATCGTAACGTTTGGGCTATGAATGAGTATTCTGCAATCGGTATCGCCCGACTGCAACGTTCTTACTTGCTATTATTTTCGCAAGTGTGATGACGCTATTGCCACCTCTCTTGCACCTCTGGGGTACTCCGCGAACAGCCGCGAAGTAATTCATTGTTAGCTTGAAAGGTCGCTGAGTACGACGCGCCCACCGCATACACGTTTTCTTTAGTTCTTTCCACTTTCACAGGGAAAAACTCGGAGCAAACTATTTTCCATGATGGATCGCGATGACATCGAGCGCACTCCACAGAAAACGCAACTCGAACTCCACTCACACTGGCACCCGCGCATAAACACGCACGGGCTGCAGTGTGCGCTTCCTTCATTTTTTAATAACTTTTCTTGTGGATGAACTATCTTCATGAAACCTTCAGATCGTGATTATAACAATGAAATGAGTGCATTTTCCAAAGGAGTATTATTTGAAATACACTTCTTATATATTTATGGGTGAGGGGCGGGATATAAGGGTTCTATAAAGTACATATGAATCTACATTTAAAATTTGGTGACTCTAAAGATGTAGGAGACATTATTTTATAACTGATTTTCGATTAGGCTATCTATCGATACAAATAACGGGAGTAGTTATCGATTTTGGCGATAAATGAATGGACCGTTGTTCTGCTGCAGTATAAATGATTTTCCAATAAGCCGGAGTCCGATCCGTGGTCATTAAAAACACGTAAATAATTGTGCTTCTTCATTGTTCCATTAATGAATATCAAATAGAATTGGCTATCGACGAAAACGAAACCCCAGAGCATTACCGATGGCAACCTGCTATAAATCGTATTTCCTTTTTTTTTAATTCGTGATATATCTATAAGGTAGAAAAATTATCCTTCTTTCGCTGATTTGTGATAATGTATTATTATTTTTTAGTTTAATCGACATGGCTTTTAAGAAACTCTGCACATTTCTTTCAATTTTATCAATATGGTGCGGTGTTCTAAAGGTTTTATTTTGAATGAACCTTCCAATTTGAATTTGTTTTTATACCCTGAACCCATTGGATATGGGAAATCAGGGTATGTATAATGGTCTTGTTGAAATGTATGTAACAGGCAGAAGGAGGCGTGGCAAACCCCACAAAGTATATATATTCTTAATCAGGGTGACGAGCTGAATCGATTTAGCCCTGTCCGTCTGTCCATCCGTCCGTCTGTCCGTATGTATGAATGCGTCGATTTCAGAAGATATAAGAGCTAAAGACTTTAACTTTTTTTTTTTAAATGACCGTTTATACAGCACGCATATCGAGTTTATCACCCAAAATCAATAACTCATCCCGTTATTTTATTAACGATAAAAAACGGTATCGAAAGACAGTTATAAAATTATATCTTCTACATCTTTTGAGCTAGAGTCTCCAAATTTTAATATATAAATTTATACACGAGTTTTGTTATAATTCACCCCCAAATGCAAATACACGCATAGTAATGATATAATCACAATCTGTAAGTTTCATAAAGAATGTACATCCACAAGAAAAGTTATTAAACAATTCAATTCCTATGCGTGTTTATGCGTGCGCGCCTATGTGTATGTGTGTTTTTGAACCCTGAACCCATTGAAAATTGGGAAATCAGGGTATAATGGTTTTGTGAAAAGTATGTAACAGGCAGAAGGAATCATCGCAGACCCCATAAAGTATATATATTCTTGATCAGGACGATGAGCTGATATAGCCCTGTCCGTCCGTCCGTCCGTCCGTATGAGTGCGTCGATCTCAGAAGTTATAAGAGCTGAAATTTTGATATTGAATTGATTGATATTGTTTTTTCAGCCTTCTTTGAACATTATTAGACCTAGAGACTTCATTGCAAGTGTTTGAGCATACCAAGGATTGCTGCAAAACGAAACGAATGGTACCAGAAATCGCCAAGTATTCTGTTTTACTTTACTTCTTACGCTTTGAGCAGAGTAAAACAAAAACCTAGACAAACGAAATGAAATGCGAGTAACGTCAAAAAAATCGTACGGTACTTTTACTGCGCGTTGAGCACCGTTGCTGAGCAAAAAGCAGGCTAGAATTGGCTAAAAATTGAAAATAATATGCTGGAATATTAAGTACTATATGAACTTGAAAACTTTTATGATTACTAAATTTATGGCTATAGGCTAACACGAATTTTATAGTAATATGCTAGGTCTAGCTTGAAATGGTCTAACCCATCACTAGCTGATAGCTAAAACGATAACAATACTTGAATGATGCTTTATCGTTTCTTTCGTTCGTTGCGTCTTTATTGTACAAGCTGTATACCGCACTTCTCGGTATGTGAGCAATGCTCGTTTTGTTTCGTTCGATGTTCCACGATGCTTGGGCTTACACTAAGACCTCCGGGAGATTTTGTCCGTAACTGAAACAATTTGAGTGCTCGTTGAGCCCTGATCAGCAGATACGAACTCAGGGGCATGAATGAAACTTAATCTTTCTGGAAAGAGCGTTTCCACAATCGATTTAGCCTCCAAACGACCCGTAGGCTGCACCTGTCTACCTGCATATACTCTTTTAACTACTATCTTATATGCCCAGCCCCAAGAGTCATATTCGGCAGAGTTACACAACTCCAGGAAGCATTCTCTTTTACTTGTCCGAATGGCCTTCTTCAACTGTTTTCTAGCTGCCTGGTTAGCTAATTATTTCTCAAAACAGTAGATCTACCGCAAGCCCACTGAAAACTTCTTCTCGCCTTGATGCATTTGCGTCGAATGTCACATATTTGTGCATTCCACCAATACATTGGCTATTGTTGTCATGCTGCTTGCTGCTTGCGGCGTAACCTGCTGCTATTTCAGGTACTCTGTATTCGAATGCCCACTGAAAAGGCCGCGGGATCAAATGTATCCAACCGATACGATTCCCTCCACAAGGTTGGCACCCTGGCAGTTGGCTCATATATAGTGAACAGAAGTCCCGAATGATCGCTGGCCGTATAGCTGTTTCAATGGCTCCATATTGCTTTTCGAAAGAGAGATAAAGTGATAAAAGTAATGTCAATAACAGATCCGTACCCTGCCCGACTGAAGGTGAACTCGTGGCCAGTGTTGAGCAGTGCAACATCTAGTGTCGCGAAGATTGTGCCCAGAGACTGAATGGCCTCTGAAAAGGCCGCGAGATCAAAAGTATCCAGCCGATATGATTCCCTCCACAAGGTTGATGCCCTGGCAGGTGGCTCACCTATTGTGAACAGAAGTGCCGTATGATCGCAGTGGCTCCATGTTGCTTCCCGAAAGAGGGATGAACTGACAAAAGTAATATCAATTACAGATCCGTATCCAGTCCGACTGAAGGTGAGCTCATGACCAGTGTTGAGCAGTGCAACATCCAGTGTCGTGAAGATTTCCAGTAGGATACGACCTCTGGCATTTGTTGTATAGCTACCCGATTCTAACACCCATGAGTTAAAATCTCCTGCTATAATGGCCTTCCGACCCCTGGCATCCCCGACAAGCTCGTCAAGCACCGTTGTGCATTCACTGAGCTGCATGCTAGAGGCCAGGTAACATAAGTTACAATATCAGACACGTATTAAATGACTTAACATTCGCAAGTACATTCGTTGAGTTGCCACATACCCACAACACAGTTTTGCCATTATCGTCTGTTGACCATGTCTTAGGACTCCTGGTCCTACAGTGATGAGGCTCACTGAGGAAGGCTACGTCTATACATTTTCCCTTATGGTCTGCTCTAGAAGACCTTGGGCAGCAACACAATGATTTAAGTTAAGCTGAAGGAACCATAACATTTCATTTTACGCGCAGCTTCACGGTAGGATGGGCACTTGAAACTGCCTGCTGAGTGGTCCGTCTGCTTTTCACCCTTTTTTTGGTGACTTGTTGCATGCTTTTGCACTGTGACCCATCTCTCCACACCTGAAACAGGCAGCCTTTAAGTCGCAGTCGCTGCCGCAGTTGGCTGTAATATGTCCATAATCGAGGCACTTGAAACAGCGTTTAGGCTGTCCACGGCTCGGATACGGCATACCCCATCCTATTCTAATTTTGGACAGTTCGAGCAAAGTCTTGGCTCTCCCAATTGGAAGTGCAACCGTAGCTCTTTGGTGTCCACCAAAGCCTGGTCGAAGCGATTCGATAGCCTCAATGGGGAGTGAAGTATCCTTCAACTCCACCCTAATTGCCTCCAAGATCTCCTCTTTGCTCCCTATTTCATCTAGATCACGGATCTCAATTTGAGCCGTTTCGTTAAGTGTTTTAACTACCGCTCGGTCGCTCAAATAGAGGACATTTGTCTTGCTAATGCCTTGAACGTCGCCGCTCAGATGTTTTAAATTTGGGTCGCTCTTGACTATATGAAATTGCAATCGCATCAGTTCTGGGTCGTTTTTGCATAGGCTTGCGTTCTTTAACAACTGTCCAGCTGTTCGGGTTTGTCTGTCGACCTACCTGGTTTGAATTTTCAGATGCAGACCGTAGAGCCATTCGTTCTTTTGGGTCCGCTGCGCTTTTATTTGGCCTCGGCTTTTTTGAGGGAGTTTTCCTCTGTTCGCTGGCAACTTTCGTCGACCGTTTGAGCGTATTGCTACCTGATTGACCAACCTAGCCAGCTTCTCCCTCATTAAGGCATTTATATGCCACTGACTCCCAAATCAGGCAGACAAACCGTCTAGGGTAACTCTGGTAACATTGGGGACTGATTAAAAGTACGGCTGCGGCAAAGCCCTTTGTTGTTGCTGCGGTGATCGCTGCAACGAGGAACGACGCGCGAGAGCTTGCAACTCGTCCTCTCTCATGGCATCCATTTTTGCTACGACTACCACGGCGTGAAGCCTGTAGGGGGCAGTTTAGAGACCGCAGTAACTTAAACTCAGCTTAACTACAGCGAGAGCCCTAACGTATGCACTACTTTTAATAGCTGCGACTTCACTTCAGAAGTTAGGTTGCTGTCTTTGCTAAGACTTAGCAACTCACGAAAGTTAGTGAGTAGCTGATTGTCCGCATTAATTTCCAGCACTACTAACCTAACAGCTGTTAGTAGTGCTGGAAATTAATGTGAATGCACCTGATTTTTATACTCATTCACGAAGTGAATTAGTATATTGGTTTTGTGTCCGTCCGTCCGCCTGTCCGTATAAACGCAGTTCATTTCGGCGCTATTGAAGCTAGAGACTTGAAATATAGAACACTTACTCGTGTATAACTCCGATTTATAAAGTGTTAAAATTTTCCCGATCTACCCACTAGGGGTGTGGCGAATCGGAAAATGAATTTTCCGATATACCAGAAATCATGTTAGCTGAAGAGCTAGAAAGCTTTGGTATGTATATCCGCGTCGACCATCCAAGTCCACCGAGCTATGGTGGATATATTTTCGCCGTTGGGGGGCGTGGCAAACCGGTTAAAACTGTATCTGCTAGAGTTTTAAAGCTAAAAGCTAATGTTATGATTCTTTAAAGACTAATCAAAAAAATTGTACATCTGCGCCCACTAGGGGCGTGGCAAATCGGACCTGAAGATATAGTGATTTTTCAAATTTTGCTATATTTTAGGTACTATGGTTGCTAGAGAAATTTTGGCATATATACGCGGATTGACCACCCCAGTCCAACGAGCAATGGTGGATATATGTCCGCCCAAAGGGGGGCGTGGCAAACCGCAAAAGCTTATATTTCCTACAGCTTAAGAGCTAGAAGCTTCAAATTTGAATAGGTGAGTTACTGGTAACATCCTCTATCGATGCCCCAAAAATAATTATTACGCCTTTTTCGGAGCGTGGCATATCGAAAAATATCCTATAATTTTTACATTTTTGGAGCGTAAGCATTCACGTTACCGTTAGCTCGTTTTAAGAACTGGCCAAAAATGAGGTGTCTACGGCTACTAGGGGCGTGTCAATCTGCAATTGTAGTGTCAAATTGCAACATTTATATGCGTGAGACATTTATGTATGTACATACATATACATTTAAAAATATAGAAGAAGCTAAAATAACAAAAAATTTGCAATTTACAAACAAGAGTTTTCCGCGGAATTTGAACTCGCACCCAAGCGCCGGCGGCTTTGCCGACAGCGCTACCGCCTGTTTTGAACAACAATAATTAAAGCGAAATTGCATTCTTGTTATGACGCTTTATAGAAAGAAAAGGCAGAGAAGCGACTGAAAAATTCAAGAGCAATGCGAAAACCAATCAGAAGCATTTGAGATTCTTAGAAAACGCTAGAGTACGCATTTATGTGTACATACATACACACATACACATAAAAATGAATGATTATAATGGGCGCGTGCATAAGAAAGGCTGGAATACTTGATGCTATGCGTGCAGACTTATCTATATCTGTATGTATATATGTATTTACATACATATATGCGTATATGTATATGAGGGCTATTTAAGAAGAAACAGATTTAAACTTATAAAATTGTTCGATTAAGAAAAGTATTAAGTGCCCTTCATTAATGCTCGCACCTTCCCAATAAAATATCTATTTTATAAAAAACGAAATATGTATGAAAAAAAAAAAAAAACTAGTAATAAGGCTCTAGTCGAGACTGCTCGACTAGGAGATACCCTGAACCCTCCAAGCTGATATTTTAATCATTCTGCACTTCTTTTATGTACACATACATACACATGCATCCAAACACCCGCTTAAGCCCGCCCTCTGCTAACTGCGCAGTAAGCAGCGACTGCGCTTGGGCTGCGCTGCAGTGTGGGCAATATTACGAGAATTGATTTATTGAATAATTTTCAGAGTATAATCATAATGCTTAAATGTGTGTACATTCCAAAGCACAAGTCTCTAGTATTTGATATACGTTTTTTACAAATTGAGGGCGTAGGGGGCGTGGTATCCAAAATCTGTAAATTACAAAATGTGTGTATTCACCAAATGTAAATACACAGTAAATCTGAAATCTCTATGTCTAATAGTATTCAAATTAGGCTGAAAAGCCCTTATAAATTTATCGATTATTCTCGATAAAAACGATATCGGATGAGTTATCGAAAAAATATGATAAACTTGTTCTGCCTATGGTTACACGAGTATGCATACCAAATTTCAGTTCTCTAGCTCTTATAACTTCTGAGATCCTTTTGCTCATACGGACAGACATACGGACAGGGCTCTATCGGCTCAGCTCATCCCCCTGATCAAAAATATATGTATATACTTTATGGGGTCTGCGATGATTCCTTCTGCCTGTTACATACTTTTCACAAAACCATTATACCCTGATTTCCCAATTTAAATGGGTTCAGGGTATAATAAACGAAATATGTATGAGAAAAACAAAAACATTGATAGGGTTTTGAACCGCCGCTTTCTTAACATAACCTGCGTCGCCTTTAGCACCCACGCTATTGCTTTGCTTGACCATCTGGTAGCTAAAATACAATAACGTAATAATAGAGCGTCATCTGACAAATTCTACAGTAACAACTAGAAAATCCAGAAATCAATCACAATTCTTAGAATATGCTAAAAGGCGCGCTCTTGTCTGTACGCGTAGAATAAACAATGAGTGTGTGCACATGTATAAGAAAATCGGGCAGATCTGCTGTTAGCTTGGAACAGGTATCCAAAATATAACAAAAATCAAAATTTTATAAAATTTGATTTGAAGATCCTAGTTCTAAAGATGTGCTAGATATAAAAGGCAATAGCTATCGATGATTTTTTTAAAATTATAATGGGATCATGTCCTGTTTTTGTTGCGCACTGAACTTGAATATTCCACCATATACTCTGGTTGACAGCGTTTGGGCTTTGAATGAGTATTCTGCAATCGGTATCGCCCGACTGCAACGTTCTTACTTACTAAAGAGACAAATCTTTTCGCGCTTAAAAAAAATAGGAAACAGGAAAGCCCTGACGCCAAAACAGTGACGCCATTGCCACCTCTCTTGCACCACTGGGGTACTCCGCGAACAGCCGCGAAGTAAGTCATTGTTAGCTTGAAAGGTCGCTGAGTACGACGCGCCCACAGCATATACGTTTTCTTTAGTTCTTTCCACTTTCACAGGGAAAAACTCGGAGCAAACTATTTTCCATGATGGATCGCAATGACATCGAGCGCACTCCACAGAAAACGCAACTCGAACTCCACTCACACTGGCACCTGCGCATAAACACGCACGGGCTGCAGTGTGCGCTTCCTTCATTTTTTAATAACTTTTTTTGTGGATGAACTATCTTCATGAAACCTTCAGATCGTGATTATAACAATGAAATGTGTGCATTTTCCAAAGGATTATTTGAAATACGCTTCTTATATATTTATGGGTGAGGGGCGGGATATAAGGGTTCTATAAAGTACATATGAATCTACATTTAAAATTTGGTGACTCTAAAGATGTAGGAGATATTATTTTATAACTGATTTTCGATTAGGCTATCTATCGATACAAATGACGGGAGTAGTTATCGATTTTGACGGTAAATGAATGGACCGTTGTTCTGCTGCAGTATAAATGATTTTCCAATGAGCCGGAGTCCGATCCGTGGTCATTAAAAACACGTAAATAATTGTTCTTCTTCATTGTTCCATTAATGAATATCAAATAGAATTGGCTATCGACGAAAACGAAACCCCAGAGCATTACCAATGGCAACCTGCTATAAATCGTATTTTCTTTTTTTTAATTCGTGATATCCATAATACTTGTCTCCTATGAAGGATTTACCAAATCGTTACCTTTTTGGTTTATTTTATAGTTACATTAAGGATATTGGAAGATCTATAAGGTAGAAAAATTATCCTTCTTTCGCTGATTTGTGATAATGTATGATTATTTTTTAGTTTAATCGACATGGCTCTTAAGAAACTCTGCACATTTCTTATTTCTTATGGCAAACCCCACAAAGTATATATATTCTTGATCAGGGTGACGAGCTGAATCGATTTAGCCCTGTCCGTCTGTCCGTATGTATGATTTCAGAAAATATAAGAACTAGAGACTTCAGCTCTTTCTTAAAATGACCGTTTATACAGCGCGCATATCGAGTTTATTACCCAAAATCGATAACTCATCTCGTTATTTTATAATCGATAAGAAAACGGTATCGAAAGACAGTTATAAAATTATATCTTCTACATCTTTCGAGCTAGAGTATCCAAATTTTAAATGTAGATTTATATTTACGTTATAGAATTTCGATTTATGTTCAATTTCACCCCCCACCCCTATATCCACCCCCTCACCCAAAAGTTTGTAAAAGGCGTATTTCAAATACTAGAGACTTGAGCTTCGAAACATACACATATATTATTGATATAAATACAATCTGAAAGTTTCAAGAAGAACGTACGTCCATAAAAAAAGTTATGTAACAATTAAGTTCCCATAGCAAGCCCACACTTCAGCCCATGCGTGTTTATGCGTGCTCGCCTATGTGTGTTTGCGTGTGTATGTGTGTGTTTGTATAAGCAGAAAGACGCTAAAAATTATTGAAATGACTGTTGCTCGAAGGGTTCAGGGGATCTCGTACTCGAGCAGTCTCGACTAGAGTTTTCTTACTTGTTTTATATTCGTTTACTAACAACTTTAATTATGTATTAGAGTATGTGTTTAGGTGGCTAAGAGCTCGCCTTCGCTCGATTCTGCGGAGCTCCGTCATGATTGTGGCCGCGAAGGTGTTTATAAGCTTCCAAGTTGCCTCCGATTCCAGCACTACGTTGACCATGTTGTCCGCTCTAATAGAGCGGCCCACTGCTTCTTCCAGACAACGCCTGTCCTCTAGGAAGCGTCCACATTCGAATAAGACGTGGTTTGCATCCTCCACCAGACCTTGTCCGCACCAAGAGCATTTGTCGACTTCATTGAGGTCAAAGCGTTTCAAGTAGCTCCAAAAGCAACCATAACCCGAAAGAATCTGTGAAAGGTACAAATTAACCTCGCCGTGGTTGCGGTTTACCCATGGCTCGAGCTGCAATGCTGTTCGCCCTGATATTGTTGCGTCGTATAGTCTCGAGTGCATTCCGCTTCACGGCTTCGGCGACTAAGTCCTCAGAGGTACCATGCCGGCTATGACGAACGCCGCGCTCAGTTCGGCGCAAATGCCCCGGCTGTTGCTTGGCGTTGCCATCGCTCTTGCCTATATTGACGCATCATAGAGGATGACGGACCTAATGACGCTCATTAGAAGAAGACGTCGTCGCTGTTTTGATTCCCGCGTGTACAAGAATCAGCTGCCTTTTGATACACATATTATAAGTGCTAGCGGAAAGTTAATCTTATGTATATCATGCACCAAGATATTTTATTTTTTATTTATATGCCGATCTTTATATTGGCAGCTTCCACTCTTTTGCGACTGCTGACTAGGACGACTTCGATTTTGTGTGCCGCTAGCTCGTGCCCTGCTCCTGTCAACCAGTTTCGTATGCGATTGATACTTGCGCTGCTCATATCATAGCCTATAGAGACGACAGCCACATCATCAGATAAGCCAATGGTGTGCGCACCTGCTGGAAGTTCCAAGCGCAGTACGCCGTCGTACATAAGCCCTGGGGGACTCCAACTGAGACTTTATGAGTTTGGAGACCCTCACTCGTGTTATATACCAGTGTTCTTCCTCTGAAGTAGCTCTCTATTGACACTTTTATATATTTAGGGATTTGAGGCCAGCATGGGTATACTTCCTTGTGGTCGTCTTCCAAATATACTGACATTTGAAAGTATTTGAGCATACCAAGCATTGCTGCAAAACGAAACGAATAGTACCCGAAATCGCCAAGTATTCTGTTTTACTTTACTTCTTACGCTTTGAGCAGAGTAAAACAAAAACCTAGACAAACGAAATGAAATTTATTTATTTATTTCTTAAGGATAATTGACAAACCTAGAGTCAATTTAAAATTAAAAAAGCTTAAACAAAGTACAGAGAATAAATATCACTAGTAGCACCGACCCGATGGGGGTGTTTTATTTGCCAGTCCGGCCAGCTATGCCCACGTTTCACAGCCAAATATGGTTAGTGCTACTAGTGAAGCTATGAAAAACAAGTAAGAAAGCTTTAGTCGAGACTGCTCGACTACGAGATCCCCTGAACCCTTCGAGCAATAGTTATTTTAATAATTTTTAGCGTCTCTTTGCTTATACAAATACACACATACACACATACACACGCAAACACACATACATAGACACACATAGGCGCGCACGCATGGGCTGCAGTGTGGGCTTACTATGGGATCTTAATTATTTAATAACTTTTTTTGTGGTCGTACGTTCTTCATGATTGTCTTTTAGATTGTGTTTATATAATTAATATGTGTATGTGCCGAAGCTCAACTCTCTAGTACTTGAAATACGCCTTTTACAAACTTGTGGGTGAGGGGGTGGATGGAAGGGTGGGGGGTGAAATTGAAGAAAAATCGAAATTCTATAACGTAAATATAAATCTACATTTAAAATTTGGATACTCTAGCTCTAAAAATGTAGGAGATATAATTTTATAACTGAAAACTTAAACAAAATATTAAATGCAGATATATTAACTATATAACAAACTTAAAAAATAATAATAATAATAATAATAATAATAATAATAATAATAATAATAATAATAATAATAATAATTATAATAATAATAATAATAAAAATTGTTGTTTTTTTTTTTTGTTTGGCTGAGGTAGGAAAAAATGCTTTATGCACCGTCAGTCAGGTCGTCACTTTGACCGGTGTGTCGGACTGCATAGCTGCTTACCGACTAAAAAATCCTCCACTTTTGGGGCCCAAATCCACCTTGGAACCAGGAGTTATCCCGCATTAACCTTCAAGGTGGAACCCCATAGTGTGCTCTAAGTGAGCGTTGCCCTCTGTGTGCCTGCGTCCAGGTCATACTTCTTCCGCCGCAGAACCTTTTCGGCGAAGTCATAGACTTTTTTCCAAGCATCTATGCTGCTGCACATTTGCTGTACTAATGTCTCTACTTTGACTTCACCTACTGTTTCTGCCAGGTCGATTCTTTCTTCCGACCATCTTATGCAGTTGAAGAAGGTGTGTTCTGCATTATCCATTGCATTTTCACAGTAAATGCAGCTGGATTCGGCAGTTTTTCCCATCTTATTTAGTTACTTTCGAAAGTAACCGTGTCCAGAGAGTAGTTGTGTCAAATAGAACGACGTTTCACCGTGTTTTCTTTTTATCCACTTCTCTAGATCGGGGATTATTCTAACGGTCCATCTTCCATACCTTTCGCTTGACCATCTCGCCTTCCACGAGACTATGGTTTGCTGTCGTATGTTCTTTGCCGCCTGTACTGAGAATTCTCCTCTCTGCCGAAGATTCCATATTTTTTTGCGCTCTTGTGCAAGCAGGTCAACCGGTATGACTGCTGCTATCACAGTCACGGCAGCCCCGGAGACTGTGCGGTACGCCGATGTTATCCTTAAGGCTGCTCTTCGTTGCACAGATAACATCGGTTTTCGCCTTACATTAGCCTTTAAAGTGTCCGCCCATACTTCACTTCCATATAGCAAAGTTGCATTTGTCGCTTCCATAAGGAGTCTTCGTTTTCCTGCCGTCGGGCCGTCGACGTTTGCCATCAGTCTACTCAAAGACCCCGTTGCTGTCGCTGTTTTCCGCGTTGCATACTTCAGCTGTGTGTGTCTATGTATGTGTGTTTGCGTTGGTATGTGTGTGTTTGTATAAGCAGAAAGATGCTTAAAATTATTGAAATGGCTGTTGCTCGTAGGGTTCAGTGGAGCTCGTAGTCGAGCAGTCTCGACTAGAGCTTTCTTACTTGTTTTTTCGGTTGAAAATGTGTATAAAATAATTTTAATTACATATGTATATATAATTATAGTCTTTTATGGATATACACACATTTATAATCATGATTAGCAATAATAATAAATAAATCTACTTATGTACATACATACATACAAATGTAATGTGTTCATACATAGTAAATCTGTGTGAAGTGGTTATGACAGTCCGTAAGACCGACCAAATTTAAATGCTAGGCTTTAAAATTGCACAGGCAGCAAGAGCTTCGCACACTGGCATACAAATGCTCACACACGTAGTAAGGGACTGCAAGTGTGTGTGTGCATGCTTGTCGCCAACTCATATTCTTTATGCGCCTCAACGCTTCCATACCCTTCCTAGAAATATTCATGAAAACGCTAATATTTTGTATGAGCGTGGCCAACGCTTTTAAGATTTCGGTATACCCTTCACTCAAAACGAAAGAACTTGGATCGTCGCGAACAATTTTCAATTTTTGTGCGCTGCTGCTATTTGAGAGACCATGGAGAGAGAGCATAAAGAGAGGGAGAGAGCGAGTGAGGGAAAAAGAGCGCATATCCGTACTTCATATGGGCATCTGTTCATTTCGTGCCAGCGCTCGTAGCGCACTGATTTTGCCGTGCCTTATTTTCACTGCTTGAGCCTCAGAAGACCGAGCCGAGCAAATACGAAGCTGTCTGGTCGCTTCCAGAGCATATGTTCGCCGTTGAAAAAAATTGCTCTACGTGTCTAGTCTATGTGTTGTCTGGTTAGTGGCTCTATTTTAGCTTTATTATTATATTTATTAACTAAGAATATTATGTTTTTAAGCCTAGCTTTTATTTTGGCTTAATTTTTCTTAAATTTAGCTTCTTTTAGCTTCATTTTTTTGCCAATCTGGCTCTATTTGCTCGAAAAATTATGACAGCACTGCAGCGCACTGTTTTTGTCGTGCAATATTTTCACTGCTCGAACCTCTTACGACAGAGTCGAGCAAATACGAAGTATATTGCTCCTCCATCTTAACATTTTCTGGATTGTTCTTATTAATGTGGGATAAAAGTTGTTGTTGTTTATGTTGCCAATTGATTTGATTGCTGATAAGGAGTCAGAGCATATTATGAAGTTTCCTTTTTTATTTCTTATCAGTTTTATGGCTTCAAGAATGGCTATTATTTCTGCAGAGAGGATGGAGGAATAATGTGGAAGGATACCTGTTTTTAAAACTTCTGTTTCGGTTGTTATGGCAAATGTAGCTGTCTTGTGTTGTAATGAGCCGTCTGTGTAGATGAAATTGTGTTTTTGGTGTTTGTATTTTATGTCTAGAAACATTTGTTGGTATATTTCTGGTGATGTGTTGGGTTTTCTAAGGTGGTGTAGTGAAGTACTGATGTTGGAGGGGGGAATAGCCATTGGGGTGTGATAGGTTGGTTGTTGAGTGGGGGAAGGTGGGGAATATTATGCTCTTTGCAGGATGTTATGGTCCTTTCTATTGCGGATTGTAATTTATTTTTGTTGTGGTGTTTTATTTGTTTGGTATATTTGTGGATTGGGGAGTTTGCACTGTGTAAAATTGTTTTGAATGTTTTTGCTGTCATGAGGTCTCTTTTTTGTTCTATTGTGGGTATATTAGCTTCGAAAAGCAGATTGGCTATTGGTGTTGAGGGAAGGGCTCCTAGGGCTGCGCGTATTCCTGCATTAAGTGCTGTTTTTAGTTTGTTAAGAGACGATTTAGGGGCGTGTCCATATATGAATATGGCGTAGTCAATTTTGGCTACGAGTGTTGCCTTTGCTATGTTAACCAGTGTGTGGGTGTTACAGTTAAATTTCGGGCTGGCTAAGCATTTTATTATGTTGAGTTTTTTGTTAAGGGATGGTTGAATATATTTTATGTGTCAGTTCCATCTGTATTTGTTGTTTATTGTTAGGCCTAGAATTTTGAGGTTGTTTACTTCGGGAATTGTTATGTTGTTTGAGGAAATTTTGCATTTGCAGTTTTGTTTCCTACAAATATGTAGGTGTTGGCATTTGTCTAGGGATAGTGATGCTCCTGAGTATGAACACCATTGTTGGATGTTTGCAAAAAGGGAGTCAAGGTTGCATGTTTGGTTCTTTTGTCTATTGAGGGGAATTATTAGGAATTATTAGGCACTAAATTGGATTTCTTTTTGTAGGCTAATTATGTGGGAAAGTTTGTTGTAAGCAATTAGGAAAAGGATAACTGATATGGGAGATCCTTGGGGAATCCCGTTAAAGAGTGGGAGGGGGTGACTGAATGTGTTTTTAATTTTGATTTTGATTTTCCTGTTGGACATAAAGTTTTTGACGAAGTTTATCATTTTGGGGCCCATTTGCCATTCTATTAATTGGTCGACTATGGAGTGCACTCCGACCCTGTCGAAAGCTTTTGAAAAATCAAGGGTATTGACAGAGGAGTGTTTTTTGGTGCGCAGCGCCTTTGTTAAAAGATAGTCTGTTATGAGCAGACCATCTGAAACAGTTTGAATCCTGTTTGATTAGGGTGGATCAAATTGTTTTTGGTGACAAACCACCAAAGGCGTTTTGCAATAATTTTTTCTAGAGTTTTTGAAAGGCAGCAGTTTAGGGACATTGGTCTGTAGTTTGTGATTGATGTCTTGTGTGAGTTTGACTTTAGGATGGGGATCACTAGGCTGGTTTTAAAGGATTGTGGTATGAAGTTATTGAATATGTTGTTAAAGAGGTTTTTGATACGGTTTTTGAGTGTGTTGGAGCTATTTTTAATCATAGGGTATGATATTCTATTGATGCCGGGTGTGGTTCCTTTAAGGGAGTGTAATGCGGAAAGGAGTTCGATTTGGAATATGTCGGACTCTATGATTTGTGCTGAGGGGTGGGGTATGTAGTTTGTTGATCTGTTTGAGTATTTGTTTGTTATAAAGGTTTGTTTAAAGTTGTCATCTTTGGATTGGTTAGACCAGTGTTGGGCGAATAGTTGGGCTATGGAGGTTGAGTCTAGTGTAGGTAGGTTGTTGGATGGGTTGTTTATGCAATGGATTTGCTTGACTGGGTTAAGTCCGCAGAAACGGCGGATGTTGGCCCAAATTTTGTCGGAAGGGGTGTTGTGCTGTATTGTGGAGGTGAATTCGTTTGTGGCTTTGATTTTAGATATTTTAAGTTCCCTGCGGAAGATTACGTTGGCTCTTTTGTAGTTGATTAAGTTGTCCGTGTTATTATTGTATTTGAATATTTTCCATGTTTTTTTGTTTATTTGCTCTTAGTGCGCTAAGTGTTTTGTTCCACCAAGGTGTTGTAAAGTTATTTTAGTTCAGCCGGGGTCAGAGTCTCAGTCTGCCCAGGGCCATAACTTACAAGACATTTGTAAATTAATACGAGACTGTGTGTAGTTAGAGAAATGGGAGAGGGTGGGGAGTTATTATATGTTAAGCGACCACGAGGCCCGAATTCGCCGACCACGCCCACACGTTTGCACGTGGGAAGGCTGCAGCGATCGAGTGGCGCGATCAAGCGCACTCTAGATTGCTGGGGTCGGGGCTGCAAAGGCGTATTGTGGGGGACTAGTGGGGCGACTACGATTGGTAGACCGCGGATCGAGGAACACCAGCGTTGTTGCCGGCGTTCACTCAAGACCACGCGATTCTTGCATGCCAGAGTTTTGACCTTCTGGCGAACGGGATGTACCCTCGTTCTAACTACCTGTTAGTATTGTTATAATCAGTTGTGGTTAATAAGCTACTAAATTAGTTAATAGACTAGCTACGAATAGATACGCCAACATTTTTTCAAACATGTTGTTACTTTATTACACCTGTTCCTTATAACCTCTATACTGTTTCTTATCTGCTCCTCTGCGCGACTGCTCTCGACGAGCGTCCGATACTCACTGAAATCTGTGCGCAGCTTTCAAGCCTTTCTTGCTGCTGCGCAGATTTCACCACGCGACCAGATATGCAATCCACCACCGCGAGCTTTCAAGCCGCACGGTTGCATTGCTGATCGCGTGCCCGCCCACTAATTTGAATTTCGCTTACTGTCTAGAGTTAATCGCTATGACACCTATATCTACTTATCAACTACTTATAGCTCTTATAAACTAATACTTATTCTACTTACCACCTAACCTACTATCTACCAAAATATACAGTGACTTCAAGAATGTAAACTTAACAATCTACAAAATATAAACTTAACAACAAAATTTCCAAATTATTCTATTTCCAAATATAACCTTAGCAACTACAAAATATAAGCTTACCAACTGCAAAAATCAATTCAATTCAGCATTTTCACTTAATCGCTACAAACATGATATAAATTTAACAACTACCAAGATCAACAAAATTCTACCTCACTTCAATGTTCTCTTACTCACTACCAACATGTAAGGTGGGCAAAAGGCCACCTTACACCCCCCCCCCCCCCTTACTTCGACAAGGCAACTGTCACTCCCCCCGACGAGTTGACGGTCACCGTATAGGACCTTTTGTCGTCTTCGCCGGGGACAGCGGGGTTTGCTCCTCGTTGCCCGTTTCGCCGGTCTCGATTTCCGGGATCATGTCGCTTTCCTCATCTCTTTGATGGAATGGCTTCAACTGCGCAATGTTGGCCACCCTTCTCTTGCGTTCGTCCTCCTTCGTCAGGCGCACCACGTTGGGGGATAGGAATTTAACGACCTTGTAGGGGCCGTCGAATTTGGGCGCCAGTTGGTGAATAAGGCGCTGTGTACTGGAGTGTCACCCCCAGGGACTCCATGAACGCCTTGAAACTTCTGCTTGCAAATTGTACACCGTTGTCGCAAACGAATGTCCTGGGTACTCCAAATCTGTTGAGTATACGTTCCCGGAACGCCAGTTGTAGCAGAGCGGTAGTGGCTCTCCTCAATGGCCAAACACCAACAACATTGTGTTCCCACGCTTGGAACGAGGCAAAGGTCCCACGAAGTCTGTGGCTCCGCCACCTGCCTGGTGAGCATATGCCCGGCCGGCTTTTGTTGCACGCATTTGAACTTTTGGCACGTTTCACAACACCTCACGTACTTGGCGGCATCTCGAAATAATAATTAATAGTACCTTTGCGCAAGTCGTGCCGCTGTTTTCCTCACACCTTGATGTCCGGCCGTGGGAGCGTCGTGACACTCCCTCATTACTCTGCCCCTCAAACTGCTAGGGACGCAGAGTTTCCATGGGATAAAATCCTTCTCGTCTATCCGATGGCCTAAATTCCGATATAACTGCCCGTTCTCCTCCACGTAATCCTGGAACTTCTCGGGCTCCTTTACGATCCTTTCCCGCATCCTTTTTATCCACCCACAAAGGGGATTTTCTTCCACGGCCTGCTCGAAACTGTCTATGGGCTGCCGGGACAATGCGTCAGCCACTACGTTCAAGCTTCCTCGACGATAACGTATATCGAACTGGTATTGCTGCAACTCTAGCGCCCACCGAGCGATCCTGCCCGTGGGACTTTCTATGGAGTTGAGCCATTGATCCGTGACCACGTCGAATCTGTAGCCCTCCAGGTAACATCGCATCTTTCGGATCGCCCAGACGATCGCGAGGCACTCCTTCTCCGTGGCCGAGTAGTTTAGCTCCGCCTTCAGTCACTTCCGGCTGGCGTATGCTATCACTCGCTCCTGCCCCTCGACTTCTTGCGTCAGCACTGCGCCGAGGCCGTAGTCGCTGGGGTCGGTCTGCAGCACGAATTTGGCCGAAAAGTCGGGACAGGCCAGAATAGGCGCGGTTGTCAAACTCTCCTTGAGTTTCTGCAACGCCTCCTCCTGCTCCTCGCTCCAGATCCACTTTTGGCCCTTCTTTAGCAGCTTCGTCATCAGTTGTACCAGTGACGCGAAGTTTGGCACAAAGCGTCGATACCACGACGCCATTCCTAGGCACTGCCGCAACTCCTTGAGATTCGAAGGTGATGGGAGACTCCGGATCCCCTCGACCTTCGCGGGATCAGTGCAAATCCCCTCTCCGCTTATCACGTGGCCAAGGTACGCCAACTTCTGTCGAAAGAAGCTACATTTCTTTCTGTTGAGTCTTAGATTGGCCTTTCGCAACCGCCGGAAAACTTCCTTCAGGTTGGTCACGTGTTGCTCCCTCGTCGCTCCGATGACCACTATGTCGTCTAGATACGCAAACGCGTGGAGCTCCATGTCGGGCCCGATGACCGTATCCAATGCCCTCTGGAATGTTGCCCCCGCCGAATGCAAACCGAATGGCATCACCCGCCATTGGAAGAGTCCTCTGCCTGGTACAGTGAACGCCGTGTATTCCCTACTATCCGCCGCCATCGGGATCTGCCAGTAACCGCTATTTAGATCCAGCGTGGATATGAATCGTGCGTGTCGTAACTTCTCCAAAATGTGATGGATCCGCGGAACAGGATACGCATCCGGGACTAAGTGGGCGTTGAGCTGCCGATAATCTACGCACATGCGCCAATCCCCAGTCTTTTTCTTGACCAAGACTATGGGTGCGCTGTGTGGGCTCTTCGACGGTTCGATCGCCCCAGCTTGAAGCAGCTCGTCCACCTGTTCATCGATCACTTTCTGCATAGCCGGATTCTTAGGGTAGTACCTTTGCTTCAAAGGCTTGTCGTCCTTCATCCGGATGCTATGCTCAGCGATGTGCGTTACGCCTCCGAGGCCCTCAAACAATGCTAGCTCTGCTTCTAGGAACTCTTGCAGTTCTTCCTCCAGATCATCCGGCCACTCCTTGCTACTGGGCGCGGATCGTTCGCGTCCTCCGTATTCGCTTTCTGATGTTTTTCTCGTCGGTGGGCCGTCTCCGGGCTCGACTGATTTAAACTCCGGCAGCCGCACCTCGGGTCCGCCCCTCAAGTCCTCGCTTTGCTTCACAGCTCTCGCGGGAGGCCCAGCTCCCCTTTTGTGCTCCATTATCTCGCCTCTTTTCTCTCTAAGTCTCTCCTCCGGCGTTCCCTTTTCCGCTCTTTTCCTCTTGTCTCCGTTTTCCTTCCTCCATTTCCTCTCAGCTCCCTTCTCGTCGGGCGGTGTGCCTTGGCTCGACGCTTGCTGGACGCCATGCCGAGGATGACATGGTCCAGCATGGTCGGCATTATCAGCAAGTTTGCTTCCGCCGTCTTTCCAGCCAGACTCACATCTGTCCTCACCATCTCTGTCACGTCCAGCGCTGATCCATCTGCCAGCCTGATTCGCGACTCTACCTGGCAACGCTGGCCACGTATCGTCCGTCGGCGCACGCAATCCTCGCTCACAAAACTGCGCGTGGCTCCGGTGTCGATCGTGGCGGTCATCCTTTGGCCCCCGACCGTCACCGACGCGACGATCTTCCACTCCTTTACTCGGAGCGGGTTCCTCTCTTCATCTTCCGTATTTAGTTGGCTCCGCTCCGCTCTCTTGGAGGGCGCCCCTGGCCGTTTCCCGCGCCGTCTTGTTCGCAACACTCTCTCGCAGTCCGGCCTCGCTGTCCACAGTGTCGGCAAAACAACACCGGTGCGGTACGGCATTCTCGCGCGAAGTGTCCGGGTTGTGCGCATCGATAACAAACTCGTCTCGGCCTTGATCCAGCGTCCTGAGCCATCATCCGGCTAGTTGCCTCCGACGATTGTGTCGCCGCCGGCGTCTCTTTCTGCCCCTCGGCTTGTCCTCCAGGCCGGGGATCAGATGTCCTCGTGCGGAAGGGATTATTCTGCCGCACCTCCACTTGCTTGGGACAGGTGGTCTCTACCGTAGCTTTCCTTCCTTGTTCTCTTTGTTGACTCCTCACGTTCTCGAACTCTGCGGCCATCTGTGTCAGCTGTGTCAGAGATGAAAAATCGTGCCTACGTACGTACAACCTGTATTCCGGGGATGCGTTTTCGTAGGCCCTATTCAATTCTTGGGCCGGGCTGTATCTAGCCTGACGCATCAATAGACGCAGCTCGATCAAGTAGTCCTTGAAGGGTTCGCCCTCCCGCTGCCGGCGCGCCCGGATCTGGTCCTCCAAACGCTCGGGGTATTGGAGAGGTAAGAAGTCCAAGAACTCTCTCTTAAATTCCAACCAGGGTACATCTCTTAGCCCGCTGGTCAGGAACCACTTGGCCGCCTTATCTACCAACACCTCGCTCCACGCCCTCGGCATCCTGTCCAGCTCGATCCCATAAGTTATGGCTCGCTCCTCCAAGATTTCGATGAAGCCGGGATCCGACCGACCGTCGTATTTCATCCCCCACTTCCTGACTTGCTCGGCGATATTCCAAGGCGGGTGCCTCTCCGGCTGCGACGAGAGCGCCGGAGACTGACGCTCAATCCTCATCTCGCCTCCACTGCCGGATTCCCTTGACCTTTCGTCTCTCCGGCTCCCAGCTACGCTACTCGCCGTTGGCACGCTAAGCCTCAGCGGCGCCGTCGAAATAGCACCACTCTCCTGGATCTTCCGCAAATCGGGCTCCAATTTGTGATACGCGCGGCTGCCCATGCTCGACGTCGCGCCTACCGAAGAGAACCGTGTCCCCCATTCGGCCAGTCGTCCTTTGATTTCCACCGAATAGTTACCGCCCTGGATGTAGGACGACAATCTCTTTCTTAAATCCTCCACGCGGCCTTCGTCGTCAAGGCCGAGATCCCGTGCTACCGCTATCAATTCTTCTTTGCAGCGCTGGTAAACCCAGCCGACGGTTAGTCCCGAACTGTGAGATGCCACTTCTTCCATCCGTGATGCCTGGATGCTCTGCGTCCTTGGCTACTTAATGATCTCTAGTCGTTCAGCTTTTCTTTTCTCCCTTTTTTTTTTTTTTATCTATTTGTTTTTTTCCTTTATTCTTTCTTCTTCTCTTTTTTTTTTACTCTCTCGTTATTATATATTTATTTATTTTTTTCAAAATTTTCTTATCTTATACAATTCCGTTTGCGTTTACCGCCTTAATCTATCTTATTCTACTTCTTTATTCTCTTCTTTTTTTCTTTTTTTTTATACACTTATTCTAGTTTTGCTTTACTTTTCTTTATTCGTCTTAATCTATTTTGTTCTCTTTTGTCTTATCCTTCTTAATATACTTTCTTTTATTTTGTTTCCTTTATTCTTCTCAATTTGCTTTATTTCTCTTTCTTTGTTCTTCTTGGTTTACTTTACTTATTTTACTTTATTTTATTTCGCTTTTCTTTATTTCGCTTTATTTCATCTCCCTTTGGTTTAACTTACTTTACCGTATCTCCCTTACCTTCATTTGCATCTCTCTTCGTTACCTTTATTTATTTTCCCCCTTGCTACTTTCATTCGTATTTTTTCGTATCTGCTTCATCTTATTCTACCTTTTCCGCGCTAACTTTGCCTGGCTATTCTTCACCTCTAGTTCAACTGACTTTTCTTCCTTTCATTTCACAACTTTTATTCGACCCCACTGGGTTTTGTTCCTCTTCGTTTCACTTCTCACCGATCCTATTGTCATGCACTCTAACCTTATTTCATTTATTTATTTCATTTAATTATTTGTTATTTGTTTATTTACTTATTTGTTATTAATTATTATTAATTTGTATTTATTTATTTATTTTAATTTTTTATTTTTTTTAATAATTTTTATTTGTTTTTAATTTTTTTATTTGTTTATAATTTTTATTTATTTATAACTTTTATTTATTTATAATTTTTATTTATTTGTAATTTTTATATGTTTATAATTTTTATTTATTTATAATTTTCATTTATTTATAATTTTTATTTGTTTATAATTTTTATTTATTTATGATTTTTATTTGTTTGTTATTTATTCACTAATTATTTATTAATTATTTATCGTTTATTAACTGTTTATTTTCATTCGGTTTTATGCCGACTTCGGACCACTGTGCATTCTCACGCTCAAAACCCGCACAATATGATTCCTATTTTCACTTGCTTATATATTGGCCTCAGCCCACTGTACGTTGTACGCTCATATTCGCCCAATAACATTTCTAATTTCACTCGCTCACATACCGGCCTCGGCCCACTGTGCTATCATATATGCAAATTTACCTAGTGTCATATGCGCACAATCACTCATATATGTATTCACCCCCGCATACGCGATCATATATACAAAAATTCACCTGGTATCATATGCGCATAATCTCACGCATGCGCTTGACCAATCACTCTCTCTCTGTCTCTCGATCTGTTCTCACGCACACATATACATATATATATGCGCTCGAATGTTCTTCGCTATTTGCTCTTCCTCTGCCAATTTTACATGCACATATATACATACATACATATATGCACGCTTGCCTATGAGTGCATGAATATACCCTTCACAAACTCACTTTTCTACCACCGGGTATATTCACTCGCACTCACTTTTAAATTCCATTATTAATTTCTCGCTGCAGTTATATCTCTCGATGATATTTTCATTTTGCACATTTTAAACCGCTTTTAGATTCCCCATTTTTTTTTTTTTTTTTTTTTTTTTTGTACTTACTCTCGGAGTGGGCGCATATACCCGCTCTTACCATTCCTCTTTGCTATATTTCGGCGATGTCCGTTACGTTGCCCCCGCGCGTGCATATGCTTATGCATATTCGTCTTCGGCTTACGCTTCTGCGTAATATTTTCGCGCGCACTGTACTTTTCGGCACCGTAACGGTTTTCTGATCCCGTTTTTCGCTCGACGCTTCTCGAAATTTCTACCCTCGACCCCGTGGCCGTCGTAGGTATATTCGCTTTCAAATTTTTCACACTTTTCACGAATGTTCTCATCTTTTCTTTACTTTTCCGTGCACACTACCTGGTTCAAAATAACCGCCACCAACAATTTAACAACCACCTCTATTTGAGTATGCCGGCGGGATTTTACACCGCCCGTATACCACACTCTCTCTAGCCCCGCAGTCCCTGCTCGGGCGCCACTTGTAAAGTTATTTTATTTCAGCCGGGGTCAGAGTCTCAGTCTGCCCAGGGCCATAACTTACAAGACATTTGTAAATTAATACGAGACTGTGTGTAGTTAGAGAAATGGGAGAGGGTGGGGAGTTATTATATGTTAAGCGACCACGAGGTCCGAATTCGCCGACCACGCCCACACGTTTGCACGTGGGAAGGCTGCAGCGATCGAGTGGCGCGATCAAGCGCACTCTAGATTGCTGGGGTCGGGGCTGCAAAGGCGTATTGTGGGGGACTAGTGGGGCGACTACGATTGGTAGACCGCGGATCGAGGAACACCAGCGTTGTCGCCGGCGTTCACTCAAGACCACGCGATTTTTGCATGCCAGAGTTTTGACCTTCTGGCGAACGGAATGTACCCTCGTTCTAACTACCTGTTAGTATTGTTATAATCAGTTGTGGTTAATAAGCTACTAAATTAGTTAATAGACTAGCTACGAATAGATACGCCAACATTTTTTCAAACATGTTGTTACTTTATTACACCTGTTCCTTATAACCTCTATACTGTTTCTTATCTGCTCCTCTGCGCGACTGCTCTCGACGAGCGTCCGATACTCACTGAAATCTGTGCGCAGCTTTCAAGCCTTTCTTGCTGCTGCGCAGATTTCACCACGCGACCGGCAATGAAATCCACCACCGCGAGCTTTCAAGCCGCACGGTTGCATTGCTGATCGCGTGCCCGCCCACTAATTTGAATTTCGCTTACTGTCTAGAGTTAATCGCTATGACACCTATATCTACTTATCAACTACTTATAGCTCTTATAAACTAATACTTATTCTACTTACCACCTAACCTACTATCTACCAAAATATACAGTGACTTCAAGAATGTAAACTTAACAATCTACAAAATATAAACTTAACAACAAAATTTCCAAATTATTCCATTTCCAAATATAACCTTAGCAACTACAAAATATAAGCTTACCAACTGCAAAAATCAATTCAATTCAGCATTTTCACTTAATCGCTACAAACATGATATAAATTTAACAACTACCAAGATCAACAAAATTCTACCTCACTTCAATGTTCTCTTACTCACTACCAACATGTAAGGTGGGCAAAAGGCCACCTTACACCCCCCCCCCCCCTTACTTCGACAAGGCAACTGTCACTCCCCCCGACGAGTTGACGGTCACCGTATAGGACCTTTTGTCGTCTTCGCCGGGGACAGCGGGGTTTGCTCCTCGTTGCCCGTTTCGCCGGTCTCGATTTCCGGGATCATGTCGCTTTCCTCATCTCTTTGATGGAATGGCTTCAACTGCGCAATGTTGGCCACCCTTCTCTTGCGTTCGTCCTTCTTCGTCAGGCGCACCACGTTGGGGGATAGGAATTTAACGACCTTGTAGGGGCCGTCGAATTTGGGCGCCAGTTGGTGAATAAGGCGCTGTGTACTGGAGTGTCACCCCCAGGGACTCCATGAACGCCTTGAAACTTCTGCTTGCAAATTGTACACCGTTGTCGCAAACGAATGTCCTGGGTACTCCAAATCTGTTGAGTATACGTTCCCGGAACGCCAGTTGTAGCAGAGCGGTAGTGGCTCTCCTCAATGGCCAAACACCAACAACATTGTGTTCCCACGCTTGGAACGAGGCAAAGGTCCCACGAAGTCTGTGGCTCCGCCACCTGCCTGGTGAGCATATGCCCGGCCGGCTTTTGTTGCACGCATTTGAACTTTTGGCACGTTTCACAACACCTCACGTACTTGGCGGCATCTCGAAATAATAATTAATAGTACCTTTGCGCAAGTCGTGCCGCTGTTTTCCTCACACCTTGATGTCCGGCCGTGGGAGCGTCGTGACACTCCCTCATTACTCTGCCCCTCAAACTGCTAGGGACGCAGAGTTTCCATGGGATAAAATCCTCCTCGTCTATCCGATGGCCTAAATTCCGATATAACTGCCCGTTCTCCTCCACGTAATCCTGGAACTTCTCGGGCTCCTTTACGATCCTTTCCCGCATCCTTTTTATCCACCCACAAAGGGGATTTTCTTCCACGGCCTGCTCGAAACTGTCTATGGGCTGCCGGGACAATGCGTCAGCCACTACGTTCAAGCTTCCTCGACGATAACGTATATCGAACTGGTATTGCTGCAACTCTAGCGCCCACCGAGCGATCCTGCCCGTGGGACTTTCTATGGAGTTGAGCCATTGATCCGTGACCACGTCGAATCTGTAGCCCTCCAGGTAACATCGCATCTTTCGGATCGCCCAGACGATCGCGAGGCACTCCTTCTCCGTGGCCGAGTAGTTTAGCTCCGCCTTCAGTCACTTCCGGCTGGCGTATGCTATCACTCGCTCCTGCCCCTCGACTTCTTGCGTCAGCACTGCGCCGAGGCCGTAGTCGCTGGGGTCGGTCTGCAGCACGAATTTGGCCGAAAAGTCGGGACAGGCCAGAATAGGCGCGGTTGTCAAACTCTCCTTGAGTTTCTGCAACGCCTCCTCCTGCTCCTCGCTCCAGATCCACTTTTGGCCCTTCTTTAGCAGCTTCGTCATCAGTTGTACCAGTGACGCGAAGTTTGGCACAAAGCGTCGATACCACGACGCCATTCCTAGGCACTGCCGCAACTCCTTGAGATTCGAAGGTGATGGGAGACTCCGGATCCCCTCGACCTTCGCGGGATCAGTGCAAATCCCCTCTCCGCTTATCACGTGGCCAAGGTACGCCAACTTCTGTCGAAAGAAGCTACATTTCTTTCTGTTGAGTCTTAGATTGGCCTTTCGCAACCGCCGGAAAACTTCCTTCAGGTTGGTCACGTGTTGCTCCCTCGTCGCTCCGATGACCACTATGTCGTCTAGATACGCAAACGCGTGGGGCTCCATGTCGGGCCCGATGACCGTATCCAATGCCCTCTGGAATGTTGCCCCCGCCGAATGCAAACCGAATGGCATCACCCGCCATTGGAAGAGTCCTCTGCCTGGTACAGTGAACGCCGTGTATTCCCTACTATCCGCCGCCATCGGGATCTGCCAGTAACCGCTATTTAGATCCAGCGTGGATATGAATCGTGCGTGTCGTAACTTCTCCAAAATGTGATGGATCCGCGGAACAGGATACGCATCCGGGACTAAGTGGGCGTTGAGCTGCCGATAATCTACGCACATGCGCCAATCCCCAGTCTTTTTCTTGACCAAGACTATGGGTGCGCTGTGTGGGCTCTTCGACGGTTCGATCGCCCCAGCTTGAAGCAGCTCGTCCACCTGTTCATCGATCACTTTCTGCATAGCCGGATTCTTAGGGTAGTACCTTTGCTTCAAAGGCTTGTCGTCCTTCATCCGGATGCTATGCTCAGCGATGTGCGTTACGCCTCCGAGGCCCTCAAACAATGCTAGCTCTGCTTCTAGGAACTCTTGCAGTTCTTCCTCCAGATCATCCGGCCACTCCTTGCTACTGGGCGCGGATCGTTCGCGTCCTCCGTATTCGCTTTCTGATGTTTTTCTCGTCGGTGGGCCGTCTCCGGGCTCGACTGATTTAAACTCCGGCAGCCGCACCTCGGGTCCGCCCCTCAAGTCCTCGCTTTGCTTCACAGCTCTCGCGGGAGGCCCAGCTCCCCTTTTGTGCTCCATTATCTCGCCTCTTTTCTCTCTAAGTCTCTCCTCCGGCGTTCCCTTTTCCGCTCTTTTCCTCTTGTCTCCGTTTTCCTTCCTCCATTTCCTCTCAGCTCCCTTCTCGTCGGGCGGTGTGCCTTGGCTCGACGCTTGCTGGACGCCATGCCGAGGATGACATGGTCCAGCATGGTCGGCATTATCAGCAAGTTTGCTTCCGCCGTCTTTCCAGCCAGACTCACATCTGTCCTCACCATCTCTGTCACGTCCAGCGCTGATCCATCTGCCAGCCTGATTCGCGACTCTACCTGGCAACGCTGGCCACGTATCGTCCGTCGGCGCACGCAATCCTCGCTCACAAAACTGCGCGTGGCTCCGGTGTCGATCGTGGCGGTCATCCTTTGGCCCCCGACCGTCACCGACGCGACGATCTTCCACTCCTTTACTCGGAGCGGGTTCCTCTCTTCATCTTCCGTATTTAGTTGGCTCCGCTCCGCTCTCTTGGAGGGCGCCCCTGGCCGTTTCCCGCGCCGTCTTGTTCGCAACACTCTCTCGCAGTCCGGCCTCGCTGTCCACAGTGTCGGCAAAACAACACCGGTGCGGTACGGCATTCTCGCGCGAAGTGTCCGGGTTGTGCGCATCGATAACAAACTCGTCTCGGCCTTGATCCAGCGTCCTGAGCCATCATCCGGCTAGTTGCCTCCGACGATTGTGTCGCCGCCGGCGTCTCTTTCTGCCCCTCGGCTTGTCCTCCAGGCCGGGGATCAGATGTCCTCGTGCGGAAGGGATTATTCTGCCGCACCTACACTTGCTTGGGACAGGTGGTCTCTACCGTAGCTTTCCTTCCTTGTTCTCTTTGTTGACTCCTCACGTTCTCGAACTCTGCGGCCATCTGTGTCAGCTGTGTCAGAGATGAAAAATCGTGCCTACGTACGTACAACCTGTATTCCGGGGATGCGTTTTCGTAGGCCCTATTCAATTCTTGGGCCGGGCTGTATCTAGCCTGACGCATCAATAGACGCAGCTCGATCAAGTAGTCCTTGAAGGGTTCGCCCTCCCGCTGCCGGCGCGCCCGGATCTGGTCCTCCAAACGCTCGGGGTATTGGAGAGGTAAGAAGTCCAAGAACTCTCTCTTAAATTCCAACCAGGGTACATCTCTTAGCCCGCTGGTCAGTAACCACTTGGCCGCCTTATCTACCAACACCTCGCTCAGCGCCCTCGGCATCCTGTCCAGCTCGATCCCATAAGTTATGGCTCGCTCCTCCAAGATTTCGATGAAGCCGGGATCCGACCGACCGTCGTATTTCATCCCCCACTTCCTGACTTGCTCGGCGATATTCCAAGGCGGGTGCCTCTCCGGCTGCGACGAGAGCGCCGGAGACTGACGCTCAATCCTCATCTCGCCTCCACTGCCGGATTCCCTTGACCTTTCGTCTCTCCGGCTCCCAGCTACGCTACTCGCCGTTGGCACGCTAAGCCTCAGCGGCGCCGTCGAAATAGCACCACTCTCCTGGATCTTCCGCAAATCGGGCTCCAATTTGTGATACGCGCGGCTGCCCATGCTCGACGTCGCGCCTACCGAAGAGAACCGTGTCCCCCATTCGGCCAGTCGTCCTTTGATTTCCACCGAATAGTTACCGCCCTGGATGAAGGACGACAATCTCTTTCTTAAATCCTCCACGCGGCCTTCGTCGTCAAGGCCGAGATCCCGTGCTACCGCTATCAATTCTTCTTTGCAGCGCTGGTAAACCCAGCCGACGGTTAGTCCCGAACTGTGAGATGCCACTTCTTCCATCCGTGATGCCTGGATGCTCTGCGTCCTTGGCTACTTAATGATCTCTAGTCGTTCAGCTTTTCTTTTCTCCCTTTTTTTTTTTTTTTATCTATTTGTTTTTTCCTTTATTCTTTCTTCTTCTCTTTTTTTTTTACTCTCTCGTTATTATATATTTATTTATTTTTTTCAAAATTTTCTTATCTTATACAATTCCGTTTGCGTTTACCGCCTTAATCTATCTTATTCTACTTCTTTATTCTCTTCTTTTTTTCTTTTTTTTATACACTTATTCTAGTTTTGCTTTACTTTTCTTTATTCGTCTTAATCTATTTTGTTCTCTTTTGTCTTATCCTTCTTAATATACTTTCTTTTATTTTGTTTCCTTTATTCTTCTCAATTTGCTTTATTTCTCGTTCTTTGTTCTTCTTGGTTTACTTTACTTATTTTACTTTATTTTATTTCGCTTTTCTTTATTTCGCTTTATTTCATCTCCCTTTGGTTTAACTTACTTTACCGTATCTCCCTTACCTTCATTTGCATCTCTCTTCGTTACCTTTATTTATTTTCCCCCTTGCTACTTTCATTCGTATTTTTTCGTATCTGCTTCATCTTATTCTACCTTTTCCGCGCTAACTTTGCCTGGCTATTCTTCACCTCTAGTTCAACTGACTTTTCTTCCTTTCATTTCACAACTTTTATTCGACCCCACTGGGTTTTGTTCCTCTTCGTTTCACTTCTCACCGATCCTATTGTCATGCACTCTAACCTTATTTCATTTATTTATTTCATTTAATTATTTGTTATTTGTTTATTTACTTATTTGTTATTAATTATTATTAATTTGTATTTGTTTATTTATTTTAATTTTTTATTTTTTTTAATAATTTTTATTTGTTTTTAATTTTTTTATTTGTTTATAATTTTTATTTATTTATAACTTTTATTTATTTATAATTTTTATTTATTTGTAATTTTTATATGTTTATAATTTTTATTTATTTATAATTTTCATTTATTTATAATTTTTATTTGTTTATAATTTTTATTTATTTATGATTTTTATTTGTTTGTTATTTATTCACTAATTATTTATTAATTATTTATCGTTTATTAACTGTTTATTTTCATTCGGTTTTATGCCGACTTCGGACCACTGTGCATTCTCACGCTCAAAACCCGCACAATATGATTCCTATTTTCACTTGCTTATATATTGGCCTCAGCCCACTGTACGTTGTACGCTCATATTCGCCCAATAACATTTCTAATTTCACTCGCTCACATACCGGCCTCGGCCCACTGTGCTATCATATATGCAAATTTACCTAGTGTCATATGCGCACAATCACTCATATATGTATTCACCCCCGCATACGCGATCATATATACAAAAATTCACCTGGTATCATATGCGCATAATCTCACGCATGCGCTTGACCAATCACTCTCTCTCTGTCTCTCGATCTGTTCTCACGCACACATATACATATATATATGCGCTCGAATGTTCTTCGCTATTTGCTCTTCCTCTGCCAATTTTACATGCACATATATACATACATACATATATGCACGCTTGCCTATGAGCGCATGAATATACCCTTCACAAACTCACTTTTCTACCACCGGGTATATTCACTCGCACTCACTTTTAAATTCCATTATTAATTTCTCGCTGCAGTTATATCTCTCGATGATATTTTCATTTTGCACATTTTAAACCGCTTTTAGATTCCCCATTTTTTTTTTTTTTTTTTTTTTTTTTGTACTTACTCTCGGAGTGGGCGCATATACCCGCTCTTACCATTCCTCTTTGCTATATTTCGGCGATGTCCGTTACGTTGCCCCCGCGCGTGCATATGCTTATGCATATGCGTCTTCGGCTTACGCTTCTGCGTAATATTTTCGCGCGCACTGTACTTTTCGGCACCGTAACGGTTTTCTGATCCCGTTTTTCGCTCGACGCTTCTCGAAATTTCTACCCTCGACCCCGTGGCCGTCGTAGGTATATTCGCTTTCAAATTTTTCACACTTTTCACGAATGCTCTCGTCTTTTCTTTACTTTTCCGTGCACACTACCTGGTTCAAAATAACCGCCACCAACAATTTAACAACCACCTCTATTTGAGTATGCCGGCGGGATTTTACACCGCCCGTATACCACACTCTCTCTAGCCCCGCAGTCCCTGCTCGGGCGCCACTTGTAAAGTTATTTTATTTCAGCCGGGGTCAGAGTCTCAGTCTGCCCAGGGCCATAACTTACAAGACATTTGTAAATTAATACGAGACTGTGTGTAGTTAGAGAAATGGGAGAGGGTGGGGAGTTATTATATGTTAAGCGACCACGAGGCCCGAATTCGCCGACCACGCCCACACGTTTGCACGTGGGAAGGCTGCAGCGATCGAGTGGCGCGATCAAGCGCACTCTAGATTGCTGGGGTCGGGGCTGCAAAGGCGTATTGTGGGGGACTAGTGGGGCGACTACGATTGGTAGACCGCGGATCGAGGAACACCAGCGTTGTCGCCGGCGTTCACTCAAGACCACGCGATTTTTGCATGCCAGAGTTTTGACCTTCTGGCGAACGGGATGTACCCTCGTTCTAACTACCTGTTAGTATTGTTATAATCAGTTGTGGTTAATAAGCTACTAAATTAGTTAATAGACTAGCTACGAATAGATACGCCAACATTTTTTCAAACATGTTGTTACTTTATTACACCTGTTCCTTATAACCTCTATACTGTTTCTTATCTGCTCCTCTGCGCGACTGCTCTCGACGAGCGTCCGATACTCACTGAAATCTGTGCGCAGCTTTCAAGCCTTTCTTGCTGCTGCGCAGATTTCACCACGCGACCAGCAATGCAATCCACCACCGCGAGCTTTCAAGCCGCATGGTTGCATCGCGTGCCCGCCCACTAATTTGAATTTCGCTTACTGTCTAGAGTTAATCGCTATGACACCTATATCTACTTATCAACTACTTATAGCTCTTATAAACTAATACTTATTCTACTTACCACCTAACCTACTATCTACCAAAATATACAGTGACTTCAAGAATGTAAACTTAACAATCTACAAAATATAAACTTAACAACAAAATTTCCAAATTATTCCATTTCCAAATATAACCTTAGCAACTACAAAATATAAGCTTACCAACTGCAAAAATCAATTCAATTCAGCATTTTCACTTAATCGCTACAAACATGATATAAATTTAACAACTACCAAGATCAACAAAATTCTACCTCACTTCAATGTTCTCTTACTCACTACCAACATGTAAGGTGGGCAAAAGGCCACCTTACACCCCCCCCCCCCCTTACTTCGACAAGGCAACTGTCACTCCCCCCGACGAGTTGACGGTCACCGTATAGGACCTTTTTGTCGTCTTCGCCGGGGACAGCGGGGTTTGCTCCTCGTTGCCCGTTTCGCCGGTCTCGATTTCCGGGATCATGTCGCTTTCCTCATCTCTTTGATGGAATGGCTTCAACTGCGCAATGTTGGCCACCCTTCTCTTGCGTTCGTCCTCCTTCGTCAGGCGCACCACGTTGGGGGATAGGAATTTAACGACCTTGTAGGGGCCGTCGAATTTGGGCGCCAGTTGGTGAATAAGGCGCTGTGTACTGGAGTGTCACCCCCAGGGACTCCATGAACGCCTTGAAACTTCTGCTTGCAAATTGTACACCGTTGTCGCAAACGAATGTCCTGGGTACTCCAAATCTGTTGAGTATACGTTCCCGGAACGCCAGTTGTAGCAGAGCGGTAGTGGCTCTCCTCAATGGCCAAACACCAACAACATTGTGTTCCCACGCTTGGAACGAGGCAAAGGTCCCACGAAGTCTGTGGCTCCGCCACCTGCCTGGTGAGCATATGCCCGGCCGGCTTTTGTTGCACGCATTTGAACTTTTGGCACGTTTCACAACACCTCACGTACTTGGCGGCATCTCGAAATAATAATTAATAGTACCTTTGCGCAAGTCGTGCCGCTGTTTTCCTCACACCTTGATGTCCGGCCGTGGGAGCGTCGTGACACTCCCTCATTACTCTGCCCCTCAAACTGCTAGGGACGCAGAGTTTCCATGGGATAAAATCCTCCTCGTCTATCCGATGGCCTAAATTCCGATATAACTGCCCGTTCTCCTCCACGTAATCCTGGAACTTCTCGGGCTCCTTTACGATCCTTTCCCGCATCCTTTTTATCCACCCACAAAGGGGATTTTCTTCCACGGCCTGCTCGAAACTGTCTATGGGCTGCCGGGACAATGCGTCAGCCACTACGTTCAAGCTTCCTCGACGATAACGTATATCGAACTGGTATTGCTGCAACTCTAGCGCCCACCGAGCGATCCTGCCCGTGGGACTTTCTATGGAGTTGAGCCATTGATCCGTGACCACGTCGAATCTGTAGCCCTCCAGGTAACATCGCATCTTTCGGATCGCCCAGACGATCGCGAGGCACTCCTTCTCCGTGGCCGAGTAGTTTAGCTCCGCCTTCAGTCACTTCCGGCTGGCGTATGCTATCACTCGCTCCTGCCCCTCGACTTCTTGCGTCAGCACTGCGCCGAGGCCGTAGTCGCTGGGGTCGGTCTGCAGCACGAATTTGGCCGAAAAGTCGGGACAGGCCAGAATAGGCGCGGTTGTCAAACTCTCCTTGAGTTTCTGCAACGCCTCCTCCTGCTCCTCGCTCCAGATCCACTTTTGGCCCTTCTTTAGCAGCTTCGTCATCAGTTGTACCAGTGACGCGAAGTTTGGCACAAAGCGTCGATACCACGACGCCATTCCTAGGCACTGCCGCAACTCCTTGAGATTCGAAGGTGATGGGAGACTCCGGATCCCCTCGACCTTCGCGGGATCAGTGCAAATCCCCTCTCCGCTTATCACGTGGCCAAGGTACGCCAACTTCTGTCGAAAGAAGCTACATTTCTTTCTGTTGAGTCTTAGATTGGCCTTTCGCAACCGCCGGAAAACTTCCTTCAGGTTGGTCACGTGTTGCTCCCTCGTCGCTCCGATGACCACTATGTCGTCTAGATACGCAAACGCGTGGGGCTCCATGTCGGGCCCGATGACCGTATCCAATGCCCTCTGGAATGTTGCCCCCGCCGAATGCAAACCGAATGGCATCACCCGCCATTGGAAGAGTCCTCTGCCTGGTACAGTGAACGCCGTGTATTCCCTACTATCCGCCGCCATCGGGATCTGCCAGTAACCGCTATTTAGATCCAGCGTGGATATGAATCGTGCGTGTCGTAACTTCTCCAAAATGTGATGGATCCGCGGAACAGGATACGCATCCGGGACTAAGTGGGCGTTGAGCTGCCGATAATCTACGCACATGCGCCAATCCCCAGTCTTTTTCTTGACCAAGACTATGGGTGCGCTGTGTGGGCTCTTCGACGGTTCGATCGCCCCAGCTTGAAGCAGCTCGTCCACCTGTTCATCGATCACTTTCTGCATAGCCGGATTCTTAGGGTAGTACCTTTGCTTCAAAGGCTTGTCGTCCTTCATCCGGATGCTATGCTCAGCGATGTGCGTTACGCCTCCGAGGCCCTCAAACAATGCTAGCTCTGCTTCTAGGAACTCTTGCAGTTCTTCCTCCAGATCATCCGGCCACTCCTTGCTACTGGGCGCGGATCGTTCGCGTCCTCCGTATTCGCTTTCTGATGTTTTTCTCGTCGGTGGGCCGTCTCCGGGCTCGACTGATTTAAACTCCGGCAGCCGCACCTCGGGTCCGCCCCTCAAGTCCTCGCTTTGCTTCACAGCTCTCGCGGGAGGCCCAGCTCCCCTTTTGTGCTCCATTATCTCGCCTCTTTTCTCTCTAAGTCTCTCCTCCGGCGTTCCCTTTTCCGCTCTTTTCCTCTTGTCTCCGTTTTCCTTCCTCCATTTCCTCTCAGCTCCCTTCTCGTCGGGCGGTGTGCCTTGGCTCGACGCTTGCTGGACGCCATGCCGAGGATGACATGGTCCAGCATGGTCGGCATTATCAGCAAGTTTGCTTCCGCCGTCTTTCCAGCCAGACTCACATCTGTCCTCACCATCTCTGTCACGTCCAGCGCTGATCCATCTGCCAGCCTGATTCGCGACTCTACCTGGCAACGCTGGCCTCGTATCGTCCGTCGGCGCACGCAATCCTCGCTCACAAAACTGCGCGTGGCTCCGGTGTCGATCGTGGCGGTCATCCTTTGGCCCCCGACCGTCACCGACGCGACGATCTTCCACTCCTTTACTCGGAGCGGGTTCCTCTCTTCATCTTCCGTATTTAGTTGGCTCCGCTCCGCTCTCTTGGAGGGCGCCCCTGGCCGTTTCCCGCGCCGTCTTGTTCGCAACACTCTCTCGCAGTCCGGCCTCGCTGTCCACAGTGTCGGCAAAACAACACCGGTGCGGTACGGCATTCTCGCGCGAAGTGTCCGGGTTGTGCGCATCGATAACAAACTCGTCTCGGCCTTGATCCAGCGTCCTGAGCCATCATCCGGCTAGTTGCCTCCGACGATTGTGTCGCCGCCGGCGTCTCTTTCTGCCCCTCGGCTTGTCCTCGTGCGGAAGGGATTATTCTGCCGCACCTCCACTTGCTTGGGACAGGTGGTCTCTACCGTAGCTTTCCTTCCTTGTTCTCTTTGTTGACTCCTCACGTTCTCGAACTCTGCGGCCATCTGTGTCAGCTGTGTCAGAGATGAAAAATCGTGCCTACGTACGTACAACCTGTATTCCGGGGATGCGTTTTCGTAGGCCCTATTCAATTCTTGGGCCGGGCTGTATCTAGCCTGACGCATCAATAGACGCAGCTCGATCAAGTAGTCCTTGAAGGGTTCGCCCTCCCGCTGCCGGCGCGCCCGGATCTGGTCCTCCAAACGCTCGAGGTATTGGAGAGGTAAGAAGTCCAAGAACTCTCTCTTAAATTCCAACCAGGGTACATCTCTTAGCCCGCTGGTCAGGAACCACTTGGCCGCCTTATCTACCAACACCTCGCTCAGCGCCCTCGGCATCCTGTCCAGCTCGATCCCATAAGTTATGGCTCGCTCCTCCAAGATTTCGATGAAGCCGGGATCCGACCGACCGTCGTATTTCATCCCCCACTTCCTGACTTGCTCAGCGATATTCCAAGGCGGGTGCCTCTCCGGCTGCGACGAGAGCGCCGGAGACTGACGCTCAATCCTCATCTCGCCTCCACTGCCGGATTCCCTTGACCTTTCGTCTCTCCGGCTCCCAGCTACGCTACTCGCCGTTGGCACGCTAAGCCTCAGCGGCGCCGTCGAAATAGCACCACTCTCCTGGATCTTCCGCAAATCGGGCTCCAATTTGTGATACGCGCGGCTGCCCATGCTCGACGTCGCGCCTACCGAAGAGAACCGTGTCCCCCATTCGGCCAGTCGTCCTTTGATTTCCACCGAATAGTTACCGCCCTGGATGTAGGACGACAATCTCTTTCTTAAATCCTCCACGCGGCCTTCGTCGTCAAGGCCGAGATCCCGTGCTACCGCTATCAATTCTTCTTTGCAGCGCTGGTAAACCCAGCCGACGCTTAGTCCCGAACTGTGAGATGCCACTTCTTCCATCCTTGATGCCTGGATGCTCTGCGTCCTTGGCTACTTAATGATCTCTAGTCGTTCAGCTTTTCTTTTCTCCCTTTTTTTTTTATCTATTTGTTTTTTTCCTTTATTCTTTCTTCTTCTCTTTTTTTTACTCTCTCGTTATTATATATTTATTTATTTTTTTCAAAATTTTCTTATCTTATACAATTCCGTTTGCGTTTACCGCCTTAATCTATCTTATTCTACTTCTTTATTCTCTTCTTTTTTTCTTTTTTTTTATACACTTATTCTAGTTTTGCTTTACTTTTCTTTATTCGTCTTAATCTATTTTGTTCTCTTTTGTCTTATCCTTCTTAATATACTTTCTTTTATTTTGTTTCCTTTATTCTTCTCAATTTGCTTTATTTCTCTTTCTTTGTTCTTCTTGGTTTACTTTACTTATTTTACTTTATTTTATTTCGCTTTTCTTTATTTCGCTTTATTTCATCTCCCTTTGGTTTAACTTACTTTACCGTATCTCCCTTACCTTCATTTGCATCTCTCTTCGTTACCTTTATTTATTTTCCCCCTTGCTACTTTCATTCGTATTTTTTCGTATCTGCTTCATCTTATTCTACCTTTTCCGCGCTAACTTTGCCTGGCTATTCTTCACCTCTAGTTCAACTGACTTTTCTTCCTTTCATTTCACAACTTTTATTCGACCCCACTGGGTTTTGTTCCTCTTCGTTTCACTTCTCACCGATCCTATTGTCATGCACTCTAACCTTATTTCATTTATTTATTTCATTTAATTATTTGTTATTTGTTTATTTACTTATTTGTTATTAATTATTATTAATTTGTATTTATTTATTTATTTTAATTTTTTATTTTTTTTAATAATTTTTATTTGTTTTTAATTTTTTTATTTGTTTATAATTTTTATTTATTTATAACTTTTATTTATTTATAATTTTTATTTATTTGTAATTTTTATATGTTTATAATTTTTATTTATTTATAATTTTCATTTATTTATAATTTTTATTTGTTTATAATTTTTATTTATTTATGATTTTTATTTGTTTGTTATTTATTCACTAATTATTTATTAATTATTTATCGTTTATTAACTGTTTATTTTCATTCGGTTTTATGCCGACTTCGGACCACTGTGCATTCTCACGCTCAAAACCCGCACAATATGATTCCTATTTTCACTTGCTTATATATTGGCCTCAGCCCACTGTACGTTGTACGCTCATATTCGCCCAATAACATTTCTAATTTCACTCGCTCACATACCGGCCTCGGCCCACTGTGCTATCATATATGCAAATTTACCTAGTGTCATATGCGCACAATCACTCATATATGTATTCACCCCCGCATACGCGATCATATATACAAAAATTCACCTGGTATCATATGCGCATAATCTCACGCATGCGCTTGACCAATCACTCTCTCTCTGTCTCTCGATCTGTTCTCACGCACACATATACATTTATATATGCGCTCGAATGTTCTTCGCTATTTGCTCTTCCTCTGCCAATTTTACATGCACATATATACATACATACATATATGCACGCTTGCCTATGAGTGCATGAATATACCCTTCACAAACTCACTTTTCTACCACCGGGTATATTCACTCGCACTCACTTTTAAATTCCATTATTAATTTCTCGCTGCAGTTATATCTCTCGATGATATTTTCATTTTGCACATTTTAAACCGCTTTTAGATTCCCCATTTTTTTTTTTTTTTTTTTTTTTTTTGTACTTACTCTCGGAGTGGGCGCATATACCCGCTCTTTACCATTCCTCTTTGCTATATTTCGGCGATGTCCGTTACGTTGCCCCCGCGCGTGCATATGCTTATGCATATGCGTCTTCGGCTTACGCTTCTGCGTAATATTTTCGCGCGCACTGTACTTTTCGGCACCGTAACGATTTTCTGATCCCGTTTTTCGCTCGACGCTTCTCGAAATTTCTACCCTCGACCCCGTGGCCGTCGTAGGTATATTCGCTTTCAAATTTTTCACACTTTTCACGAATGTTCTCGTCTTTTCTTTACTTTTCCGTGCACACTACCTGGTTCAAAATAACCGCCACCAACAATTTAACAACCACCTCTATTTGAGTATGCCGGCGGGATTTTACACCGCCCGTATACCACACTCTCTCTAGCCCCGCAGTCCCTGCTCGGGCGCCACTTGTAAAGTTATTTTATTTCAGCCGGGGTCAGAGTCTCAGTCTGCCCAGGGCCATAACTTACAAGACATTTGTAAATTAATACGAGACTGTGTGTAGTTAGAGAAATGGGAGAGGGTGGGGAGTTATTATATGTTAAGCGACCACGAGGCCCGAATTCGCCGACCACGCCCACACGTTTGCACGTGGGAAGGCTGCAGCGATCGAGTGGCGCGATCAAGCGCACTCTAGATTGCTGGGGTCGGGGCTGCAAAGGCGTATTGTGGGGGACTAGTGGGGCGACTACGATTGGTAGACCGCGGATCGAGGAACACCAGCGTTGTCGCCGGCGTTCACTCAAGACCACGCGATTTTTGCATGCCAGAGTTTTGACCTTCTGGCGAACGGGATGTACCCTCGTTCTAACTACCTGTTAGTATTGTTATAATCAGTTGTGGTTAATAAGCTACTAAATTAGTTAATAGACTAGCTACGAATAGATACGCCAACATTTTTTCAAACATGTTGTTACTTTATTACACCTGTTCCTTATAACCTCTATACTGTTTCTTATCTGCTCCTCTGCGCGACTGCTCTCGACGAGCGTCCGATACTCACTGAAATCTGTGCGCAGCTTTCAAGCCTTTCTTGCTGCTGCGCAGATTTCACCACGCGACCAGCAATGCAATCCACCACCGCGAGCTTTCAAGCCGCATGGTTGCATTGCTGATCGCGTGCCCGCCCACTAATTTGAATTTCGCTTACTGTCTAGAGTTAATCGCTATGACACCTATATCTACTTATCAACTACTTATAGCTATCTTATAAACTTATACTTATTCTACTTACCACCTAACTTACTATCTACCAAAATATACAGTGACTTCAAGAATGTAAACTTAACAATCTACAAAATATAAACTTAACAACAAAATTCTATTCCATTTCCAAATATAACCTTAGCAACTACAAAATATAAGCTTACCAACTGCAAAAATCATTTCAATTCAGCATTTTCACTTAATCGCTACAAACATGATATAAATTTAACAACTACCAAGATCAACAAAATTCTACCTCACTTCAATGTTCTCTTACTCACTACCAACATGTAAGGTGGGCAAAAGGCCACCTTACACCCCCCCCCCCTTACTTCGACAAGGCAACTGTCACTCCCCCCGACGAGTTGACGGTCACCGTATAGGACCTTTTGTCGTCTTCGCCGGGGACAGCGGGGTTTGCTCCTCGTTGCCCGTTTCGCCGGTCTCGATTTCCGGGATCATGTCGCTTTCCTCATCTCTTTGATGGAATGGCTTCAACTGCGCAATGTTGGCCACCCTTCTCTTGCGTTCGTCCTCCTTCGTCAGGCGCACCACGTTGGGGGATAGGAATTTAACGACCTTGTAGGGGCCGTCGAATTTGGGCGCCAGTTGGTGAATAAGGCGCTGTGTACTGGAGTGTCACCCCCAGGGACTCCATGAACGCCTTGAAACTTCTGCTTGCAAATTGTACACCGTTGTCGCAAACGAATGTCCTGGGTACTCCAAATCTGTTGAGTATACGTTCCCGGAACGCCAGTTGTAGCAGAGCGGTAGTGGCTCTCCTCAATGGCCAAACACCAACAACATTGTGTTCCCACGCTTGGAACGAGGCAAAGGTCCCACGAAGTCTGCGCACAAGACCGCCATTGGCTCCGCCACCTGCCTGGTGAGCATATGCCCGTCCGGCTTTTGTTGCACGCATTTGAACTTTTGGCACGTTTCACAACACCTCACGTACTTGGCGGCATCTCGAAACATGCCCGGTTAATAGTACCTTTGCGCAAGTCGTGCCGCTGTTTTCCTCACACCTTGATGTCCGGCCGTGAGAGCGTCGTGACACTCCCTCATTACTCTGCCCCTCAAACTGCTAGGGACGCAGAGTTTCCATGGGATAAAATCCTCCTCGTCTATCCGATGGCCTAAATTCCGATATAACTGCCCGTTCTCCTCCACGTAATCCTGGAACTTCTCGGGCTCCTTTACGATCCTTTCCCGCATCCTTTTTATCCACCCACAAAGGGGATTTTCTTCCACGGCCTGCTCGAAACTGTCTATGGGCTGCCGGGACAATGCGTCAGCCACTACGTTCAAGCTTCCTCGACGATAACGTATATCGAACTGGTATTGCTGCAACTCTAGCGCCCACCGAGCGATCCTGCCCGTGGGACTTTCTATGGAGTTGAGCCATTGATCCGTGACCACGTCGAATCTGTAGCCCTCCAGGTAACATCGCATCTTTCGGATCGCCCAGACGATCGCGAGGCACTCCTTCTCCGTGGCCGAGTAGTTTAGCTCCGCCTTCAGTCACTTCCGGCTGGCGTATGCTATCACTCGCTCCTGCCCCTCGACTTCTTGCGTCAGCACTGCGCCGAGGCCGTAGTCGCTGGGGTCGGTCTGCAGCACGAATTTGGCCGAAAAGTCGGGACAGGCCAGAATAGGCGCGGTTGTCAAACTCTCCTTGAGTTTCTGCAACGCCTCCTCCTGCTCCTCGCTCCAGATCCACTTTTGGCCCTTCTTTAGCAGCTTCGTCATCAGTTGTACCAGTGACGCGAAGTTTGGCACAAAGCGTCGATACCACGACGCCATTCCTAGGCACTGCCGCAACTCCTTGAGATTCGAAGGTGATGGGAGACTCCGGATCCCCTCGACCTTCGCGGGATCAGTGCAAATCCCCTCTCCGCTTATCACGTGGCCAAGGTACGCCAACTTCTGTCGAAAGAAGCTACATTTCTTTCTGTTGAGTCTTAGATTGGCCTTTCGCAACCGCCGGAAAACTTCCTTCAGGTTGGTCACGTGTTGCTCCCTCGTCGCTCCGATGACCACTATGTCGTCTAGATACGCAAACGCGTGGGTCTCCATGTCGGGCCCGATGACCGTATCCAATGCCCTCTGGAATGTTGCCCCCGCCGAATGCAAACCGAATGGCATCACCCGCCATTGGAAGAGTCCTCTGCCTGGTACAGTGAACGCCGTGTATTCCCTACTATCCGCCGCCATCGGGATCTGCCAGTAACCGCTATTTAGATCCAGCGTGGATATGAATCGTGCGTGTCGTAACTTCTCCAAAATGTGATGGATCCGCGGAACAGGATACGCATCCGGGACTAAGTGGGCGTTGAGCTGCCGATAATCTACGCACATGCGCCAATCCCCAGTCTTTTTCTTGACCAAGACTATGGGTGCGCTGTGTGGGCTCTTCGACGGTTCGATCGCCCCAGCTTGAAGCAGCTCGTCCACCTGTTCATCGATCACTTTCTGCATAGCCGGATTCTTAGGGTAGTACCTTTGCTTCAAAGGCTTGTCGTCCTTCATCCGGATGCTATGCTCAGCGATGTGCGTTACGCCTCCGAGGCCCTCAAACAATGCTAGCTCTGCTTCTAGGAACTCTTGCAGTTCTTCCTCCAGATCATCCGGCCACTCCTTGCTACTGGGCGCGGATCGTTCGCGTCCTCCGTATTCGCTTTCTGATGTTTTTCTCGTCGGTGGGCCGTCTCCGGGCTCCTCCTTTTCCACTCGACTGATTTAAACTCCGGCAGCCGCACCTCGGGTCCGCCCCTCAAGTCCTCGCTTTGCTTCACAGCTCTCGCGGGAGGCCCAGCTCCCCTTTTGTGCTCCATTATCTCGCCTCTTTTCTCTCTAAGTCTCTCCTCCGGCGTTCCCTTTTCCGCTCTTTTCCTCTTGTCTCCGTTTTCCTTCCTCCATTTCCTCTCAGCTCCCTTCTCGTCGGGCGGTGTGCCTTGGCTCGACGCTTGCTGGACGCCGATTGTCGACACCGCGATTGCCGACTTTGGGTCCTCTTTTGGCGTTGCGGCCTCGTGCAACACCTCCGAGCCCGACCCCTTCACTCCTTCAACGAGCTGGCCTAGCTTTCTAAGACTGCTGCTGCCTTACTCCACTGGCGATGGCGATGCTCCTTCTCCCACGTCGTCCACCATCCTCATCTCGAGCTCCGCGTTGCCGCAGCGCACCGTAGTGCCGATGGCGCATAGGAAGTCCATGCCGAGGATGACATGGTCCAGCATGGTCGGCATTATCAGCAAGTTTGCTTCCGCCGTCTTTCCAGCCAGACTCACATCTGTCCTCACCATCTCTGTCACGTCCAGCGCTGATCCATCTGCCAGCCTGATTCGCGACTCTACCTGGCAACGCTGGCCTCGTATCGTCCGTCGGCGCACGCAATCCTCGCTCACAAAACTGCGCGTGGCTCCGGTGTCGATCGTGGCGGTCATCCTTTGGCCCCCGACCGTCACCGACGCGACGATCTTCCACTCCTTTACTCGGAGCGGGTTCCTCTCTTCATCTTCCGTATTTAGTTGGCTCCGCTCCGCTCTCTTGGAGGGCGCCCCTGGCCGTTTCCCGCGCCGTCTTGTTCGCAACACTCTCTCGCAGTCCGGCCTCGCTGTCCACAGTGTCGGCAAAACAACACCGGTGCGGTACGGCATTCTCGCGCGAAGTGTCCGGGTTGTGCGCATCGATAACAAACTCGTCTCGGCCTTGATCCAGCGTCCTGAGCCATCATCCGGCTAGTTGCCTCCGACGATTGTGTCGCCGCCGGCGTCTCTTTCTGCCCCTCGGCTTGTCCTCCAGACCGGGGATCAGATGTCCTCGTGCGGAAGGGATTATTCTGCCGCACCTCCACTGGCTTGGGCCAGGTGGTCTCTACCGTAGCTTTCCTTCCTTGTTCTCTTTGTTGACTCCTCACGTTCTCGAACTCTGCGGCCATCTGTGTCAGCTGTGTCAGAGATGAAAAATCGTGCCTACGTACGTACAACCTGTATTCCGGGGATGCGTTTTCGTAGGCCCTATTCAATTCTTGGGCCGGGCTGTATCTAGCCTGACGCATCAATAGACGCAGCTCGATCAAGTAGTCCTTGAAGGGTTCGCCCTCCCGCTGCCGGCGCGCCCGGATCTGGTCCTCCAAACGCTCGAGGTATTGGAGAGGTAAGAAGTCCAAGAACTCTCTCTTAAATTCCAACCAGGGTACATCTCTTAGCCCGCTGGTCAGGAACCACTTGGCCGCCTTATCTACCAACACCTCGCTCAGCGCCCTCGGCATCCTGTCCAGCTCGATCCCATAAGTTATGGCTCGCTCCTCCAAGATTTCGATGAAGCCGGGATCCGACCGACCGTCGTATTTCATCCCCCACTTCCTGACTTGCTCAGCGATATTCCAAGGCGGGTGCCTCTCCGGCTGCGACGAGAGCGCCGGAGACTGACGCTCAATCCTCATCTCGCCTCCACTGCCGGATTCCCTTGACCTTTCGTCTCTCCGGCTCCCAGCTACGCTACTCGCCGTTGGCACGCTAAGCCTCAGCGGCGCCGTCGAAATAGCACCACTCTCCTGGATCTTCCGCAAATCGGGCTCCAATTTGTGATACGCGCGGCTGCCCATGCTCGACGTCGCGCCTACCGAAGAGAACCGTGTCCCCCATTCGGCCAGTCGTCCTTTGATTTCCACCGAATAGTTACCGCCCTGGATGTAGGACGACAATCTCTTTCTTAAATCCTCCACGCGGCCTTCGTCGTCAAGGCCGAGATCCCGTGCTACCGCTATCAATTCTTCTTTGCAGCGCTGGTAAACCCAGCCGACGCTTAGTCCCGAACTGTGAGATGCCACTTCTTCCATCCTTGATGCCTGGATGCTCTGCGTCCTTGGCTACTAACTAATGATCTCTAGTCGTTCAGCTTTTCTTTTCTCCCTTTTTTTTTTTTTATCTATTTGTTTTTTTCCTTTATTCTTTCTTCTTCTCTTTTTTTTTTACTCTCTCGTTATTATATATTTATTTATTTTTTTCAACATTTTCTTATCTTATACAATTCCGTTTGCGTTTACCGCCTTAATCTATCTTATTCTACTTCTTTATTCTCTTCTTTTTTTTCTTTTTTTTTTATACACTTATTCTAGTTTCGCTTTACTTTTCTTTATTCGTCTTAATCTATTTTGTTCTCTTTTGTCTTATCCTTCTTAATATACTTTCTTTTATTTTGTTTCCTTTATTCTTCTCAATTTGCTTTATTTCTCTTTCTTTGTTCTTCTTGGTTTACTTTACTTATTTTACTTTATTTTATTTCGCTTTTCTTTATTTCGCTTTATTTCATCTCCCTTTGGTTTAACTTACTTTACCGTATCTCCCTTACCTTCATTTGCATCTCTCTTCGTTACCTTTATTTATTTTCCCCCTTGCTACTTTCATTCGTATTTATTTCGTATCTGCTTCATCTTATTTTACCTTTTCCGCGCTAACTTTACCTGGCTTTTCTTCACCTCTAGTTCAACTGACTTTTCTTCCTTTCATTTCACAACTTTTATTCGACCCCACTGGGTTTTTGTTCCTCTTCGTTTCACTTCTCACCGATCCTATTGTCATGCACTCTAACCTTATTTCATTTATTTATTTCATTTAATTATTTGTTATTTGTTTATTTACTTATTTGTTATTAATTATTATTAATTTGTATTTATTTATTTATTTTAATTTTTTATTTTTTTTTAATAATTTTTATTTGTTTATAATTTTTTTATTTGTTTATAATTTTTATTTATTTATAACTTTTATTTATTTATAATTTTTATTTGTTTATAATTTTTATTTGTTTATAATTTTTATTTGTTTATAATTTTTATTTATTTATAATTTTTATTTGTTTATAATTTTTATTTATTTATGATTTTTATTTGTTTATAATTTTTATTTATTTATGATTTTATTTGTTTATAATTATTATTTATTTATAATTTTTATTTATTTATAATTTTTATTTGTTTATAATTTTTATTTATTTGTAATTTTTATATGTTTATAATTTTTATTTATTTATAATTTTCATTTATTTATAATTTTTATTTATTTATAGTTTTTCTTTATTTATAGTTTTTATTTGTTTGTTATTTATTCACTAATTATTTATTAATTATTTATTGTTTATTAACTGTTTATTTTCATTCGGTTTTATGCCGACTTCGGACCACTGTGCATTCTCACGCTCAAAACCCGCACAATATGATTCCTATTTTCACTTGCTTATATATTGGCCTCAGCCCACTGTACGTTGTACGCTCATATTCGCCCAATAACATTTCTAATTTCACTCGCTCACATACCGGCCTCGGCCCACTGTGCTATCATATATGCAAATTTACCTAGTGTCATATGCGCACAATCACTCATATATGTATTCACCCCCGTATACGCGATCATATATACAAAAATTCACCTGGTGTCATATGCGCATAATCTCACGCATGCGCTTGACCAATCACTCTCTCTCTGTCTCTCGATCTGTTCTCACGCACACATATACATATATATATGCGCTCGAATGTTCTTCGCTATTTGCTCTTCCTCTGCCAATTTTACATGCACATATATACATACATACATATATGCACGCTTGCCTATGAGTGCATGAATATACCCTTCACAAACTCACTTTTCTACCACCGGGTATATTCACTCGCACTCACTTTTAAATTCCATTATTAATTTCTCGCTGCAGTTATATCTCTCGATGATATTTTCATTTTGCACATTTTAAACCGCTTTTAGATTCCCCATTTTTTTTTTTTTTTTTTTTTTTTGTACTTACTCTCGGAGTGGGCGCATATACCCGCTCTTACCATTCCTCTTTGCTATATTTCGGCGATGTCCGTTACGTTGCTCCCGCGCGTGCATATGCTTATGCATATGCGTCTTCGGCTTACGCTTCTGCGTAATATTTTCGCGCGCACTGTACTTTTCGGCACCGTAACGGTTTTCTGATCCCGTTTTTCGCTCGACGCTTCTCGAAATTTCTACCCTCGACCCCGTGGCCGTCGTAGGGTATATTCGCTTTCAAATTTTTCACACTTTTCACGAATTTCTCGTCTTTTCTTTACTTTTCCGTGCACACTACCTGGTTCAAAATAACCGCCACCAACAATTTAACAACCACCTCTATTTGAGTATGCCGGCGGGATTTTACACCGCCCGTATACCACACTCTCTCTAGCCCCGCAGTCCCTGCTCGGGCGCCACTTGTAAAGCTATTTTATTTCAGCCGGGGTCAGAGTCTCAGTCTGCCCAGGGCCATAACTTACAAGACATTTGTAAATTAATACGAGACTGTGTGTAGTTAGAGAAATGGGAGAGGGTGGGGAGTTATTATATGTTAAGCGACCACGAGGCCCGAATTCGCCGACCACGCCCACACGTTTGCACGTGGGAAGGCTGCAGCGATCGAGTGGCGCGATCAAGCGCACTCTAGATTGCTGGGGTCGGGGCTGCAAAGGCGTATTGTGGGGGACTAGTGGGGCGACTACGATTGGTAGACCGCGGATCGAGGAACACCAGCGTTGTCGCCGGCGTTCACTCAAGACCACGCGATTTTTGCATGCCAGAGTTTTGACCTTCTGGCGAACGGGATGTACCCTCGTTCTAACTACCTGTTAGTATTGTTATAATCAGTTGTGGTTAATAAGCTACTAAATTAGTTAATAGACTAGCTACGAATAGATACGCCAACATTTTTTCAAACATGTTGTTACTTTATTACACCTGTTCCTTATAACCTCTATACTGTTTCTTATCTGCTCCTCTGCGCGACTGCTCTCGACGAGCGTCCGATACTCACTGAAATCTGTGCGCAGCTTTCAAGCCTTTCTTGCTGCTGCGCAGATTTCACCACGCGACCAGCAATGCAATCCACCACCGCGAGCTTTCAAGCCGCACGGTTGCATTGCTGATCGCGTGCCCGCCCACTAATTTGAATTTCGCTTACTGTCTAGAGTTAATCGCTATGACACCTATATCTACTTATCAACTACTTATAGCTCTTATAAACTAATACTTATTCTACTTACCACCTAACCTACTATCTACCAAAATATACAGTGACTTCAAGAATGTAAACTTAACAATCTACAAAATATAAACTTAACAACAAAATTTCCAAATTATTCCATTTTCAAATATAACCTTAGCAACTACAAAATATAAGCTTACCAACTGCAAAAATCAATTCAATTCAACATTTTCACTTAATCGCTACAAACATGATATAAATTTAACAACTACCAATCAACAAAATTCTACCTCACTTCAATGTTCTCTTACTCACTACCAACATGTAAGGTGGGCAAAAGGCCACCTTACAGTGTATTATTTTTTTTTTTTTTGAAGTGGTTGGCGGAAGTTTGTTGTATATTATGGTGGGCTGATTGGAGAATGATTTTGGTAATGTTTGCAGTTTCTTTGTTTATGTTTGAGCATATTGGCACGATTTCGTGTTTATCGTGGGTATACTGAGTGAAGGAAAAGAGTTGTTTGTTTTTGACTGGGAGAATAGTGAAATAAGGATTGGGAAGTGGTCGCTGCCGTGAAGGTCGTCGATAATTTTCCAACTAGCGAAGGATAGGTCTGTGTGTGTGAATGTGTTGTGTGTTGAGAAGTGTGTTGGAGATCCGTTATTAAGGATGTGTAGGTTTGCATTCTGAAGGAATTTGAGAAGGTTTTTACCTCTCTTGTTTGTTTGTGGTGAGCCCCAGCTGTTATGCCAATTGTTGAAATCACCTACAATAATCTGGCTATTGTTGGTTGTGTCGATGTTGTCGTTTAAAGATTTAGTGGACTTTTTTTGTTAGGGGAAATATATATTGATGTTATTCGAATTTTTCTTTTTGATTCTATTTCTATGGTAAGTGATTCAAAGTAGTCGGTTTGGTTAAGCTGGGTATGGTCGATAGATTGGGGGACTAATATGGCTGTGCCACCGAACCTGTTGGAAGCTGTATTGGTGAAAATTAGGTAGTTAATTGGGATTGGTACAGGTATGTGTGTGTTATAATAGTGTGTTTCTTGAAGGCATATTATTTGTGGTGAGTGTTTTTTTTATAATAGTTAGGAGTTCGTTATAGTTGTTTCTGTATCCTTTCATATTCCATTGTATTATTTTAAGCATTTCTATATTTTTATGATTTGGGGTCTTGGGTTGATTATTTGGGTTTGGTTTGAGTTAAAGATTAAAGTATAGAGTATGAGTTAAGTATAAAGTTTGTTTCTATTTACTTGTTTTGTTTTAGATGGATTCGCTGTCACTATTGTTTTTATGAAGGTTTTTGTTTGTGGGTTTTGATTTTGTTTTTGGTTTAGAGGGCTTAAAGTTAGTTGCTAGTGGGCTAGATTTATCTTTGGTAAATATTCTTAGTTTTAGATTTTCAGTTGACTGTGATAGATATGATTTGTTTTCCGTGTGGGGAAGGTTACCGTCTGTTTCCATATCTTCTGTTACAGTGGAGATAGGTTGACGCCTTTTTGATATATCTGTGAGTACTTTCTCCAGGGGGGAGATCGTAGATGGAGTGCTTGCTGCTTGTTGCGTAGTAAAGATTTGTGTATGTGGGTGTTGTGTATTGTTTGAATTTTGTGTTGGTGTTGATGTGTTTGGTGTGGGTTGTGCAAGAGTTTTAGCATAGCTGTTTCTTAACTGTTGATTGTGCCTTTTGTGATATATATCGAGTGCGGTTTTGTGATCAACTTTTTCGGTGGTTTTTATTGCAATTAGCTCTTGTTGTTTGAGGAAGGTGGGGCATTTACGGTCAAGTGGGCTATGTTGGTGGTCAATTTGGAGATTATTTTTGCAGTTTAGGCAGTTTTGCGTATTTTTGCAGAGTTCCCCATCTTTTGTATGTTTTGCTTCTGAGCAGTTTTTGCATATTTCGTAGCTCTTGCAGATATCGGTAGGGTGTCCAAAGCGGAGACAATTTTTGCACCGCAGCGGGAGTGGGATATATGGTCGTACACGAACGGTTTCGTAGCCTATTTTTATTAATTCGGGTAGTTTGTGGGTTGAAAATGTAATTGTTATGAGACCAGTTTCGACAAGTGAGGTTTGTTCGTGGTTTGTGTTGATTGTTTGTTTTTTTAGAATTTTGCGCACTTCGATTACGTTACGTTACGTTAGGGCAATTAGTTTCAGTGCTTGCAGTTTGTTTTTAGTTTTAATAAGCAGGGAGCCGTCTCCTGTTTTCTTACATGTTTCTACTTCTCCTCCGCATGCATAGTCTATGGTTTTTTTATGATAAACGGTGACACTTTTTGGAATGATTCGTTGTCGTTCCGTTTTAGTACAATGTATTTTGGTTCGTTTGGTTGTGTTTTGTAGGTTTTGCTTCTATCGGGTGGTTCGTTCATGGTTGTTGTTTTTGGGCTATTGCCCGGTGTAACTGTTTATGGTGTGTGTTTGTTTTTGTTTCTGTTTGCTTTTGTGGTTGATTTTTGTTAGTCGCGCGTTTGCTGATAAGCTTTGCGTTTGCGAAGCGGAGTTTTGCTTTTGTTTTTTGATGCAGCACGTCTTATCTCTTGAGAGGTTGAAGTGATGGGACGTACAATCTTAATGAAACTTTCTGAACGTAATCATAATGTATAAATGTGTGTACATTCCAAAGCACAAGTCTCTAGTACTTGATATACGTTTTTTACAATTTGGGGCCGTGGTATCTAAAATCTGTAAATTACAAAATGTGTGTATCCATCAAATGTATATTCACAGTAAATCTGAAGTCTCCAGGCTTAATAGTGTTCAAATAAGGCGGAAAAAACAATATCAATTTATCGATTATCCTCGATAAAAAAGATATCGAATGAGTTATCGAAAAAATAAGATAAACTTGTACTGCCTATGGTATACACGAGCATGCATACCAAATTTCAGCTCTTATAACTTCTGAGATTCTTTTGCTCATACGGACGGACGGACAGGGCTATATCGACTCAGCTGATCGCCCTGATCAAGAATATATATACTTTATGGGTTCTGCGATGATTCCTTCTGCCTGTTACATACTTTTCACAAAACCTTTATACCCTGATTTCCCATTTTCAATGGGCTCAGGGTATAAACAAATTATAAACAACAAACAAAATCAAAAAATGACCCCTCAAAAGTCTGCGTACACTTTAACTATTCTGCATACAGTGCTGGATTTCACGATCACCGTTAGTTGTTGCATGTTTCTTTAATTCATCTTCGATTATTTGCGTAATTTGCTATCACTTTGAAAACAAATTTGACACGCGGTTCATCATGGAGCAAAGAGAAAAAGAAATATCGGTAGGTGTTCTTAAGCTTATATTCAAATATAGGTTGGAAGGCAATCCTACCGAGAAATTGGTCAATTAGTAGGCAGAACTCATTCCTCGTGCCAAAGACTCTACGACAATCATGTTTCAACGAGATCCATATTGTCAAAGCCCTATTCCGGTCGCCTACCCTTACTCGGGGAACGAGAGAAAAAACGTATTATCCAATTGGTACCTCAAAATCCAGTGATAACTGCTCATAAAGGACATCTGGAAGTTGAAGAACGTTTCTCCAAAACTGTTTCTGAGGAATGCGTTCGACGCACTGTAAGGTAGTAAATTTTCACAGCTGGGGTAGACACAGTCTACCCAGGGTACTCTCACAAGAAATTTATTTAATTTTGAAATAGTGAGACACCAGGGGGGGGGGGAATATCTAACGTTATTGGCCGGGAAATGGGAGAGGGGGGGGGGGGGAATCTAATACGGGGACCACCACTCACGTGTACCACCTCCTTTTTCTTTCCTCGTCTCTGGGTCTTCTCTTTCCCTCGCTGCCGTCGAACTTTACTCTGGCCGCCGTTTAATTCAATAAAAATTGTCAATTCACCTTTTCTTTCAGTCTCTTTAATTTTCACTCGAGATGCCGCTTACTCTAATCGCGCTTTTACAATTCACCACGCACTTAAAAATTAACTCTCTAAAAACGACTTAAACCCGACTTTTTTACTCCTCGATCACTTTTCCACCAAAACCGACTCGCCACGACTTGGCAACCACTCTCCTTAAAAACGACTCCTCAACTACCCGCCCACGACTTGGCAACGACTCAGCCACCACTAAATCCTCCATCTTTCTTGCGCTCGCCCAAAGCGCTCAGCGTCGGCGACGCAACTCTCCGCTCACAACTCTCCACGCAGGGTTGCGCCGCCGATCGCCGATAAATCAGCGCTTTGGGCGGCATTTTCAAATATGAATTCAAATCTTAAAAATATATCAAACTAATTTTTACTTAATCCCTAACTACTACGGCTAAATCTTACCAACTACAAAACTAACCCTAATTAAACCTGCTTAATTTACTAGCTTAACTCTAAATCTTAATGGCTACAAAATAAACTAAATATTTCATCAAACTTAATATTCAAATAAACTAAATATTTCAAATTTGTAAATAAACATTTCTTCCATTCTGATGCTGACTGAACATTTCATTAATTCAAATTCGCAAATAAACATTAAACATTTTCTTCATATCAAAACCTCGTGAGGCGGTAATTAGGGAGCAGCGTCGTCTCGCCGGTCTCCTCCTCCTCAGTGTAGAAAGGCTTAAGCTGGGAAAGGTTGGCCACCCTCTTCCTTCGTTCGCCCGCTCGAGCGAGTCGCACCACGTTGGGGAAGATAAAGTGGTCGACCCTGTAGGGGCCCTCGAACTTGGGCGCCAATTTCGCCGCGAAGCCCTCCGCTGCGCTGGACAGCTGGTGCTGCCGCAGCAGAACCATCGACCCTAGCGCGGGTCTCCACTCTCGTCGGCGCAGATTGTAATACCTGCCTTGGTCCTTTGACGCCTTTTGCAAATTATTACGGGCTACTTCGAAGATTTCTTTCATCATCTCTTTCCTTGCTTCTAAGTCGACTTCCCTCGTTGCCGACCCGGGAGTGACCTCGTCGTAAAGTGTAGACGGGAGGCGAGGCTCCCTACCCATCATCAGGAATGCAGGCATGAATCCAGTAGAATCCGCGACACTAGAGTTGATCGCTAACGATATCTCTGGTAGTAGCACATCCCACGAACTCTGATGTCCCTCGATGTACTGGGCGATCATCGTTTTTACGGTGCGATTGGTCCTCTCAGTCGGGTTTTCTTGCGGGGAGTACGGGGCAGTGAACTGTAGCCGTACCCCCAGAGACTCCATGTATGACCGAAATCCCTTACTTGCAAACTGCGCGCCGTTGTCACAGACATCTTGGGTACTCCGAATCGAGCCAAAATGCGCTCCCTAAAAGCCGCTTGCAGCAACGCCGTGGTTGCCCTCTTCAACGGCACCAGTTCCACCCATTTGGCGAACGCATCATGGAACACGAGCAACATGGTGTTCCCGCGCTTCGATCGAGGCATGGGGCCTACGAAGTCCGCGCACAGAATCGACATGGGCTCCGCTACTTGCCTGGTTAGCATCTGACCCGCCGGTTTGCGCTGCTCGCTCTTAAACTTTTAGCACTCCACGCATCGCTTCACATATAGATCCGCTTCCCGGAACATCCCCGGCCAGTAGTATCTTTGCGCCAACCTCATAACCGTCTTCCTCACGCCTTGATGCCCCGCTGTGGGAGCGTCATGACATTCTTGCAGCACTCTTTTCCGCTGGTGAGTTGGGACGCACAATTTCCAGGGAATGTAGTCTTCGTCGTCCACCCGGTGGCCAAGATTACGGTACAGCTGCCCGTTCTCCTCAACGTAATCTGTGAACTTCTCTGGATCCTCCTTGATCCTCCCACGCATCCTCGCTATCCATTTGCAAGGGGGATTGGCCTCCATCATTCGCTGGCAGCTTTCCACAGGTTGTCGAGAGAGTGCGTCGGCCACAACATTCAGCTTCCCTCGTCGATAGCGGACGTCGAATTGAAACTGCTGTAGCTCCAATGCCCACCTCGCGATCCTCCCCGTGGGACTCTCTATCGAATTAAGCCACTTCAATGCCAAGTGATCTGTAACTACCTCAAATCGATAGCCTTCGAGGTAGCAACGCATCTTCCTGATAGCCCAGACAATTGCTAGGCACTCCTTTTCTGTAGCTGAATAATTGAGCTCCGCTTTCAACATCTTCCGACTGGCGTACGCAATCACCTTTTCCTCGCCTTCGACCTCTTGTGTGAGCACTGCGCCCAAGCCGTAGTCGCTGGCATCCGTCTGTAGTATGAACCTCGCCGAAAAATCGGGACACGCCAACACTGGCGCGGTCGTAAGACACTCTTTCAATTGCTTCAGTGACTCCTCTTGCTCGTCGTTCCATTCCCATTTGTGGCCTTTCTTAAGGAGTCTCGTCATTGGTTCCACCATCGATGCAAAGTTCGGCACGAATCGCCTGTACCACGACGCCATTCCCAAACACTGCCGCAATTCCTTGAGAGTCGATGGTGTCGGGAAGCGGCGGATCGCCTCGACCTTTGCGGGATCTGTGCGTATCCCCTCTTCGCTGATGACATGCCCGAGATAGACCAACCTTTTCCTGAAGAAGCTGCATTTCTTCCGGTTTACTCGAAGGTTGGCTTTCCTCAATCGGCGGAAAACTTCCCTCAAGTTCTCTACATGCTGCGCTTTCGTGGCGCCGATCACCACGATGTCGTCTAAGTATGCAAAAGCATGCGGCTCCATGTCCGGTCCTATCACCGTGTCCAACGCCCTCTGGAACGTAGCGCCTGCTGAATGCAAGCCAAATGGCATTACTCGCCATTGAAATAATCCTCTCCCCGGGACCGTGAACGCCGTGCATTCTCTACTATCTGCTGCCATGGGGATCTGCCAATATCCACTCTTCAAATCCAGGGTGGATATGTATCGTGCGTGTCGCAGCCGCTCGAGAATGTGATTGATACGTGGAACTGGGTAGGCGTCTGGGATTGAGTGTGCATTCAGCTGCCTGTAGTCCACACACATACGCCAATCTCCGGTCTTCTTCTTTACCAGAATGATAGGGGCACTATGCGGACTCCGCGACGGCTCGATGGCTCCAACTCTAATCAATTCGTCTACCTGTTCGTCAATTACTTTCCTCATAGCCGGATTCTTGGGATAATATCTTTGCTTAAGAGGCTTATTATCCCGCATCCTTATGCTATGCTCGGCGATGTTTGACACTCCCTCCAGTCCCTCGAAAAGCGCCAGCTCTGCTTTTAGGAACTCCTTCAGCTCGTCTTCCAGGTCTTCCGGCCACCCTGTGTCGTCGGGGGAAGACTCTGCATTCTCCTCATCCTCTTCCTGGTCCGTCGGGCTCTGCGGTGACTGACTACTCCGAATTTCGTCTACATCCTCCGCCTCCAACCCCACCAACCTAACTTCTGGGGGATGCTCCTCTGGCTCGTCCTCCAGATCCTTTGTCCTCGCCAGCTGAGGACACCTCCCGAGTTCTCTTTTCGGGATCGTGCGACATTTCTTGATTGGCTGATCAGGTGGCCCGTCGCCCTGCGACGTGCCCTGCCCATCGATCGGCCATCCTCCGTCCGCCGACGCCGCGCCCCCTCTCTGCGTCGGGGACCAACGCGGTGCCTCGGGGCCTCTCTCCCGTTCCTCCTCGCGAATCCTTGATCGAGCAAGCGATTGTGGCCTTCCAGGCCGATCGCTCTCTTTCGACTCCTGTGGCCCGCTTCTCAGGGACGTCTCTTCGTTCGGCTTCTCCTTCATTCTCATGGTGAGCGCTGCATTACCACAACACATTGTGGTGTCCATAGCGCACAAGAAATCCATCCCCAGGATAAGGTGGTCCAGCATCGTCGGCATGACGAGCAATGTCATCCTTGCAGCCTTTTCCGCGAGACTCACCTCCACACTTATCCTCTTCGTTATCTCCAGCGTGGATCCATCAGCCAATCTAATCCGTGACTGCATCTCCTGGATCTCGCCTCGGATCGCCTGCCTGCGCACACAGTCTTCGCTTATGCAACTGCGTGTGGCTCCAGTGTCGATTGTGGCCGTCATCGCTCGACCCCCAATCACCACCGCCGCGACGTTCCTTCCCTCTTCCACCGAAAGTGGATTCTTCGCCTCATCTTTGCTGTCTAAGCGGCGCCGCCCCGCTCCAGCGGGGGGCGCCCCATTCCGTTTCCCGCCGTCGCGCTCGCAGCATTCCCTCGTGCTTTTCCCCTTCCTACCGCATCGCTGGCAGGACGGTGCTTGCCCGCTTTGACATTCGCGCGCGAAATGACCTACTTGCCCACACCGATAGCAAGTTCGTCGTGTCGCCGTTCCAGACTCGCCCTCCTGCACCATCATACGATGAACAGCCTCTCGGGATGCCGCCGTGGACGCCATCGCTGCTCCTGCTGCTTGGCCTCTGACTTGGGATCCCCGCGCCTGTGTGCGGAAAGGGTTGTTTGGTCGACTTTCCGCCGGCCTCGACCATGCTGTCTTCGTTTTATCTGCCACAGCCTCTCCGCCTTGTTCCCTCCTCTGCCCTTGGACATTTTCATACTCGGCCGCCATCTGCGTGAGTTGCGTCAGCGTGGCAAAGTCATGACGCCTCACGTACAACCGATAGTCCGGGGCAGCGTTCTCATATGCTCGATATAATTCCTGTGCCGCGCTGTATCGTGCCTGCCGCCTCAACAACCTAAGCTCGATTAGGTAGTCCTTGAAACTTTCTCCTTCTCTCTGATGACGCGACCTTATTTGATCCTCCAGGCGTTCGAAGTACTGCGGGGGGAGGAAGAAATCCAAGAATTCCCTCCTGAAATCGACCCACGACGAATCCCTCAAACCGCTGGTCAGGAACCACTTCGCCGCCTTATCCGCGAATACCTCGCTCATCGCTCGTGGCATTTGATCCAATCCAATGCCGTACGTGATCGCTCTCTCTTCCACGATTTCCACGAAGCCCAACGGGTCCGTTCGGCCATCGTACCGCATGCCCCATTTACGAACTTGTTCGGCAACTTCCCAGGGCGGGGACCTCTCTAATGGGATCGCGGGCGTGGGAACTCGCCGGCCAGTCTTCGGAATCGTCGCTAACGCCTCGTCTTCTTCCTTCTGCTCTTCACGCCGTCGCGCCGCCGCACTATTCGCCACGGGCACCCTCAGTCTCAGGGACTCCGCTTGGACGCCGCTTTGTTCTTGCACCTTTCGTAAATCCGGCTCCGATTTCTGATAAGCTCGGCTGCCCATGCTCGGCGCATTGCCTCCCGGAGCGGACTCGGACACCTTCGTGAAACGCCTCTCAATGTCGGCCAGTCTCGCTTTGGCCTCTGCCGAATAGTTGCTGCTCTGTATGAACGAAGAGAGCCTTTTAGATCCTTAGATCCTCTACTCGGCCTTCAGCATCCAGGCCGAACTCTCGCGCTATCGTGATCAACTCTTCCTTGCACCTCTGGTAGATCCAGCCGACGCTCAATCCTGGGTTGTGATATTCGGCGTCCTCCATCTCGAATCTATTTATTTATATTTATTTATTTTATAAAGTTAGATATAATTAAAAATTAAGATCTAACTTAATTTTAACAGCACTGGCTACTATGGCCTTCGGCTCTAACTTATCCTATGCATTTACATTTATATACATATTTACATTGTTTTGTTGGTTGGGAACTAAATGAGGTGGTATAAATCTGTTATTTTTAGAAACTTGATTATTGAGCATATGTTTTCAGGGGTTGGGTTTGAGAGTAAGGATATGGGGCAGCTGTTGTGGAAGATTTGGGTTTTCAGGTGGGAAGTTGCGGGACAGTTAAAGAAAATATGTTGGATGGTGAGGTCTGTTGTGGTGTTGCAGTTGGGGCATGGGATTATGTTGTCAGGGTTGATGTATTGTTGTTTTGTAAATCTTGTGTGTCCTAGTCGGAGTCTTAGTATTTTTACTTGGTCGCTGCGTGTAATAATTTCTTGTTTTATGTTTTTTAAGTAATAGGTTGTGTGTGTCAGGTTGTTGAGTTGCTGATACCAACTGTTGCAGACTTCTATATTTTGATGGAGTTTTTTGGATGATTCGTTGGCAAGGAATTTGTGTATATCTTTGGAATTGAAGTTTGGGGTGTAGTGGAGGGGCATTTTGGCTGTGGATTTGGCTGTGATATCGGCAAGCTCATTCCCATCGATGCCACAGTGGCTGGGTACCCAGAACAGTTTTATTTTGGGGGCAGATTTTGTAAGGAGTGTTCTTATGGTTGCGGGATATAAGTTGTTGTTGTTGGTATTGGAGATGGATTTTAGGGACGAGAGGGAGTCGGAGCAAATGATGTATTTTCCTGTTCTTTTTTTTTGGATCAGTTCTATGGCATGGAGAATAGCTATGGTTTCGGCGGATAGGATGGATGAGTAATGGGGTAGGATACATCTTTTTAGGACTTCATTTTCTGTAGTAATGGCAAAAGTGGCTGTGTCATTTTGCAGTGAGCCGTCGGTGTAAAAGAATGTATGGTCTTTGTATATATGTTTGAGATTGACGAATTGTTGTCTATATGAGCTGGGAGGTGTGTGGGGTTTGCTGAATTGGTGTAGTGTGGTGTTGATGAGGGGAGCGGGAAATAACCATGAGGGGGTGATTGTTTTGTTTGGAGGTGGAAGGTAGGGGATATTGTGTTCTTTGCATGAATTTATTATTTTTTGCACTGTTGATGTTAGTTTGCTGTTTCTATGGTTGCAGTTCCGTTTTATGTATTTATGGAGTGGGGAGTCTGAGCTATTTAGGAGTGTTTTATAGGATTTGGCTGTGATGAGGTCTCTTTTTTGTTCTATTGTGGGTATATTTGATTCGAAAAGCAAGTTGGGGATAGGGGTCGAGCGTAGTGCTCCAAGGGATATGCGGATTGCGGCGTTAAATAAGGTTTTAAGTCTATTGAGGGTTGATTTGGGGGCATGGCCGTATATGAAAATCCCATATTCTATTTTTGATAGAAGCGTAGCTTTTGTAATGTTTATGAGGGTATGGGTGCTGCAATTTTGTTTGGGATTGGCAAGGAATTTTATTATATTTAGTTTTTTTGTTAGCGCCGGTTGTATTGCTTTTATATGAGAGTCCCATCTATATTTATTATTTAGTGTTAGGCCTAAGATTTTTAGGCTGGAAACGGAGGGAATGGGGGTGTTGTTGGACGATATGGTACAAATGCAATTATGCCTTCGGCAAATGTGGAGGTGTTTTGATTTGTTGAGTGCGAGTGATGCTCCTGAATATGAGCACCATTCGTGGATTTGGGCAAAGAGGCTGTCAAGGTTATGGGATAGGTTTTTTTCTTTATTGAGGGGTATAAATAGGAAAAAATCATCGGCATAGGCGCAGAATTGCAGCTCCCTATGTAAGCCGATGATGTTGGAGAGGTTGTTGTAGGCAATTAGGAAAAGGATGACGGATATTGGGGATCCCTGGGGGATGCCGTTGAAGAGTGGATAGGGGCGGGTTATTATGTTTTTAATTTTAATTTTTATTTTCCTATTGTTCATGAAGTTTTTTATGTAGTTTATTATTTTTGGGCCGACTTTCCACCTGATGAGTTGGTCCAAAACCGTATGCACCCCAACTCTGTCGAATGCTCTTGAAAAGTCAAGGGCAATGACGGAGGTGTGCTTCCTGGCTTGCAGCGACTTAGTTATCAGGTGGTCTGCGAGGAGCAGACCGTCTGCAACTGACTTGCCGTGCTTAAAACCTGTCTGGTTTGGGTGTATCAGTCTGTTTTGGGTGACAAGCCACCATAGGCGTTTGGCTATTATTTTTTCAAGTGTTTTTGATAGGCAGCAGTTGAGGGAGATTGGTCTATAGTTATTGATTATTGTTTTATTTGAATTGGGTTTAAGGATAGGGATGACTAGGCTGGTTTTAAAGGTTTGAGGGATGTGGTTGTTGAAAATATTATTGAAAAGGTTTTTTATTCTGATCTTTAGGGCGTAGGAGCTGTTTTTTATTATGGGATAGGATATTCTATTTAGGCCGGGAGTTGTTCCTTTGAGGGTCTGTAATGAGGATAGTAATTCAATCATTGTAATTTCGGATTCTATTGTTTGTGCTCTCGAGTTGGGTATGTAGTTAATTGGTTTATTTGAGTATTTGTTCGTAGTAAAGATTTGGTGGAAATTTTCGTCTTTGGATTGGTCTGACCAGTGTTTAGCAAAGAGATGGGCTATATGGGTTGTGTCTGTTGTGAGTAAGTTAATTATTTATATTTATTTATATATATATATGTCGAAGCAAGTAGTACTAATATGTTGGCACGCACTGTAATTGTGCTTGCTACCTGTAAGATCAGAAGCGTTTTTCTGTCTAGCATGAGTTCAGAGTATGGGGGTGCTGTTCTAACTAAACAAATGAGCCGTATATGAAATTCAGCACATCGTAGGTGCAACGTTTATTCGTGGAGTTCTTGATATACACACTAAAAGTACAAACGTATGAGCAAGCGCAGCTTGCTTAGAGCTAGGCGAATTAATGCAAGTAATGAGAGTTTACAACGCAAGAGAGGAGAGTAATTAGGGTGAACCCAAATGTAAAAATATAGGTATAAAATTCAAGTTAAACAAGAAGATAAGTGAATTTGGCCCAACATCCCGGCCCCATTGAATGACACAGTCTTTCAAGAGACAGGAAGGATTGCTATTTTGTGAACTGGTCTCCGGATTATGCCCTTGGCAGTGCGAACATCTACCACTCGTACTCGTTGATCTCGTCCAGGAATTGTAGCTGTAATGCGACCCATTATCCACTTCTGAGAAGGTACGTTGTCTTCATGTATGAGAACCATGTCCCCGATAGAGATGCTGGGTGATGGTTTGGTCCACTTGTAGCGCACGTTCAGCTCATTGAAGTAGTCTGTCAACCAGCGTCGCCAAAAATATTGTTTGATACCAGTTATCAAACGCCAGCGATCCAAAGATTTCAACTGTTCATCCTCTATATTTTGTTCAGGCAACGCTCGCAGGGAGTCTCCAACTAGAAAGTGACCAGGTGTCAGAGCACCCAAGTCGCTTGGATCTGATGATAGTGGGGTGAGCGGACGTGAGTTGAGGATGGCTTCTACTTCCGCTGTAATTGTGGCCAATTCCTCAAACGTGCAGCGGGCATTCATAAGGCTGCGCGTCATGAGTCCCGCCGCTTCCCAGAGGCCGCCAAAGTGTGGTGCTCTGGGTGGGATGAAACGAAAGTTTATGAATTCATTTGTGCAAAAACTAATAATTGATTGTTGATTTTCTTGCTTGAAGAGGTAGGTTCGTAGTTCCTTTAATTGATTGCTTGCTCCAGTGAAATTCGTAGCATTGTCACAAAATATATCCACAGGCAATCCTCGTCGTGCAATCATGCGCTTCAACGCGGCTAAGAAAGCATCCGTTGAAAGGTCAGATACCACTTCGATATGCACAGCCTTTGTGGCGAAGCATACAAATATGGCAATGTAGGCCTTTCGAGGAGGCTTGCCCTGAATGCGGAGATAGACGTTGACTGGTCCACAAAAGTCAACTCCACAGTGAGCGAAAGGTCTCGATGGCGTCAATCGCTCTACGGGTAGATTTCCCATGAGTTGCTGTTGCAACCTTGGCTTGTAGCGCACACAGTGCACGCACTTTCTGACAATAGAGCGAGCCAGGTCTCGAGCATTTACGATCCAGAATTGAAGACGAATTAGTGCAACAAGTGCCCTTGAGCCAGCATGGTAGTGCTGCACATGAAGAAACTGCACGTAGTGACGAACGAAATCATCTTTACTGGGAAGTACGATTGGATGTTTCTGAGCCTCTGGTGCATTTGCCAATTCGAGACGGCCGCCAACCTTCAACAGTAGATATCCGTCTGTAATCTGTAAAAATGGATTTAGAAATTTTATGTGACTTGATATTTGCCTATTTTTGTTCAAAGCGTGAATTTCATCTGCGAAGTGTTGCTGCTGCAGATTCCAAATAATGCAATTAAATGCACGCTGTAGCTCTTGAGCCGATGGCGAGGGCGTAGACAGCTCAACGGGTTTCCGAAGCGCGTGTATAAAGCGCAGCATCCAAGCAACAATTCGCAAGCAACGACGATGGGAACTTATGTTTCTGAGTGTGTCGAGTAGATAGTTGATATCTGTCGTAATCTTGAACGCTGACTTGCGCATCTCAAGTGTTACAACCTCAGGATCTGGTTCATGATGTTTGTCCTTTGGCCAAGCGTTTGAGCTCTGCTTCAGATACGCCGGCCCCATAAACCAGATTGATTCGTTCAATTCGATGGGTGTACACCCCCTCGAGACCAGATCGGCGGGATTCAATTGAGTTGGGACGTGTCTCCAATGACAGTCCGGTGTAGCTTCTTGTATGTCAGAAACGCGGTTTCCAACAAAGGTTGATAGTGTCGCCGAATGTTGCTTTATCCAATGAAGAACTATCGACGAGTCGCTCCACAGGTAGGTTTGTTTCGGTGTGAAAATCCCCTTGATTTTCACGTAGAGTTGGGCCAGTAGGTGAGAAGCAGCGAGTTCCAGTTTTGGTAGCGATAACTTACGAGTTGGTGCTACTCTACACTTTGACGTGATCAGGTGAACTTGAACTCTGCCGTCCGCTGCAACTGTGCGTGCGTAAATGCAGCATCCATATGCACGTATGGAAGCGTCACAGAATCCATGCAACTGCAACTCCTTGGTGTTCGGCTGCATACAGAATCGAGGTATTTTCAGCGACTCCAGTGAAGTAAGCGATGCGGCAAACGATTTCCAAGCTAGGTAAAGTTTTTGCGGCACAGACTCATCCCATTGTAATTTGAATATCCACAACTCCTGTAGGATGATCTTTGCTGTCACAATGACTGGCGCTACCAATCCCAATGGATCAAAAAGTGAAGATGCCACAGATAAGATTGTCCTCTTGGTGATTGCATCAACGGAGCATTTGGGTCGAAAGGCAAATAGCAACACGTCCAGACGTTGATTCCAAGCTAAGCCCAATGTGCTTGTAACTGAGCCATCTTCTAGATTCAAATCTTTGATCGTGCTGTCGTCGACAAAGTCCGGATGGTTCGAATGCCACTTTGCTAATTCAAATTTGCCCTTGCCAAGTACTTCGATGACCTCTGCCTTGAGTTGTTGCAGGCCTTCTGCTGTGTCGTGCCCACAAAGAAAGTCATCTACGTAGAATGATGAATTTATAGCTTGTGATCCCAATTTGTGAGTTTGCATATGTAGATCAGCCAAATATTTCATACTGCGTATGGCTAGATATGGTGCTGAGGCAGTACCATATGTGACTGTGTTTAGTGCATATGTCCGTAGTGGTTTGTCTGTCGAATCTCTCCAAAGAATGTATTGAAACTTGCGGTCCCGATAGTCCACCATTACTTGCCTGAACATTTTCACAACATCTGCAGTCAGTGCATATTTGTACGTTCGAAAGCGAAGCAGAAGCGTATATAGATCGGTCTGAATAGTCGGTCCAACCATTAGCAAATCATTGAATGATTGTTGCGATGAAGTTCGATTTGAGGCATCGAAGACAACTCTGAGCTTCGTTGAAGTGCTATTTGGTTTGAAGACGCAGTGATGTGGTATGTAATTATGTGGTTCGTCAAGCCTTGGTGAGTGTACCAAACTCATATGATTCAAATCTTCATATTCGCGCAGAAATGCTATGTATTCTGCCTTTAACTCAGGATTGCGATTTAAGCGCCGTTCCAGTGACTCGAATCTCAGCTTAGCAGACTCGTATGAAGATCCTAAATGTCTTGGGTCATCCTTGAATGGTAGCCGAACAATAATTCTACCATCTGCTTGTTGGCGTACAGAGCGAGTAAACATTTGTTCACACTGCAGTTGCTCAGGTGTGAACTTGTCGATTGGTTTACTCAAATCTTCGATACGCCAGAGTCGTTCCAAATTGTTGTTTATTGACTCCTCCTGTGAGAGCGAGTAGCAATGCGCCTGTCGCTGTCCTCCTTTATAGCGTCCAGACACAATCCATCCAAGTAACGTTTTCTGAAGCATAGGAAGGTTTGGACCCAATTTGATTTGTCCCACCGCAAGAATTTCAAAAAATGTTTCAGTGCCAATAAGTAAGTCGATATGACGAGTTTTGTGAAACTCCTCATCAGCTAAAGGTGTGTTCTTTGGTATGTTCCATGATGAAGTGTCGATGTCCGAATCCGGCTGATACGCAATGTGTGACGTCACGCAGAAATCAATGGGCATCTTGAAATCCTCCAAGCGTGACTTGATTGTGGCCGAAGTGCCAAACTTGATGTATGTGTGCGACTCACCAACACTAGAGATTCGCATATGCCGTTTGACCTTTGGCAAGCGTAGTGCTTGTGCGAAATGTTCTGAGATGAAGTTCACCTGTGAGCAAGAATCCAATAGAGCACGACCGATCCTGTAGTTTCCAGATGCATCCATGACCTCGACGATGGCCGTTGCTAGAATGACTTGGTCTGTTCGATTGGTGTGTGTATGTGTCACAACATCATTTGAATTCGAGCCGCTGGGCAACATAACTGTCGATCTATTCACAGCTGCCTCTCGATGTAGTAAGCTGTGATGAAGTCTCGAGCAACATCGACATCTTTGAGTAGAGGGACACTTGGATGCCTGGTGGCCTTTGCCAAGACAGTTTAGGCACAGACCATGTCGTTTTGCTGCTTCATAGCGCTCTGCAACCGACATCTCTTGAAGTCGACTGCAACGTGACACTCGATGCTCTGAGCTAAGACAAAGAGGACATGAGTGAGTTGAACAATTAAAAGACAAACCATGTCGCGTGGTTGTCTGACTTCGTGGTTTGCTAGCAGTCGCAGTACGGGCTTGGTTCGATTCGGACTTACCGCATGATTCCAAATATTGGCAATGCCTCTCAACTACCTGTACACACAAATCCCACGTAGGCAACTTGGAATAATCCAATGATTCGTTCCATTTGCGCTTAGTTTCCATGTCCATCTTATCCATAACAATGGCTATTAACATTGCCTGTGCGATTTGTGCCTCGTTGCCTAATGATTTTAGCGAGTTGTACAATGCTGTAGAGTTGTCAATCAAACTTCGAATTTCATAGCTGTTTGACTTTGATACACTCTTGAGCATAAATAAGGACGAGATATTGTCCAAGAACACTAATGTTGGATTGTCGTAGCGTTGATTCAAACGATCAAGTGCCTTTCGGTAATTTTCAGGTGTGATCTGAAATGCCCTTACCGTTTCTAATGCTGGTCCCTTTAAGCAGCTGATCAGTTGATTAAACTTCTCGATGTTTGATAAGCTGTTCTGTTGATCCACCATTTGATTGAATAGTGCGCTAAAATTCTTGTAGTCCGCATATTTGCCATCAAATGTAGGTAACGCAAGTCTGGGCAGCTTGGCCGACGATAAGAATGTGGGCCCAGATACCGCAGCGAACGTTGATTCGTGTATATCCTCCGTGAGTTGCTCTGTAATGCAAACCTTTACTTCCACATACAGTTCCTCCAATTCGGTGCGTCCTGTATCGGTCGAACATTCCTTTTCAATTTGAGTCTGCAATACCATTGCTTGCTTAAAGTAAGCTTCCAAAATTTCCAAGCGACACTTTAATTCAGCTTGAACTGGTGCAGATTTCCCTTCTCTTAGTTTGGGATCGACAACATTACGAATGCGGCTAATATTCCGGCGAGTATTCGCACGCTGTGTTTTAAGGCTCTCTAGAGACATGATTCGATCAACAACAACTTTAGGGTTTATTTGAATAAACGATGATCAAATTTGCTGCCAGAGGTACCCAAATTACGCAAACATTTATTTGCCCGAAGAAAAAATGTAAGAGACAAATTTCACTCAACTGAGCACTTAATGCTGCGTGTAGAATATAAGAGCGACGAACAATGTATGAGACGAATTCCACTCAAATGCTTGCAGAATATTTGACGATGAGTTTCACTCAACTGAGCGCATACAATCAAGCGAGAAGAAGAGTAATTCCAGCGACGACTCTCAGTACAGTTGGTGCGTGTGTATATAAGTGCATTTGTGATTAACTGCACTTATGTATTTCTAATTTGACGAATATGATAGCAAGCGCACTGCCGATAACTTGCTGCTGTGATCGCGGGGGGATCGTAGGGACAGCGAAGTGACGAAGATTGCGAAGCAGAAGCTGCTGTTGCTGCGAGAGATTGACGAAACGAAGAAGATGACTCGGTGATGCGACGGCGGGGGTCGCAGAGCGACAGCGAAGTCAACCAAAGCGAATGACCGGTGCGAATAGCAAGGCAAGCGAGTGTATGCACAGCTAATTGCTTGTATGCTGATATATGTATCCCACTTATGCACAGATGTATGTATGCAGAATATGTCTGTACATAAGCCAAATTATAACTCCAAATGCGTTACACGAAACTTGAACAGCAGGGCCCCACGTTGGGCGCCAAAATGTAAGATCAGAAGCGTTTTTCTGTCTAGCATGAGTTCAGAGTATGGGGGTGCTGTTCTAACTAAACAAATGAGCCGTATATGAAATTCAGCACATCGTAGGTGCAACGTTTATTCGTGGAGTTCTTGATATACACACTAAAAGTACAAACGTATGAGCAAGCGCAGCTTGCTTAGAGCTAGGCGAATTAATGCAAGTAATGAGAGTTTACAACGCAAGAGAGGAGAGTAATTAGGGTGAACCCAAATGTAAAAATATAGGTATAAAATTCAAGTTAAACAAGAAGATAAGTGAATTTGGCCCAACACTACCTACTCGCATATTTTCCCTTTTCTGTATGCCTTCGTATTTATGCGTGTGGTTGCAGTGTCGGTGTGTGATGAGGTTGTATGTGTGGGTTGTAGTTTTCGGCTATTTTCTGAGAATTGATTTCATCATATTGCATCAGCCAATTTGTATATTGTCGCTTAAGAAGTACCGTTCTTGCGGGGCGACAGCGTTGTGTCGCTGTCGCCGAGTGAGGTTCGATGGTAGGCACAAAGAATAATAGAGAGACACAAGTCAGTTGCGTCCAGAATTCAAGTGCGATCGAAACTCGCTGCGCGAAACGATGACCGACAATAATACTGTTCCGACATCAGAAGTGGGATCTGGCTCGCGACTCTACATGAGAAGTGAAGCAATAAAATTAAAATTTGATTAACTTGTAAAAGCCGGCATCTGACGAGGTCAATGGGAGTTGGTTGAACTTCACAGAAATTAATAGCGCAGCGAGAAGGATCATGTTCGTGTATGTTCATGTGGCTTGCGGTGTGTTTTTTTTTCTTGCTTGGCAATGAAATCGAGAGTGTGCGAGAGATAGAGTGAAAAGTGGCATACAAATTAAAAAAGACAAAAAAAAAAGTTTTTGGACCAGTGCAGCGCCGCCGCCGTGTAGACGCTTGAATGCGGAGAATGAGATTCCAGGAGGTTCCAGAATGTTCATTGAGATAAAAGCTAAGTACAAAATTTGTTGGTAATACATTTGATATGTAGTACTGGAATATGTAATGTGCGAAAATTTTAAATCTTTCGATGAAGCTCATGGAAAAAAAAAAAATATATATTGTTTCTTGAGTTTGTTTGTCGAGTTTCATACTGATACGAGTGCTCATTTTACTGCATACGATTGTCGTTGAGTTTTTCTTTAATAAACTAGTTTCAAATTCTATGCTGTGTTGCTATACGCTATATGCATTTCATCATTACTTTTTGAAGGATAGAGATTTGTTGTTTTTATAGAGCACAAAGATGGTGTGCTTATTTTATTTGAAGAATGGATCATGTTGACATCGTTTCCAGAAGTCTCGCATGCATTTGTGATTGTCTTGTGGCTGAACAGCACAAGGAGTCCGTATTGTGAATAAGTTGCAATTCTTTGGCCGAGGATCAATCCTTGCTTTGATTGCCAGGAGTTAAATGTTGATGTGAATCAGCTTTTTGTATTTTACTTGTAATTTATTTTGGTAAATGAGTACAGGGAAAGAAAGTCTTAAAGGGTGAAATTCGTCCAAATCCTCAGAAGATAGTAGCGTTGACTGCTCTGCCACCTCCACAGTCAGTCACAACACTTAGACAATTCATTGGCTTGGCATCTTATTTCCGACAATTTATTGAGGGATTTTCACAGTTGATGAAACCGTTGTACTTCTTAACTTCAGAGAAAAGTAAATTTAGCTGGAAAACTGAACACGAGCAGATACGAAAAAAAGTTATTCATATTCTTACTGATAAACCAGTGCTTATGATTTTCGACCCAAATTATCCAATTGAGTTGCATACAGATGCAAGTTGTAATGGCTACGGTGCAATTTTATTACACAAAATTAACAACAAACCTCATGTAATAGAATACTATAGCAAAACTACTTCACCTGCAGAGTCAAGGTATCACTCTTATGAGTTGGAAACTCTAGCTGTTGTAAACTCTATTAAACATTTTCGACACTATTTGTTGGGAAGGAATTTTACTGTGTTTACTGATTGTAACTCGCTAAAAGCGTCAAAAAATAAACAAGATTTGACCCCCAGAGCTCAACGTTGGTGGGCTTATTTGCAGGTGTTTACATTTGATATTCAATATAGAGAGGGAAAAAGAATGGCGCACGTTGACTTTTTGTCAAGAAATCCACCTTTGCTAGAGCCTACTTCCACAGTTAGGGTGATTGAAGAGAAAAGAGTTGATCTGACTGAAATTTCAAGTAACTGGTTCATTGCTGAACAGCGTCGAGACTCGGACATAGCCGAAATTGTGAATAAATTAAAAGACTTTTCTCTTGCTGAAGACATAGCGAAAACCTATGAGCTAAGGGCAGAAGTTCTTCACCGGAAAATACAAAGAAATGGCAGAACACGTTGTTTACCAGTGGTGCCACGTGCCTTTAGATGGTCCGTTATAAATCAAGTACACGAGTCAATAATGCATTTAGGTTGGGAGAAGACACTAGATAAAGTCTACGATTTTTATTGGTTTGACAATATGTCAAAATATGTTAGGAAATTCGTTGATAACTGTATCACTTGTAAAGTGTCCAAATCATCATCAGGCAAAATACAAGCTGAATTACATCCAATTCCGAAAATCAATATTCCTTGGCACACTATCCATATAGATATAACTGGAAAATTAAGTGGCAAAAGTGATCAGAAGGAATAAGTTATCGTTCAAGTAGACGCGTTTACCAAGTATGTCTATCTTAGTCATAGCCTTAAATTAGATAGTGAAAGTTGCATAAATACTGTTCAATCCGCTGTTCACTTGTTTGGAGTACCAAACCGAATAATAGCTGACCAGGGAAGGTGCTTTACGGGTACAAAGTTTAGTCAATTCTGTGCAGATAAGAAAATAAACTTGCATTTGATTAGTACCGGTGCTAGCCGAGCTAATGGCCAAGTGGAACGAACCATGAGCACGTTAAAAAATATGTTGACTGCAGTTGAAGCCGGAACTCAGTCTTGGCAGAATGTGTTAGGAGAGGTGCAGTTGGCAATCAATTGTACAACTAACCGTGTGACGAAAGCTAGTCCACTAGAAATGCTATTGGGAAAGGTGGCACGCCCATTAGGATTACTCCCACCTAGTGACATTGAGCATGAGGTTGATCTGCCAGATGTAAGAGCACAGGCCGAAAAGAATGTTTTAGCTAACTCAGTTTATGATAAGCAACGATTTGATAAAAATAAGGCGAAAGTAATCAGACACAAAGTTGGAGATTTTGTGTTACTAAAAAGTGAAGAAAGGCATCAAACTAAATTGAGTCCAAAGTTTAAGGGGCCTTTTGAAATAATCAGAGTCCTAGAGGGTGACAGATACATTTTAAGGTCTCTAACTAGTAAAAGAAATTACAAATATGCTCATGAAGATTTAAGAAGATTGCCAGAGGGGCAAGTGCCCGAAGAATTGAATGTGTGTGATAATTATAATAATATTGCCGAGATTGATAATACAGTTGAAAATGGTAAAGACAGCGAGAATAAAAACGTTAAGAATGTTGAAGTCACTAAAGAGAGTGAAGAAGAGTGAAATCACTAAAGAGAGTGATGAGTACGGCTGGCCAAAGAAAATGGCAGAGTACTTGATTATATAATAATGCAAGCACAAGTGCAAAACGTACTGAAGTAGTTTTGATCATGGCGTGTGGGGCATTAGATTATACAATGTGGATTATATAATAATGCAAGCACAAGTGCAAAACGTACTGAAGTAGTTTTGATCATGGCGTGTGGGGCATTTGATTATATAATGTTGAATGGAATGGAGTAAATGATGTTTTGAGAAGCTGTTGAAAGAGACAGTAATGTTTTGAGAAGCTGTTGCAAGAGACAGTAATGTTTTGAGAAGCTGTTGAAAGAGACAGTAATGGTTTGAGAAGCTGTTGCAAGAGACAGTAATGTTTTGAGACACTTTTGAAAGAGACAGTAATGAGCAGAACTAAAGAGAAATGGTTGAAATAAGTGAAATGGTTGAAATAAGAACGGTTGAAAGAGACAGTATGCTTGAAGGGCTGATACGAAAAGTGTGAGGAACTTATCATAGTGCACAAAAAAAAAAAAAAAAAAATGTTTTTATAATGACGTGTGGCACATAAGGTAGTTTGACGTATGTACATAGATCGGTTGGAAGTATGATAATGAAAGTAATTAGAAAGAAACTTGAATTAAGTTAAAGAAGATGAATTATGTTAGTTCAAGAATGCAACTAAAACTTGAAGATAAGATTCTGTATGGAACAACGAAAACGATCAAGAGAAAGAAGAAACGGGGATGAAATATGGTTGATAATTTGTGAATAAATAGATTTATTGAGTGAAGCTTTTTGCTAGAGTTACACGAGGCCGTGTTAAAGTCAGGATGGCCGTGTCGAAGCAAGTAGTACTAATATGTTGGCACGCACTGTAATTGTGCTTGCTACCTACTCGCATATTTTCCCTTTTCTGTATGCCTTCGTATTTATGCGTGTGGTTGCAGTGTCGGTGTGTGATGAGGTTGTATGTGTGGGTTGTAGTTTTCGGCTATTTTCTGAGAATTGATTTCATCATATTGCATCAGCCAATTTGTATATTGTCGCTTAAGAAGTACCGTTCTTGCGGGGCGACAGCGTTGTGTCGCTGTCGCCGAGTGAGGTTCGATGGTAGGCACAAAGAATAATAGAGAGACACAAGTCAGTTGCGTCCAGAATTCAAGTGCGATCGAAACTCGCTGCGCGAAACGATGACCGACAATAATACTGTTCCGACATATACATATATATATATATGTATATATATTTTCTCTCTTTTTTTTTTTTTTTTTTTTTTAGCTCTTATTCCTCTATTGTTATTCTATTTATTTGTTTCTGTCTCTCTTTCTTTTTTTTTTTTTTTTTCAAATTCTCTTATATATATATACAATTTTGTTAACTTTTACCATCTTAATCTATCTTGTTTTAGCTCTTCTTTTTCTTTATTTCCCTTAATCTGTTTTGTTTTATTTTTCTTTTCTTTATTTCTCTTCTTAATCTATTTTATTTTATTTTGTTTTCTTTACTTTTTATTTTATTTTATTTTACTTTACTCTACTTTACTTTACTTTATATATATATATATTTTTTTTTTTTCTTTGTGACTTATCTTATACAATTTTGCTTACATTTCCTATCTTATTCCATTTCATTCCATTTATTTCGTTTCCTCTTACCTTCTTAATCTAATCTTGCTCACGTATTCTAACTTTATTTTATTTTCTTTGTTTCCTCTTAACCTGTTTCGTTATTCTCTCTCGTTTCTCTTTATTTCTTCTTACTCTATTCACCTCTCGATTATTTTCATTATTCCCTCTTAACTTATCTCATTCATTTTAATTAATTTCTCTTCGTTTACCCTTAACCCATTTCGTTCCTTTTCGCTCTCTCTTTATACGCTTTTAATTTATTTTCCGTTCTCTCTTAACCTGATTCATCCCTTTTCGCTTCTCTTTATACGCTTTAATTGTACTTCGGTTCACTCCTGTTTCATTTCACCTTCATCTCACTTTCACTTTTCTTGACCAATCTCTTTTGACGCTTTTATTCAGTTTCCTTCGTTACTCTACTCCGTCTTCGCTATCGGATCTTATCTCCTTTTGTTTTCTCCTCGTTTTATCCCTCTTCTCACTTCTTGTATTCCTCTCACCTTGCTCTGCTTTATTCCAATTCGCTCCGCCCTTTCATTTATTTTTACTTCATTTTATTTTGATTTATTTTGATTTATTTTATTTAATTTAATTTTATTTTATTTTTATTTTTTTTTTTTTTTTATCTTTACTTTACTTTACTTTACATTACTTTACTTTACTTTACTTTACTTTACTTTACTTTACTTTACTTTACTTTACTTTACTTTACTTTACTTTACTTTACTTTACTTTACTTTACTTTACTTTACTTTACTTTACTTTACTTTACTTTACTTTACTTTACTTTACTTTACTTTGCTTTACTTTACTTTACTTTACTTTACTTTACTTTACTTTACTTTGTTTTATTTTGTTTTATTTTGTTTTATTTTGTTTTATTTTGTTTTATTTTGTTTTATTTTGTTTTATTATATTTTATTTTGTTATATTTTATTTTGTTATATTTTTTTTTATTATATTTTATTTTGTTATATTTTATTTTGTTATATTTTACTTTGTTATATTTTATTTTGTTATATTTTATTTTGTTATATTTTATTTTGTTATATTTTATTTTGTTATATTTTATTTTATTTTATTTTATTTTATTTTATTTTATTGGGTCGGATATGCCCTAGGTAGGGTATCGCGAAACCATGCAAGGGGCACATGGACTATAATAGCCGAGCTGCTCAGCGGGTCTCATGCCGCCAAAACCGGACAAATCTTAGCGAGACACATGTTCGTACCAACACGTCAGATATACCCTATGCAGAGTGCAGCGCAACCGTGCAACAAGTAGCCAACATTTACCCTCACTCTCTTTCTCTCGCTCGCCTGTGCGCTCTCATATGCTTATATGCACATAGCGAATAATGGGAGAAACAAAACGCGTATAAATGTATGCGCGCTCTAACCTGCATACATGTATATATGCTTGCATATGATCACCGACATGCATACAAACAGACATACATATATGCAAATGCGTATACTCATACATATATTAGCGAAAAAGGCATGCACAAAATCAATGCGCCAAAACTCGAATTAGACGCGCAATTTGTCTTTTGCCGTTACCGATATACCCTACTTTTCTTCTCCCACTCGCAAGGTATACTCGACTTGCCATTTAGAGAAAATATTCAAACGTCAAAATAGGCCACTACTCGAACATATAACAATATTCTCGTTTCTTCACTTGTATGTACATACCCATATACCATTATATTCCTTTACACACGTACGCTTACATGCACCACATATATGTATTCATTCCAATATACACCCCCATATATGCGCACATTTAAGCATCAACGTTCACTCATGCAATTATACATATATATCTATATATCTAATTACCACCAAAACCAAACATTGAAGCAATGAGGAAATACAAGCAACCAAACGGATATACCGCACAGCGACCGCGCTGTCCAGGGTATAAAGATTCAAAAGCGACGAGAAAAGAAAACCAACGGTAAAACAATTGTGGCGCCGAAAAGTACAGCGCGCGCCAAAATCGCTAAACGCATATGCACATATATATATATACACTTACAAATTTTCTACTTCTCTCGATCAAAATTTTAAGGTTTTATATATCAAAATATAGCACTTTTATATATTTATTATAATTTCCGCCGTTTCCCCTCGGCCACTTGTAAGGTCGTCAATTTATATACGCCCATATGAAAATGCGCACGTATAAATGTACATACATACGTATATACGTACGCGTTCACTATTTTCACGCAAACTATTCTCTTCTTTTCGCTAATCCGCTAATCCGCTATTCTGCCGATACATACTTACACGCCGGCCGTTACAACGGTGCCGGCTAACCCACGCTATAATTTCGGCGCGCTTTCGGTACAGCACGCGCCAAAAAATTAGAATTCGCGAACTCTAGAATGTTCGTGATTTCTCGACTAGGCTTATATAGTATGTTATAATTTCGCAATTTTCGCTCGCTAATTGCCGACCATAAGATGCACCGCGCACCGCCCTGTGTCCCTGCTCGGGCGCCACTTGTAAGGTAGTAAATTTTCACAGCTGGGGTAGACACAGTCTACCCAGGGTACTCTCACAAGAAATTTATTTAATTTTGAAATAGTGAGACACCAGGGGGGGGGGGGGGGAATATCTAACGTTATTGGCCGGAATATGGGAGAGGGAGGGGGGGGGGAATCTAATACGGGGACCGCCACTCACGTGTACCACCTCCTTTTTCTTTCCTCGTCTCTGGGTCTTCTCTTTCCCTCGCTGCCGTCGAACTCTACTCTGGCCGCCGTTTAATTCAATAAAAATCGTCTATTCACCTTTTCTTTCGGTTTCTTTAATTTTCACTCGAGATGCCGCTTACTCTAATCGCGCTTTTACAATTCACCACGCACTTAAAAATTAACTCTCTAAAAACGACTTAAACCCGACCCTTTTTTTACTCCTCGATCACCTTTCAACCAAAACTGACTCGCCAACGACTTGGCAACGACCTTTCTTAAACGCGACTCCCCAACTACTTGGCAACGACTCCCCCACGACTAAATCCTCCATCTTTCTTGCGCTCGCCCAAAGCGCTCAGCGTCGGCGACGCAACTCTCCGCTCACAACTCTCCACGCAGGGTTGCGCCGCCGATCGCCGATAAATCAGCGCTTTGGGCGGCATTTTCAAATATGAATTCAAATCTTAAAAATATATCAAACTAATTTTTACTTAATCCCTAACTACTGCGGCTAAATCTTACCAACTACAAAACTAACCCTAATTAAACCTGCTTAATTTACTAGCTTAACTCTAAATCTTAATGGCTACAAAATAAACTAAATATTTCATCAAACTAAATATTCAAATAAACTAAAAACTTATATACAAATTCTTTGTGAGAATCTACGGCATAGTGCCCCAAAATTGCAGCTTGCGGACGACTTTTGCTTTTAACAGGACAATGATCCGAAGCATACAGCCCACAATGTAAAGCTCTGGCTACTTTACAATGTTCAAAATCAACTCCAATCGCCCCCCAGTCTCCAGACCTGAATCCTATTGAACATCTATGGGACTCACTCGAGCGTAGGATCCGGCAGCACACCGTAAGGCCTAAGAACATGCTGAAGTAGGTCATGATGGGGCAAAATAACTGCAAAGGACACTAGAAACCTAGTTGACTCAATGCCACGACGTTTGGCTAAACGAAAAAACGAAAATGTCATTCTGCAATATACTAACAACTAACAAAATCCTGCCTTGTATGCAGAATAGTTAAAGTGTACGCAGACTTTTGATGGGTCATTATACTCATTCACGAAGTGAATTAGTATATTGGTTTTGTGCAATGTCCGTCTTGCTGTCCGTCCGTCTGTCCGTATGAACGCAGTTCATTTCGCCGCTATTGAAGCTAGAGACTTGAAATTTGGAACACATACTCGTGTATAACTCCGATTTATAAAGTGTTAAAATTTTCCCGATCCGCCTACTAGGGGCGAGGCAAATCGGAAAATGCATTTTCCGATATACCAGAAACCATGTTAGTTGTAGAGCTAGAAAGCTGAAATTCGGTATGTAGGTCCGCGTCGACCACCCAAGTCCATCAAGCTATGGCGGATATATCTACGCCCATTGGGGGCGTGGCAAATCGGATAAAACTGTATCTCCGGAAGTCATAAAGCTAGAAAGTTGAAATTTTGCACGTGAGCTAATGGTATGATTCTATAATGACTGATGAAAAAATTTTATGCTTACGCCCACTAGGGGCGTGGCAAATCGGAAGTGAAGATATAGTGATTTTTCAAATTTTGCTATATTTTAGGCACTATTGATGCTAGAGAACTGAAATTTGATATATATACGCGGGGTCACAACCTACGTCCAACGAGCTATGATGGATATATGTCCGCCCAAAGGGGGCGTGGCAAACCGCAAAAGCTTATATCTCGTACAGTTTACGAGCTAGATGTTTCAAATTTGGATAGTTGAGTTACTGGTAACATCCTCTATCGATGTCCCAAAAATAATTGTTACGCCTCTTTGGGGGCGTGGCATATCGAAAAATACTTTGTAATTTTCATATTTTTGGAGCGTAAGCATTCAAATTTGACATGTACGTTAGCTCGTTCTAAGAAGCGGCCAAAAATGAGGTGTCTACGGCCACTAGGGGCGTGGCGATCCGCATTTGTAGTATCAAATTGCGATATTTATATGCGTGAGCCATCTATGTATGTACATGTATATACAAATAGGTTTAATAGGCATTGATAACACGGAAGTAAACATTTTTATAAAATTAAAAAAATATAAAAGAAGCTAAAAAAAAAATTAACAAAAAATGGTTTCCCGCGGGAACTCGCACCCAAGCCAAATAGCATGTTTGTCAAAATAACTAAAACGAATTTAACCGGCGCCTCTGCCGACAGCGCTACCGCCTGATTTGAACAACAGTAAATAAAACGAAATGATATTCTTGTTATGAAAAGCCAGAGTAGCGGTTAAAAACTTCAAGAACAATGCAAAAACAAATCAGTCGCATTTGAGATTCTTAAAACACGCTAGAGTACACATTTATGTGTACATACACTCACACATACACACATAAAAGTGAGCGCGTGTATAAGAAAGCTGGAATGCTTGATGCTATGCGTGCAGACTTATGTGTATCTGTATGTATATATGTATATACATTATATACATACATATATGCGTATATGCTATGAACTAATTTAAACTTATAAGATTGTTCGATTAAGAAAATGAAAAGTATTAAGTACCCTTTATTAAAGCTCGCACCTTCCCAATAAAATATCTTTTTTATAATAACAACGAAATATGTATGAAAAAAAAAACAAAACAAAACATTGAAGGGGCTTTGAATCTCCGCTACTCTAACATAACTCACGTCGCCTTTAGCACCCACGCTATTGCCTTGCTTGACTACATGGTAGCTAAAATACAATAACGTAATAACAGAGCGTCATCTGACAAAACTACAGTAACAGCTAGAAAATCCAGAAATCAATCGCAATTCTTAGAATATGCAAAAAGGCGCGCTTTTGTCTATACGCATAGAATAAACGATGAGTGTATGCACATGTATTAGAAAATCGCGCTGATCTGCTGCTAGCTTGGAACCGGTATCCAAAATATAACTAAAATCAAAATTGTATAAAATTGATTTGAAGATCCTAGTTCTAAAGATGTACTAGATATAAACGGCAATAGCTATCGATGATTTTCATACCCTGAACCCATTGAAAATGGTAAATCAGGGTATATTAGTTTTGTGAAAATTATCTAACAGGCAGAAGGAATCATCGCAGACCCCATAAAGTATATATATTCTTGATCAGGCCGACGAGCTGAGTCGATATAGCCATGTTCGTCTGTCCGTCCGTCCGTCCGTCCGTCCGTCCGTATGAGTGCGTCGATCTCAGAAGTTATGAGAGCTAGAGAGCTGATATTTTGTATGAGTGCGTCGATCTCAGAAGTTATGAGAGCTAGAGAGCTGATATTTTGTATGCATACTCGTGTATACCATACGCAGTACGAGTTTATCATATTTTTTCGATAACTCACTTGATATTTTTTTTTATCGAGGATAATCGATAAATTGATATTGTTTTTTCAGCCTTATTTGAACACTATTAGACCTAGAGACTTCAGATTTACTGTGTATATACATTTGATGGATACACCAATTTTGTAATTTACAGATTTTGGATACCACGCCCCCTTCGCCCCCAATTCGTAAAAAACGTATATCAAGTACTAGAGACTTGTGCTTTGGAATGTAAACACATTTACACATTATGATTACTTCTGAAAGTTTCATTAAGATTGTACGTCTACAAACGGAACTATTCAACAAATAAATTCTCATAATATTGCCCATACCGCTGCGCAGCCCAAGCTTAGTCGCTGCTTACTGCGCAGTTAGCAAAGCGCGGGCCTTTGCGTGCGGGAGGATGCATGTGTATGTATGTATGTGTGCAGATTGATTGGGACATCAGCATGGAGGGTTCAGGGTATCTCCTAGTCGAGCAGTCTCGACTAGAGTCTTCTTACTTGTTTTTTCATCTATCTTTAGAGAATCATAATATTGTCTCACGTGCAAATTTTAGCGTTCTAGCTTTACAACGCAACTTTTGAAATTTGGAGCACACACTCGTGAATATCGTCGATTTATAAATTGTGAACATTTTACTAATCCTGATACGAGGGACGTGGCAGATCGGAAAATATATTTTCCGATATATCAGAAATCAGATTAGTCGAAGAGCTAGAAAACTGAAATTTGGAATGTAGATTCGCGTTGACCATCTATGATTAAAAAGCTATGACGGATATATCTGCGCCCTTTGGGGCGTGTCAAATCGGGTATATTGGTATCTAACACAGTTTTTAAGCTAGAACGCTGAGATTTTGCACGTGAGGTACTCTTACGATTCTATAAAGATTGATGAAATATTAGATGTCCACTAGGGCGTGGTAAATCTAGATCTAGATATAGTGATTGTTCAAATTCTGCAATACTTTATGCACTATTGATTCTATAGACCTGAAATACTCGGGCTGACCACCTAAGTCCAAAGAGATATTGTGGATATATGTATATCCGCCCTTAGGGTGCGTGGCAAACCTACAGTTCCAGAGTTGGAAGATTCAAATTTGGATAGTTTAGTTACTGGTAACCTCCTCTATCGATGCCAAAACAAAATTGTAACCCCTATTTAGGGGCTTGGCATATCGAAGAAACTGTGAAACTATCATATATTTTAGCGTAAGCAGCTATTCTACCTATAGCTCGTTCTAAGGACTGGCCAAAAATTATGTGTCTACGCTCAGTGGGGCGTGCCAATTCGGGAAAATCTGACTTTTCTACAGTATTAGAGTTGGAAACTGAAAACTTAGCGATTAAATTGCTGATAGCATCCTATATTAATTTGCACATAGGATGTGAATGAGTAGTCTTCGTTGGTAGCGCCTGACTGCAACGTTCGTATTTGTTTAAATTTCATGTAGTGTGCATATGTATGTTTAAACTCATCTTACCTTAATGTTAATGTTAATTAAGTTAAGAAATGATGAACCAAAACACTTTATTGACAACGACTTAATAGTTTACATATATTTATTTTTTAAAGCGAGGGCTACGGGTTATATAGGGTAAATAGTTATATAGAGTAATTAAATTATTCCTTTTTGCTTTGATAGTCTTGATATTAGAGGTTCGTTATTTTATTATTTATTTAAGTCTAAGGTAACACGCAATCCAGCCACCCACTCTACTATATGTTTAAAAAATTCATACGAACCGTTGTCATCATTTATGCAATCACCGAATCCATCGTGTCCATGGAATAATTTTCTATCAGCATCAACGTAGCCAATAAGCGGTTCAACTGCACCCATAAAAATCGGTACCTAAGTAAAACGAGCAACTTTTAATATAACATACGTCACTAATTGGTCGCAGAATACAAGAATAATTCAGTAATACCCAAGGTCCCTGACATACATTTTTTCAAATACATACTGCGTTTTATTTTGGACTATCTTTATAAAACTTTTAGATCGTGCTGATAACATTAAAATGAGTGCATTTGCCAAAGCACAAGTCTCTAATATTTTAAATACGCCAATTTCAAGCTTAGGAGTGGAGTGAGGGCGAGTTGAAAAGTTCGCATACAGACACAAAAATGATCATACATGTAGCACGGAACTGAAGGTGTGTCTGCATGCTTGTCGCGAACAGATTTCAATTTTTCTGCGCAATTGCTTGAGAGCGACGCCTTTACGCTTCGGCATTTTTTTTTATTATACTCTGAACCCATTGAAAATGGGAAATCAGGGTATAATGGTTTTGTTAAATGTATGTAACAGGCAGAAGGGGGCGTGGCAGACCTAACGAATATATATATATATATATATATATATATATATATATATATATATATATATATATATATATATATATATATATATATATATTATTCTTAATCAAGGCGACGAGCTGAGTCGATTTAGCCATGTCCGTCTGTCCGTCCGTCCGTCTGTCCATATGTATGAACGCGTCAATTTCAGAAGATATAATAGCTAGAGACTTCAATTTTTTTTGTAAATGTCCGTATATAGCACGCGGATATCGAGCTTATCACCAAAAGTCGATAACTCATCCCGTTATTTTTTTATCGATCAAAAACCTTATAGAAAACCAGTTATAAAATTATATCTCCTACATCTTTAGAGCTATACCGTTAGCTCGTTCTAAGAACTGGCAAAGAATGTGGTACCTACGCCCAGTAGGGGCGTGGCAAATCGCACAAAAAATGCATTTCCTACAGTATTAGAACTAAACTTAGCTACTGAATAGCTGATGGGATGTGAATGAGTATCCCTGAGTCGGTAAAGCCCGACTACAACGTTCTTACTTGTTATACTCATTCACGAAGTGAATAAGTATATTGGTTTTGTGCAATGTCCGTCTTGCTTTCCGTCCGTCCGTCTGTCCGTATGAACGCAGCTCATTTCGCCGCTATTGAAGTTAGAGACTTGAAATTTGGAACACATACTCGTGTATAACTCCGATTTATAAAGTGTTAAAATTTTCCCGATCCGCCCACTAGGGGCGTGGCAAATCGGAAAATGCATTTTCTGTTGGAGTGGTGGCGTCTTCAATAAGTACAAAGACCAGGCTTGTAGTTGCCTCGTCTTTATTTGTAGGATGGTAGCTGTTCAGCTCGTATAAAAAGGTGAATATTATATATGTATATATGCCAGGATAGGCAAGTGACAAGTGTCGGAGACGAAGTCCTCAGCGGGGCGCTAAGTACAGCCACTAACCACACAACACATAGACTAGACACGTAGAGCAATTTTTTTCAACGACGGAATTGTTCTCTGAAGCGACCGGAGAACTTCGTATTTGCTCGGCTCTGTCTTTTGAGGCTCAAGCAGTGAAAATGCTGCACGACAAAGTCAGTGCGCTGCCAGCGCTCAATCGAAATGGTCCCGTTCTCATATGAAGCACAACTGTGTGTTATTTGTCCTACTCTGTCTCTCTCTCAGTCCCTCTCTCTCGCTCTCTATAGTTTCTGAAATCATCACCCTCAGCAGCGCACAAAAATTGAAATTTCTGTTCGCGACGATCCCAGCTCTTTTCTTTTGAATGAAGGGTATACCGAAATCTTAAAAGGGTTTGCAACGTTCATACAAAAGTTTAGCGTTTTCATGATTATTTCTAGGAAGGGTATGAAAGCAGTGAGGCTCGTACAGAATATGTTTTGGCGACGAGCATACACACACACACACTTGTAGTCCCTTATTACGTGTGTGAGCATTTGTGACCTGCGTGCGTTACTCTGGCTGCTTGTAGCAATTTTAAAGCCCTGCATTTGCATTTGGTCGGTCTTACGGGCTGTCATAACCACTTCACACAGATGTGCTATGTGTGAACATACATATACATGTATGTACATAAGTAGATTTATTTATTATTATTGTTAATCATATTTATAAATATGTGTATATCCATCAAATACTATAATTATATATAATTAAAATTATTTTATACACATTTTCAACCGAAAAAATTATCGTGAAACACTATAAGTTTACTAAATGCTTTGCAATACATGAAATACACATGTCATATTATACTCAAGCTGTACTCATTATTGCCAAAATTTTCTGATTAAGTCATAAAGGCCCATTTTACAGTCACCCTACGATTCAAACCACACACAATTTACAAACTACTAAATCCAGAGACAATTATATTCCTATCCCATGCATGCATACACATACACATGCATATGCAGCCCGTGGCAAGCACAAGTCAATGTTCACGTATTATGAACATACACACTTACAATATTCCACAGGCAGCAAGAATAGTTTCCCATACTAACACATAATGCCTCATGCATGTAAAACGGGACTCTAACTGACGATTGACGAAAATATTGAGAAAGAATTGAGTTTGGCGACCCACGCACACAAAAGCACATACATGTAGCAAGGGACTGTTAATGTGTGTGTGTATGCTCGTCGCAAAAATGTATTCTTTCTATGCACAACAGGCTGTGCAAATTGTAAAGCCCAAAACTTGCCGTTGGTCGGCCTTGTGAAGTGAGCACATGCATACATACATTTGCATATGTGTATGTTTGTATGGGATGATAATTGTCTCTGGATTTAGTAGTTTGTAAATTTTGTGTGGTTTGAATCGTAGGGTGACTGTAAAATGGGCCTTTATGACTTAATCAGAAAATTTTGGCAATAATGAGTACAGCTTGAGTATAATATGACATGTGTATTTCATGTATTGCAAAGCATTTAGTAAACTTATAGTGTTTCACGATAATTTTTTTCGGTTGAAAATGTGTATAAAATAATTTTAATTATATATAATTATAGTATTTGATGGATATACACATATTTATAAATATGATTAACAATAATAATAAATAAATCTACTTATGTACATACATGCATATGTATGTTCACACATAGCACATCTGTGTGAAGTGGTTATGACAGCCCGTAAGACCGACCAAATGCAAATGCAGGGCTTTAAAATTGCTACAAGCAGCCAGAGTAACGCACGCAGGTCACAAATGCTCACACACGTAATAAGGGACTACAAGTGTGTGTGTGTGTATGCTCGTCGCCAAAACATATTCTGTACGAGCCTCACTGCTTTCATACCCTTCCTAGAAATAATCATGAAAACGCTAAACTTTTGTATGAACGTTGCAAACCCTTTTAAGATTTCGGTATACCCTTCATTCAAAAGAAAAGAGCTGGGATCGTCGCGAACAGAAATTTCAATTTTTGTGCGCTGCTGAGGGTGATGATTTCAGAAACTATAGAGAGCGAGAGAGAGGGACTGAGAGAGAGACAGAGTAGGACAAATAACACACAGTTGTGCTTCATATGAGAACGGGACCATTTCGATTGAGCGCTGGCAGCGCACTGACTTTGTCGTGCAGCATTTTCACTGCTTGAGCCTCAAAAGACAGAGCCGAGCAAATACGAAGTTCTCCGGTCGCTTCAGAGAACAATTCCGTCGTTGAAAAAATTGCTCTACGTGTCTAGTCTATGTGTTGTGTGGTTAGTGGTACAGCGAACCAGTAGGAGAACTGGGTTATGTTATTAACAGAATGCTGTTAATAACATAACATTGTGAGGTGCGGGAGGAGCAATTCTTGTTAATGAGATTTGGCATTAACATACTCCCCCCCCCCCCCTTGCAAGGATTGCAAATCAGGACGTCGCATTCGAAGCTGGAGAGCCTTTGGTGTGTGGATCAAAGCCGTCAGCGGAGCTGTGACCGCCTTTTTGAGAGTCGAGGCGGAGTGACGTGCTGATCCCTGGAGATGCAGGAGCGTGTGTTGATCCTGGCCACACGTTTTGCAACGTCCCTTGTTGCGGCAGGATTGCCCGGAGTGCTCGTGAGCCAAGCAGTTCGTGCAGTACTTATGTATAAGTACCGCACTCATCCGTTTCTCCTCTGAAAGGCCCAGAAAACGCTGGAAATTCCGAAGTCCGTGGGCTCCTGGGCACACGCGGCACTGGAAGAAATTGGTACCGCGTGGCTTGCTGCTTTTGGATGACGGCGTCTTTACCTGGAAGATCGGATGAGTTGGAGGTTGAATTGCTTGCTCGTTAGAACACAACATGGAGGTTAGTTTGTCAGCACAAGGAGGACGAGGATCGGGTTGGAATAATGGGCCTGAACGAAGAATATTATTCAGGCTGTCATTCAATGCTGGACGGAGAGCATTGAAACCCTCACTTTCGGAGTGGTGCTGTCGGGAGCTCGGGATGGAAGAGCTTCGTCAGATGATACGGTTGGCAGAGACTCAAGTTTCACCTCTTCCGAAACAGAAACCTGAGTTGTGAAGGAGGAGACCGTTCCTGGTATCGCCTGTGAAAGTGGGCCTGTCAGTACCCAACCGAAAATAGTCTCCAGACCTATAAGAGGCCCACAAATATTAGGGTGATAACCTCCCTGAATGATAGTCGGAAGGATATCCGCGCCTATCAGGACATCAATTTCCGCACTCTTGTAAAACTCGGGGTCAGCTAGCTGAACTTTCGGAAGTTTGTTTAACAAGAGTTGCGGAACTGGGGACGAAGGAATGTTACCAGCCAGATTTGGAACGACGAGAGCAGAAGCTTTGATTCGCAGTCTCGGCTTCAACGGAGAACCAATATCAAAGTTGCATAGCTTGTGTGCCTCAGCTGTCACTGCTTGATTCAGGCCGAATTTGAAGGGCAACTTGATATTATGGAAGAGTCGCTCAGAAATGAAAGTCGCTTCGGACCCTGAGTTGAATAAAGCACGGGCGGGATAGGTTGCGCCGAAATGGCATATATTAATCACCGCCGTGCCGAGGAGGACACCTCGCATGTTGGCAGCCAGATACGTTTGGACGTTGGACATAACTGGAGTACGAGTCGGAGCTATAGCTGTTGCGGAGGCAGCAGCGGTCCGAAGAGTATTATCCCTATGGAGTAGGGTGTTATGTCGACCATTGCACGTGAAACAGTTGTGAGTACTGGTACACTCTCGTAACTGGTGACCTTTAGCGAAACAGTTTAGACAAAGCTTCTTCGATTTTATGTAAGTTTCTCGTTCATGAATGGATAGTTGGAGAAACTGAGGGCAGAATCGGATTGGATGATTCTCTCTTGAACACAGATCGCACCTTGTGCCGATGGTGTCCACTTGCGTTCTGAACGAGTTCAGTCGTTCGGGAAGGGCAGGGTTCGCAGATCTCGGAGTTGAGTTCGTAACTTTTGGAACAGAGCGGTCACCTTCCATAGCTTCAAGAGCACGAGCGCGCTCGCTAAGGAAGTGACTGACGTCCTGCCAGGCTGGGATTTCTGTTTTTCGTGTCAATGAATGCTCCCAGAGAGATCGAGTTTGTTCCGGCAAATTTGAAGTGCACATAAACACAAGAATGCAATCCCAGCTTTCAGTGGATATCTGAGCATGCTCGATTGCCGTGACACATCTGTGCATAGTGCTATGCAACTCTCTGAGAGACGAGCCTGACTCCGTGGTGATCTTGGAAAGGTTGAGAAGAGTTTTAAGCTGACTAACAGCCGCTTATTCTCAAACCGATCACACAAAGAGACCCAAGCCGATGCAAAGCCGTCGTTTGTGAGAGGATACTCTGCGACTAGTGCGTTTGCATCGCCTGCTGTTTTCGAATTAAGGTGGAATAGCTTTTCCACCGGAGTTAAACACGGATTTTTTATGTAGATCGCGGAATGTTGGCCAGCGCAAGTAGTCGCCGTGGAACACTTCCATGTCAACGGGTGGAAGGCGACAGCCTTCAGACGTGGCGAAAGGAGCGGACATAGGAGCGGGCGGTGTACTCGATGCGGAAAGTGCGTCGATCTGTACACCCAGATGGGTCGTACACCGCTCGTAGACAGTGTAGCAGTTGTCGAATTCGGCCTCCATGGCTTCAACTTCGCTGCTCAGCATCATCCCACAATGCCTTGACCCGATCTCGACGGATCTCGAAGGCCCGGAGCTGAGCCGCCTGGGTGGCATTAGAGTCTCCGGGACCGTCAATGCGCGGCTCAAACTTGATGAGCCTATCCGCAGCCGAGATAAAGTCAGACAACGACATTTTAGACGGACTTGCGGGCTTTATACTGGATCGGATGACGACCGGACTACGCTTGAAAGTGCTGCTTGTCTGCGTTTTCCCGGACGGAATGGGTGATGCAGAGGCACTGCGCTTGATCAGACGCGAAGCTGGTACACTAAGTTGCGCTCGACCCGAACGATCAGACATAGATGCTAACTGGAAGTTAGCTGCTGGAAATTTCTGATATGGAGACAGAAATTCACTCAAAAAGCAAAGTAATTCAGTTGACAAGAGCTAGAAAGTTGTCAACTGAACGTGGAGCAAATTGGAAAAGAATTATTGCCTTGTTAAGCAAGTAAAGCGAAAACAAAAAAGAAGAAGAGGCAAAAAAGTTTAATTTATTTAATTAGGACAAATTAAATAATCAAATTCTTAATTTGGAATTCGACTTTGTAATTAATTATTTTAATTAGGATAAATTTAATAATTAAAAGGGGCTTTATATTTTGCTTTACAATGGCTCTTTGAAATACGATAAATACTGATCGTGACACAACTATTGTCACGAAATTGTGGCGGCCGGTGATAGTTATTGAAAATGTTATCGATACTAGTGACGATCTCAGCTGCTTGGACACAAAACAAAACAAACAATTTAACAATTTAAGTTTATTATTATAATGGGTCATTATGACTTAATTAGAAATTTTTGGCAATAATGAGTAAAGCTTGAGTATAATATGACATGTGTATTTCATATATTGCAAAGCATTTAATAAACTTATTAGTGTTTTACGATAATTTTTTCGGTTGAAAATGTGTATAAAATAATTTAAATCATATATGTATAATTACACTATTTTATGGATATAGACATATTTTGAGACATGATTAGCTATAATAATATATAAATGTACTTATGTACATATGTATGTTCATATATAGTGCATCTGTGTGAAGTGGTTATGACAGCCCGTAAGACCGACCAAATGCAAATGCAGGGCATTAAAATTGCTACAAGCAGCCAGAGTAACGCACGCAGGTCACAAATGCTCACACACGTAATAAGGGACTACAAGTGTGTGTGTGTATGCTCGTCGCCAAAACATATTCTGTACGAGCCTCACTGCTTTCCTAGAAATCATGAATCATGAAAACGCTAAACTTTTGTATGAACGTTGCAAACCCTTTTAAGATTTCGGTATACCCTTCATTCAAAAGAAAAGAGCTGGGATCGTCGCGAACAGAAATTTCAATTTTTGTGCGCTGCTGAGGGTGATGATTTCAGAAACTATAGAGAGCGAGAGAGAGAGGGACTGAGAGAGAGACAGAGTAGGACAAATAACACACAGTTGTGCTTCATATGAGAACGGGACCATTTCGATTGAGCGCTCGTAGCGCACTGATTTTGCCGTGCCTTATTTTCACTGCTTGAGCCTCAGAAGACCGAGCCGAGCAAATACGAAGATGTCTGGTCGCTTTCAGAGCATATGTTCGCCGTTGAAAAAAATTGCTCTACGTGTCTAGTCTATGTGTTCTCTGGTTAGTGGTACAGCGAACCAGTAGGAAAACTAGCATTCTGTTAATAACATAGCATTGTGCGGTGCGGGAGGAGCAATTCTTGTTAATGAGATTTGGCATTAACATTTTCCGATATACCAGAAACCATGTTAGTTGAAAGCTAGAAAGCACATGAGCTAATGTTATGATGCTATAATGACTGATTTTATGTTAACGCCCACTAGGGGCGTGGCAAATCGGACCTGAATATATAGTGATTTTTCAAATTTTGCTATATTTTAGGCACTATAAATGCTAGAGACCTGAAATTTGGTATATATACGCGGGGTGACAACCCAAGTCCAACGAGCTATGGTGTCCAGGATAGTTCAGTTACAGGTAACATCCTCTATCGATGTCCCAAAAATAATAGTTACGCCTCTTTGGGGGCGTGACATATCGAAAAATACCCTGTAATTTTCACATTTTTGGAGCGTAAGCATTCAAATTTGGCATGTACGTTACCGTTAGCTCGTTCTAAGAACTGGCTCAAAATGAGGCGTCTACGGCCACTAGGGGCGTGGCAATCGGCATTTGTAGTATCAAATTGCGACATTTATATGCGTGAGCCATCATGTGTACATGTATGTATATACAAATAGGCTTAATAGGCATTGATAACACGGAAGTAAACATTTTTATAAAATTAATAAAATATAAAAGAAGCTAAAATAACAATAATTTGCAATTTACAAAAAATAGTTTTCCGCGGGATTTGAACTCGCACCCAAGCCAAATAGCATGTTTGTCAAAAAAACTAAAATGAATTTAACCGGCGCCTCTGCCGACAGCACTACCGCCTGCTTTCAACAACAGTAAAGAAAACGAAATGACATTCTTGTTATGACGCCTTATAGCAAGGAAAAGCCAGAGTAGCGGCTGAAAACTTCAAGAACAATGCAAAAACAAATCAGTCGCATTTGAGATTCTTAGAAACGCTAGAGTACGCATTTATGTGTACATACACACACACATACACACATAAAAGTGAGCGCGTGTATAAGAAAGCTGGAATGCTTGATGCTATGCGTGCAGACTTATGTGTATGTGTATGTATATACATATGTACATATATACATTATATACATACATATATGCGTATATGCTATGAGGGCTATTTATGAAGAAACAAATTTAAACTTATAAAATTGTTCGATTAAGAAAAAGAAAGCTCGCATCTTCCCAATAAAATATCTTTTTTATAATAACAACGAAATATATATGAAAAAAAAAACATAACATTGAAGGTGCATTGAACCTCCGCTACTCTAACAACACTCGCGTCGCCTTTAGCACCCACATTATTGCCTTGCTTGACTACATGGTAGCTAAAATACAATAACGTAATAACAGAGCGTCATCTGACAAAACTACAGTAACAGCTAGAAAATCCAGAAATCAATCGCAATTCTTAGAATATCAAATAAGGCGCGCTTTTTGTCTATACGCATAGAATAAACAATGAGTTTGTGCACATGTCAAAAATCAAAATTGTATAAAATTGATTTGAAGATCCTAGTTCTAAAGATGTACTAGATATAAACGGCAATAGCTATCGATGATTTTTTTAAAATTATAATGGGATCAACGTTTGGGCTGTGAATGAGTATTCTGCAATCGGTATCGCTCGACTGCAACGTTCTTACTTGTTATACCCTGAACCCATTGAAAATGGGAAATCAGGGTATAATGGTTTTGTTGAAATGTATGTAACAGGCAGGAGGCGTGGCAGACCCCACAAAGTATATATATTCTTGATCAGGGCGACGAGCGACGAGCTCTTTTCGAAGATATAAGAGCTAGAGACTTGAATTTTTTTTTAAATGACCGTATATACAGCGCGGATGTCGAGCTTATCACTAAAAATCGATAAATCATCCCGTTATGTTTTTATCGAATAAAAACATTCAAGTTCAAATCAGGCGCCAGTATAGCCAATTGTGAATGATTTTTCATTTTTTTAAATTTGTCACATATTCAATGGAATATGTAGATCATATGCTGAAAGTTTCATTAAATTCCGTTAGTTCTATCAATTTTTTAAAAATCATCAAATGTTTGGCCAATTAACAAACGCACGTGAAACAGTCATAGCAGTTTTCCTATACGTGTGCACACACACATTAAAATAAACAATTAGTTTAGTTTCGATTTGCTAGATGGCGCTGCAGCAGTGAATGTATTGCTGTTTTGCCATTAGTCCGTCAATAAGTGAAGTGGAGTTGTGGAAAGCAGCATGTCGCACGATCGAGAAGTCTCGGGTTCGAATCTCAGAGCGGGCGCAATTTATGTTAACTGTTTTAATTGTTTTAAAATATTCAAGTATTTAATTAAAAGAGTCTTCTATTTCTCTTATATTTTTAAATACGTTTAAATTGAAAATTTAACCACACTAAATGTACATTTTTATTAGTTTGGTTCAGGGTAGTATCTAGTCGAGCACTCTCGACTAGAGTTTCCTTACTTGTTTTTTGATTATGTTTGTTGTTTATAATTTTTTAAAATATTAGGCTTAGTTTTAATAATAAAATAAAAACATAATTATGTTAATAAATGAATGAGAAATGTATTAAAAAAAAAGAAATATTGCGATATGTGTTCTATATAAAATAGAATACACATTTAAACATAAACATATGGGTTTGTTTGCAAGTGTACACAGAGTAGAGGTGGGCACGGGCCGAATTTTTTGCACCCGGCCCGATCCGCCCAACCCGAAAGCAACAAAAATTGTCATACCCGCGCCCAAGCCGCCCGCCCGAAACAATTACAACAAATTTAATTCTCAAGCATTACAATTTTTTTTTTCTCAAAAATAACAACAATTTTATTCTTAACAAGTAAGAAAGCTCTAGTCGAGACTGCTCGACTAAGAAATCCCCCTTCGGAGAACTGATATTTCAATAATTCTTCCCGTCTTTCTGCTTACAAAAGAAACACACACACTCACACATGCACACGCGGACACACATACATAGACACTCATAGGCACGCACGCATAAACACACATGGGCTGCAGTGTGGACTTACCATGGAAACTTTATTGCTTAATAACTTTTTTTGTGGACGTACGTTCTTCATGAAACTTTCAGATTGTGGTTTTATCATTACTAAGCGTGTATTTGCGAATTTCGAAATTCTATCACGTGCAGTCGAGTCTACATTTAAAATTTGGAGACTTAAGCTCTAAAGGTGTAGGAGATATAATTTTATAACTGGTTTTCGATAAGGTTTTTTATCGAAAAAATAATGGGATGAGTTATCGATTTTTAGTGATAAACTCGATATCCGCGTGCTATATACGAGCATTTTAAAAAAAAGTTGAAGTCTCTACGGACAGACAGACGGACAGGGCTAAATCGACTCAGTTCGTCGCCCTGATCAAGAATATATATACTTTATGGGGTCTGCCACGCCTCCTTCTGCCTGTTACATACATTTCAACAAAAACATTATACCCTGATTTCCCATTTTCAATGGGTTCAGGGTATAAAAATTACAATATTATTTAAAGAAATATTACATGTTTTTATATAAGAAAAGGAGCATATCAAGATTTGTTCGCCTTTCATTTCAAATTTTTCTAGAAGAGGAGAATACTCGCTTGCTTGTTGCAGAGCTTATCGGAATACATAAAATATTTTTGGCCACCACTTGCAACAATTTAAGCGTCGTTGCCTCCTGCCAAAAATTTAAGATTGCCAAGTTTGAATTATAGCGTGTGGCATAATATTTATCAATTTCTAAGTCAATTGCATTTTTGTCAGGTTCGACAAGTTTTCTGTTTTTTTTTTTTTTGTTGATTTTTGTCCAAAAACTCTTGAAATTCATGATCAAATTTGGCGGAGAGTTTTCAATTTTCGCGTCCTCAACTGAATCATTTTGCATATCATAAATTTCTGACATCATGCATTTAACCCTGTTTTTGCAGGCAAGTACAGAGCACCTGCAAATTACACAATTTAAATTTTAATAAAACAGTAAAAATTTGTTCGGGTAAATCGGATTTAAGCAGTCTAACCCGCAACCGCCCACACCCAGCCCGAAATTAGATTTTTCAGCCCATACCCACGGGTAACCACGGATGCCCACGGGTACCCGATAAAAACCCGGCCCGTGCCCACCTCTAACACAGAGTAATGCTAGCAAGTGCATGTTTTCTCTGGTTAGTGGCGGTATATCCGCCCCAATTTGTAAAAAACGTATTTCAAATACTAGAGACTTGTGCTTTGGAATGTACACACAATTAAAAATTATGATTACGTTTCAAAAGTTTCATTAAAACTGTATTTATAAATGAAATTATTTAACAAATTCTCATAATATTGCCCACACTGCGGAGCAGCCCAAGCGCTGTCACTGCTTTCTGCGCAGTTAGCAGAGCGCTTATGCTTATGCGTGCGTGTGGATGCATGTGTGCATAAAAGAAGTGCAGAATGATTGGAATATCAGTTTGGAGGGTTCAGGGTATCTCCTAGTCGAACAGTCTCGACTAGAGCCTTTTTACTTGCTGTTTCTGCAAGATTGAAATGGTTTATAAAAATACATATGTATGTACATACATAAACAAAGAAAAAATTAACTTGTTTTCACTTCGAGCACGTGAAACAGAATGCAAACTATCGATAGTAGTCACCGAACATCGATAATTTTCAGATATACAAAAACGTCGATGTATCGATAGTACAATCGATGTTCTTTCCAGATCTAATAAAAACTTGAATGGCTATTTTCCTAGCTATTCTGGAACTCTATCTAGCCGTTTCTAGCAGGTTTGTAAGTAAACTTAGCATTTTCTTGCTCTGAGAGTTGGCAGCACTGATTATATGTACTAGACTTGGAAAAGCTAAGTTATAATGTTGGCTGTTCATTGAACAGGAATAAAACAAGCAATACTATATGGTATGCACATTGTTCAATTAAAAAAAAATTATTAAAGAAAAACATTATTGTGAGTATAATCAATTGAAAAGGAGGCACAGATTTAGCAAATGACCTCAATTAGTTTGGACATTATCAACATGAACATTTTATACTACAAAAAAAAGAAATACAAGTAAGTAGTACAATATACATAGATATGTAAATATGTATATAAATGTCATATTTTTGCAATATATAATTGCTATAAATGCGTTTAAGAAGCATGTACAGCTCGTACTTACGTATTTTCAAATATTTTTAATGTTCAATCCTAGATGTACTCAAATATGCACATTATGTACAGTGGGCCAAAAAAGTATTGGCACACTTGAAAAATCGAACTTCTAAGAGCTGTAACTTTTTTTTGAACACAGTTATAAATAAATTAAAAACGGCATTTATTAAATCCATGTTTTCTAATAATATTTAACAAAAAAAAAAAATTAATTTCTTCTTTGGTTCACTTGCAGAGAACTAAAATATAAATATAGGCACAAATTTTCGTAAAAAAAAGTATTGGCATAAACATATGTACATACATACATACATACAATACATATGTACATACAGTGACGAACTAAATTATTGGCACAGCAGGCATTTTAAACTTTATAGCAATTTTCAAAATGTTTTAGAACGTTATTTTAGTAAAACAAAAAATGTACTTAATGGAATAGGGTATTTATTAACGTATATAAAAAAAATATTGCGAAAAAACTTAAACGTACATTTTTTAAAAATGCAATAACCAAAAAAAAAACCTCGATTTTGCTAAACAAAATTATCGGCACACCAAAAAAAAAAAAAAAACATAAAAATATTATGAACAATAAAATGGATAATAACTATAATTACCATCTGGTATGTAGCCCTTTACCTTTAAAAAGAGGTTTGGCATCGAACAAAATTATTTTTGAGTGACGTCTTCACTAATTTTTTGTTATTCTTCGATAAAAGCTTTGTTTTAGGCCGATCTATTTGTATTTGTCCAATTCTTTCCAAAAGTGTTCAATTGGATTTGACATACACCACTATTGCGGGTAGCACGTATGCGGTATTATACACCAGCTACATTTTGACCGATATGGGCGGAATTCTTGGTGGTCGTTGTCATGTTGAAATGTGAACGTGTTTAGTAGTTGTAACTTATCGACACTTTTTATACCCTGAACCCATTGAAAATGGGAAATCAGGGTATAATGGTTTTTTTAAAAGTATGTAACAGGGAGAAGGAGGCGTGGCAGACCCCACAAAGTATATATATTCTTGATCAGGGCGACAAACTGAATCGATTTAGCCATGTCCGTCTGTCCGTCCGTCCGTCTGTCCGTCTGTCCGTATGTATGAACGCGTCGATTTCTGAAGATATAGAAGCTAGAGACTTCAACTTTTTTTTTAAAATGCTCGTATATAGCACGCGGATATCGAGTTTATCACTAAAAATCCCGTTATTTTTTTATCGATCAAAAACCTTATCGAAAACCAGTTATAAAATTATATCTCCTACACCTTGAGAGCTAAAGATCTCCAAATTTTAAATGTAGACTCGACTGCACGTGATAGAATTCTCGATTTTTGTTATAATTCACCCCCCACCCCTATATCCACCCCCTTACCCTCATCTCTGTAAAAGGCGTATTTCAAATGATAATGATAAAACCACATTCTGAAAGTTTCATGGAAAGAACGTACGTCCACAAAAAAAGTTATTGAACAATTAAGTTCCCATAGTAAGCCCACACTGCAGCCCATGCCTGTTAATGCGTGCGTGCCTATGGGTGTCTATGTATATGTTTGCGTGTGTGTGTGTGTTTGTTTAAGCTGAATGACACTACAAATTATTGAAATGGCTGTTGCTCGGAGGGTTCAGGGTATCTCGTAGTCGAGCAGTCTCGACTAGAGCTTTCTTTACTTGTTTATTATTTGTCTGTATGTTTGAACGCATCGATATCCGAAGATATAAGAGCTAGAGACTTGAAATTGTTGAAATGTTATAATCACGATCTAAAAGTTTAATGTTACACACTTTTTAACAAAACCATTATATCCTGATTTCCCTTTTTTAATGGGTTTGAGATATAATTTGACATGTGTATTTCTATATATTGTAACGATCATTTTTTTCGGGTTGAAAATGTGTATACAAAAATTTAAATTATATATAATTACAGTATTTTATGGATATACACACATTTTGAAACACGATTGGCTATAATAATATATAAATGTACTTATGTACATACATATGTATGTTCAAGCATAGTACATCTGCGTGAAGTGGCTATGAAAGTCCGTAAAACCAAGCAAATGCAAATGCTCTTTAAAATTGCTATAGGCAGCAAGAGCTTCGCACACTGGCATACAAAGCTCACACACGTAGTAAGGGACTGCACGTGTGTGTGCATGCTCGTCGCCAAAACGTATTCGTTACGTGCCTCACCGCTTTCATACCCTTCCTAGAAATAATCATAAAATCGCTAAAGTTTTGTATTAGCGTGGCAAACGCTTTTAAGATTTTGGCCTATACTTCCTTCACTCAAAAGGAAAGAGCTGGTATCGTCGCGAGCAAAAATTTCAATTTTTGTGAGCTGCTGAGAGAATAGATGATTTCAGAGACCATAGAGAGTGGCGAGAGATAGGGACTGAGAGAAAGAGAGAGTAAGACAAATACCACATAGCCGCGCTCGATATGAGAACGGGACCATTTCGATTGAGCGCTAGCAAGCGCACTGACTTTGTCGT